>OX328123.1:57986850-58174646 GCA_946811695.1 Gonocerus acuteangulatus | reverse complement strand
GCACGAGATTTCTGTAATTCTGTTATTCTATGTTCTTACAAATAAATAAAAAACGAATATCCAAACGTTTCAACTATAAAGGAATTCCTGGGCGTGACAGGCGCATCCCGTTCTCAGACAGAATATTTAAATATAATGATGATTATTCTATTCGTAGAATTTACCATTTACCATTCACGAATAAAAAAAAAGTATAAATTTTAAATCAAAACACTGAATTTTAATTTATTTATCTTCACTTAAAGTATAGGTACAGATGTAACCTATATTTTAAGTAAACTTGGTCAATTCTTTTCTACATTAAGAATAACAAAGCTCGGGTAATTTTGGCCAATTATCACCCTTTAGGATTACGGAATTAATTCATTCTAATTTACTAACTCACTCATAGTTAATGACAAAGAATGAACAACCCACTTAGAGACAGTGTAACGTTTCACTGACAGCAAAACATCTATTAACTGAATGCACAATACCTAACTGAGAACACCTAAAATTACCTTCTAAATTACAGGAACTACTGTCAGAGGTTAGCTCCTTCATTAATGATATATTATTTATTTATGAACGACTCTCATTATTAACTACGAATTTTGGGACAGGTTACCTATAGGTTACCACTCTTTTCTAGCCAGGACAGGGCTGATGCCTTTTCTTTTTTCAAAAGAAAAGCCACGACCCCATAGTGGGAATCGAACCCACGACCTAATGACATATTACATTTTTAAAATACCTCAACCTAGGCTCAACCATTTGGTTCCAAGAAAAATTTATATTCTTATTCGGAAACCGATAGAAATATTAGTTTAGTTGTATAAAAATAATTGCTTTTTTTTGGCAGTAATTGAATACCAAAGAAATGTTGTTAAAGCTCCATCTCCCAAAAATTAATTTAAATAATGTCAGTTGTGTAAATATTTAGCAACTATTGTGTAAATAATGTATAGTCCTTAATTTTGTACACACAAATTTGCTAGATTTTGATTGTGTTGTATTTAATTCTCTATGTTACTGATAACTGTGGACATATAAATTGATTTTGTTTGTTATTTTAAAATGAGCTAATCGCCGTCATTGAGGATCTCGTAAAATAAATTTTTAAAAAATAAGCATTCTAATTCGTGTTTCTCAAATATTTTACAAGAACACAGGATGTGAGTTAATGCCTGTCTATTACATTTGAAGTTATAATTATTTTGAATTGTAAATTTTGTCAAAAATCATCTGATTTTCTCATGTTTTGTGTGAAATTACTTACTTGAACTTTTTTGGTCGACTTATAGGTGTTGTTTGTAATGTAACGGATATATTGGCATAAGCTGTAGGATTTATTTTAGTCAGTTCATTCTTTTTACCGGTTGTAGGGGAATACATTAATTTGCCCACAAAACATCCATTAATTATGGAATATAGTAGATATACTCCAACAAAACATGTCCAAGCTCGAGAGTTATAGTAAAATGTTATAACACAGGATGCTGGTGGGAGTAAGGTCATAATTCTTAAAGTAGAAGAGATGTAGCTTTTTTTTTATATATATCTTTTTCTCCTTTCAATGTAAGAAGGGAATGGACGTGGAGAATGGGCACGCACGACGGACTCCAGCCAAAGAATCGACAAGAATGCCCTTGCGAATAGTTGTGTCGAGTCCAGAATTCTCTATCTCAGTCCTACATCTTACCCTTCAGAACTACATTCTTGTATCTTGTTCAACATCCTAGTGTGAGATTTAGGTAATATAATACCTTTTCTGATAAATACTAGAAGCCATATGAATTGTAAGGAATGCTGATTTATATTTAATGCCTTTTCAAAGCGAATGTATTCGAGGAAAAGGTGGTGCAACACCAGCTGTACCTGTCATTTCTGCTCAGGAGATGAACAGATACATGAAAACTTCAGTCTAGAACAATCGAAAGGAGAAGTCTAACAATAAGGAAGAATTTATTAAAACTATTTAGATATATATGGTAATAATAGCCCTATCAGTAACATGAATAGGTACGAATACTTCCAAGTAATCAGTTTAACAATTCATCACAAACGTACTTCTGGTTAATATCACATTGTCGACGCCGATCCAATTACCATCTGTGGCTCGCTTTACGTAATCTGATGGAACGCTTTGGGCACGGTGGTGGTAATGCAAGGCGGAGGTACCATTCGCCAAATAACTTAACAAATCTGTTGACTAGAACAATATCATCAGTGAATCTGATAAACTCTTTAAAAGACACTGGGATTTATTCTTTAACACTAGACCTGGTACTGGTATACTGGTTAATAACAAAAATATATTTGTTACCAATATATATAAAGTAACATTAAGTTCATTAAATGTATTCACTATTTATAGCTACAAAAGTCATAAAATCATTTAGGAAAGCAAATTTTATATGTAGTAGGAATTTTGTATTGAAATTGCACGACCAGTCAAAATGACAGGTCTGGAAAGTCTAGTCTTAATACAAAGAAACTATACGAATTTCAACAAACTTATTGTTTCTTTTTAAATAATTTATTTTTTACCTTACTTATTAGTTATTAACCGCGCGTATTAGTACGGTGCAAGTATCTATATCTGTGCATATTTATTGTGTAAGCGTTTCTAGCATGAAGGTGATAATGTAAATACCATTTGTTGTTGATTCATTATAATTTAAAATAGAAGCAACCGGCTTAACTCATATAACTGAACAGAAGGAAATGATTGTGAAGAACTCGGTACACCGTAATGAAAGGTCATGTAAAGTATTCAGTTAATAAACATTCTTAGTTATTTTCTTGAGCTTTTTAAAGCTTACCTACTAAATTTTCTACAAAAAATGTTCTACTGTAATTGTCGACGGAGTGATGTCAATCCGAGAAATAAGTGCATAAAACTTATTTATTTATTTGGAATTTGCAACAATGTATACGATACATTTCTAGTAAATTATTGCTAGATTATATGACATGAATGTACATGAGGTGGGAAGCTGCACAGTTGTACTACCCACTAGACAGATTGTTTTATATTTTATATATATTTTTTTTTCCACAGATCTACACTTTCTAGAGTTGATCTCTTGGCCACTTGCGTTTCAGTCGGCGAATGGGGCTGTGAGGAATGTGCTGGGAGGATAGAGAGTTTATTAAGGAGTTAGGATGGCCGTGTAGTTTCGAATGGAATTTGCGGTAGAGGCATTTGGCCAAAGGTTGGATAAAAGGGATATTAAGGTCATTATTCAAAATAGTTAGTTTTAATCATTTCAATGGGGTTTTGTCACTGTTTACCTAACTTTTTATTGTTGTTGTTTTTTTTAATTGCATTTAATAGTAATATTAATATATGAATATATATAAGGTATGAAAATAAGAAACGTATTGGGAATAGCGTTTGGCATGGCGAACGTTGAGAAGTTGGGGGGAGACTTTTCCGCTTAGAATACTATCAGTTTCCTGTTGAGGCGCCTTAAATCTTCCTTCTCTTTGAGATGTCATTTTATATTTTTCACGAAAGATCAAAACCTACCAATAACTGCTTCTACTGCTTTGCTAATGATCCTACGGATATGAACAGATCCAGAAAAGTATGCAGTTCCTGCGAGTCGGACTTTTTTTTTAGTTCTTGAGGAGGCATATGAAACATGTAGAGCCATTTTTGATAAATTGACGATTTTGTTAATTTGTAATTTTATTCTGCCTACAAGACATTATTGAGATTTAGGTCAGTATTTATTTTGTTCTAAAGAAAATACTGTAGTACATTCTTCAACCGAATTGCTCAATTATTGCCTAACTATAAGTAAATCAGCAGTGAGGGAATATTTGGAATTCGGCTAAGATAATATCAATACGATTTTAGCAAAAATCTGT
The DNA here is from genome assembly GCA_946811695.1 of Gonocerus acuteangulatus. NCBI lineage: Eukaryota > Metazoa > Arthropoda > Insecta > Hemiptera > Coreidae > Gonocerus > Gonocerus acuteangulatus. The sequence goes on along the minus strand of OX328123.1, from coordinate 58,170,788 downwards.
ATTAAGGACGTTCGGGTTCCTTAATACAGATTTTTTACGAAGGTAGCATCCGTTAGCTGAAAGACAAAACACAAATGGAGAATGAATAAACAGAATAGTTACACCAATAAAGAAATATGGTAGATCTACCAATTACAAATCACTTCAAAGAACATTTTTTTGTTAACACCAATAAGAAATAAAACATTATAATCAGGTGTGCGAACAATAGTTATTTTTTTCCTTGAACTTAGTTCAGGGTACGGAAAAAGAAGTAAAAATTAACAGACAGTAATAATATTTTTAGTCATGAATAATACTGCATACCAATGAGTGTGGTTGGTGGAGAAGGGCCAAAGTTAGCAGTGACCAGGGACGATTGGGAAAATCAAAGAGGCGTTTTTCCAGACGGAAACGAGGACATGGGAAAATACTAAGTAGGGGGCCAGAGAGTTTAACTACCAACATCTCATTATAAGGAAATAATTATATTATAGAGATTAATAAAAAATGTATGAAAAAATAAATGTGTTTCTTAATGAATCAATGAAGTAGTAGAAGATGAAAGGTGCGACTGATGATTCCTTTATTCGCCCTCTAAGGAAGTCCAATTTCGGAGGAGAGCGAGGGCGAGAGAGAACAGAAGGGAATAGAATTCGTAGGACCCTGTCCTTCCCACAATCCAGCTGGTATTCTTCCCTACCCCGGCCCTTCTACAACCTACAAACCAGCAAACAAGGTTTATCTCTTCGTCGAAAAGAATAAAATAGTTTGCTACTTTCATGCGGTTCAGAATGTCTTTTTTATCCGTTTTCCAGAAATATTCAAGTTTAGACAATTTCCTATCACAGTGGATAACTAGTACAGGGTGTCTACTGCACGAAAAAGTCACTAAAATCACGAAAATGTCACGAAATTGAAAATCACGAAAAAGTCATGAATTTTGAAACCATGTCACGAAATTTCAGTTTTACAGTTTTGATCGTCCAAAATTGCGAAGAAAAAACAAGACTTCGCAAAAAAGGATTTCTTTGAAGACATCTATTACTTACATATATTTTTATTTTCCATATTTTATACTTTATTCATATTCAGAATTTTTCATGCAGACTTAAATATTGATATTGTGTAAACCTTGATTTATTAAATTATGTAAAGTGACAATAAATATTTAGTTAGTAATAGTTTTAGAAATTTTTAATTCTTCTACCACCAATATTTTTGAAGGCTCCTTATTCCACCTTCATTCTAAAATGTTTATTATCATTGTTTCTTCTATATATATATATATATATATATATATATATATATATATATATATATATTTATACACACACATATATATATATATATATATATATATATATATATATATATATATATATCGTTTTATTAATTGTTTTAAATGTATGTAAAAATGTATGTTTATAGATATCAAGTTAATCTGTGTAAAGTTACAAGGAATTTTAAGCTATATGTAAAGGCTTTTTATTTTTAAGTGAAATTATTTTATTTTTAATGGCATGAAATTAGCATTTGAAGTCATGAAAATGTCATGAAATTGGCTTTCACAAAAGTAGTAGACACCCTGTAGTAATTTGCCAGAATGCGCATATTGAGCGTATTTTATTCTTAGGAAATGATGCGATCAATCCTTTTTAGTACGATAAATTAGGATTGAAATTAACTATGTTCCAATAATCAAGCGGAAGCTTATTAAATTAAACGCCGACAGGCAAATACTGTTACGCAAGCTAACAAGAAAAATCATGAAAAGCTCAAAGAACAAATAAAAGACATTTGATAAGTGTTGAACCAAAAACAAACTAAGGGTTTAAAGGCACGTGCAGGAATAATTTGAAATTGAATTACTGGGCAACCTTGCAAAAAATGCCGCTCCCGCCTCAAACGTGTGTAATAAATTACAAATTGCGAAGGTGACATTTTTGCAGAAACATATGAATGGCATTCAGGAATGCGATACATACGAAAAAAATCTGACTCACGTGAACTGCGTCATGTAAGCGCGTTTTCGTTCTTATTCCAAGCGAAAGTGCGAAAGCTTAAAAGACAACAACAACAACTAATAAAAAACCTAGAGAAACAGAGATTACCAAAAACGAGTGCTACACACTGGAGATTTTTCTCTTTTAATTCTTCTCAAAATTTAATGTTGAATGATCGCCGTCCACTTATCATGATTTACGAATATTTTTAGAGAAAATTAAAAAGCTTTACAAAAATATCAAAACTTCTCATAACCGTTAATAATTCTCGTCCCTGAAAGTGCCCCTACTTCATACAGAAGCAAAATTCATGCATCTGGCACACAGTGGGACCAAATGACATATCTTGTTTCAAGGCCACAACCTCGATACCAGAGTTGATATTAAGTTGAAAAATGAAATGAAAAATTGTTAAGATGAAAAATGAAATATTATTTTATGCTCAGTTGTAAACTTTCGTGAATTATTTAAACGTAATTTCGAGGACCCTACAGTGACACACATACTGAGAGACAACTTACAAATACCACACGACATAGTTGACATACTACGAGTATTACCAGGTAGCCCTCACATCAACACAATACTCAAACATTTAAAAACACTCAACATATACTCAAAAATGCGTAAAGAATATCAACTACAGCCGTTGTCTTGGAGTAAACTAAACCAAAATTCTATTTTTGTCCATTGGCAAATTACACTGTTCTGCTATGATTGTTCTGGGAACAGTTCACTTTTTCTCTGTAATGTCACGACAGTGTATAAATAAGCCTGATTCCTTTTGCTATGTTTGTGGTGAAGTCACATTCAAGTCCACTCAGAAACCTCTGACTCCGCTGGTGAAGAAGGCATACGAGTTATACTTTGGATGTAAAGTAAGTGATCAGGACAAATCCTGGGCTCCTAAAATATGCTGTAGTACATGCTCACGTTCTCTGACTGGTTGGCTAAATGGGACACATAAGTCAATGCCATTTGCAGTTCCCATGATATGGCGAGAACCTACAAATCACGTGACCGATTCCTATTTTTGCATGACCACAATCAAAGGTTTCTCGTTCAAGAGCAAAAAGAAAATTGTTTATCCCAACATCCCCTCTGCCATCAGCTCCACATGATGCCTCCATGCCCATCCCACCAAATCCGAGTAAGTTCCGTCTTAGTTCTGAGGAGTGCAGCGATTCTGAAAGCGTTTCACCTGAACCTGGAACCAGTCAACAAGAAGAAATTTCAAGTTCGTCCAGCCCCTCTGAAACTCAGCCACAGCTCATAAATCAGAGGCGATTGAATGATCTTGTTCGTGATTTAGATTTCCCAAAATCAAAAGCTCAGCTGCTTGGGTCAAGGTTGCAACAAGGGAATCTCTTGGAAGGAGGCGAGAATATATCTTTCTTCAGAAAACGGGAATCAGGAGTTCTATGCTTTTTCTCGATGGAAGAAAATCTTGTATTTTGCAATGATGTATTTCATTTGCTCCAGGAACTTGATCTGCCAACCAATCCAGAGGAATGGAGACTATTCATTGCCAGCTCCAAGTTTAGTTTAAAAGGAGTACTCCTTCAAAATGGAAACAAACATCCATCTATCCCAGTAGCTCATTCGGTCCACATGAAAGAAACCTATGACAACATGAAGATACTTCTACAAAAAATCAAGTACCATGAGTACAAATGGCGCATTTGTGCAGATCTTAAAGTGGCCATGCTTACAGGACTCCAAGGAGGTTACACTAAATTTTGTTGTTTTTTGTGCGAGTGGGACAGCAGAAAAAGAGGAGACCATTATGTCGTAAAAAAATGGCCAGAGCGTAAGGAAAAAGTAGGTGAAAAAAACATTACCAATCCTCCATTAGTGGACAAAAACCAAATAATTTTACCCCCACTCCACATAAAATTGGGGCTAATGAAAAACTTCGTAAAAGCGATGGACAAGGAAGGAGAAGGTTTCATGTACTTAAAACAAAAATTTCCGCATCTCAGCGATGCTAAGATAAAGGAGGGAATTTTCGTAGGACCCCAAATTCGACATCTACTCAAGGACCTCACTTTTGAAGCAAAGTTAAATACTACTGAGAAAAAGGCTTGGATTGCTTTTCGAGAGGTATGTGCTAAGTTTTTGGGAAACGAAAAATCTAGAGACTACCGAAAAATAGTACAAGAACTGCTTACTTCATATAAAACATTGGGATGCAATATGTACATTTCCTGCATAGTCACCTAGACTTTTTCGCCCCAAATTTGGGTGCAGTTTCGGACGAACATGGAGAACGATTCCACCAAGACATATCCAGAATGGAAAAAAGATATACTGGCAAATGGAATGAGAAGATGCTGGCGGATTACTGATGGACACTGCAGCGGGAGACAGAGGAGGAAGAGTACAAAAGAAAAAAAAAATACTCATTGACGATGTGTGTATATTTTTTGAGTTGTGTCATATCTAGTATTATACCTGATAGCATGCAGGATTCAATTAATTATATTTTACCGTTGAAAAAGAAAAAAAATCTGTTATAATAAAGACAATAATTTTCAAATACAATTTTTCATTTTTTCCAAGTTTCTCCTCTTTTCTCTCAAAATCAGACGGTGATAGAATTTTTCTGAATTCAGATTCGGACTCAGCACACCTGAAAACATGAGAAACAGGCAAAATTGTTCAAGAGAGGGGAGAAAAGGTTTTTTTTGCAGAACAGTGTTACCTATATAATGTGCGCCTAAAAGCCTATTATGTTTTTTTCTCGAAAATTATGTATGGTATGGTTTACATTAAAAAAAAAACATTTCCAAGATAACACACTAGAATATTGTTAAAAATTAAATAAATTCTAGCATTATTACTCACTAATATAAGTTGAATGTGTTTGCTAATAGTAACTATTGTGAAACAAATAAATAAATGATGGTGAATATATTGTTATTTAGATTATTGAGTCGGCTGGTTGAAGAAAGATTTAAAGTCAAACCTTTGACATTTATTTATATAGGTTAGTTTAAGTTCATCTTAACTTAATTATTTTATTTTAGTTTTTGGTGTTCCGCTTTATGGCGATGTACACCTTACATTTTATATAGTTATTACAAACATGACATATATACATTACATTGCCTTATATACTTACATTATACATATATATATATATATACACACACACATACACACACACACACACACACACATATACAAATACACACACATACATACATATATCTATATTACTAAATTACATTATATCAGCCTATTGACTATTTACATATTTACATTACATTATGCTAACTCATCACATAATAACGTCTTAACTAATCACAGCCCTCAATAATGCGATAGGTTCACTTTATATTATTCCTAACTAGATCATTTTTTAATAACTCCTCCGGAAATCATTTATGTTAAGGAAATAGATTTTCTTGTCATAAATGAAGAATCGAAGACTTGAGGAGCGTTCTCAGTTTATTTCTCTGAGAAATATTTTGAGAATAAAGTTGAAGAAATGCTGAGTATTTGAGAATTGGGACCCTAAGAGCCAAGTGCTCGTTAGGATCCCCTCGGTAGAGCACTGAGATGGGGAAGTGGCCGAATGTAGAGGGGTAGCTTGGACATCAAGTGGGCAGAAATGATGGCGTGGATGTCGTATCAGCCGATTTACGAGGCAAGTGGAGAAGGTAGCAGAATTTATTGCAGTCCCAAACCCCTATCAATCCCCCAGGTATTTTCTACCCTTTTCTCAAGATTCTACATAAGTGTTGTCTGGCGTAGAATATACGAGTAAAGTAATGAAAGCAAAAATGTATTATTATTTCTTTTCAGAAAGAATCTAAACATAATGAACGTAATTTTACAACGTTTTGTCAAGGATTAGACAATTCGTAAAAAAAAAAAAAAAAAAAAAAAAAAAAAAAAAAAAAAAAAAAAAAAAAAAAAAAAAAAAAAAAAAAAATCTAAGGCCGGCAATACATGTTGGGGTATAACGGAGAGGTGTACCTGCAGAGGTATACATCTCTGGTATACCTGTGCAGGCGATAGCTGACACACGCTCCGGTAAACCAGACGGGACGGGATTTCTAGTTTTACCGACAAGAACAAAAAACCAACCGGCTCCGGTTTCGAGCCGACAAGATGACGCGATTGCTTTGGTAGCTTTGTTAGTAGCTATAAACAGCAATAAAAAATACGAAAACGCAGGACGTTATGTAAAAACTGGCTTCAAAATAGAAGGAAGTATACTCATACAAAATTATCGAAAAAACTGTGTTCAGATCCTTCGGATTTTCTTAACTAGCCACAAACAGGGTTCTGGTCTGTAAATTTCAATGAAGTCCTTGAGAATTCGGATCCGTTTTCGGAAAGACATGATGACTTTAATAGAGTAAACAAACGTAAACGATTTAGAACGTTCTAAAAGACCAGTGGCACGCTAGTGCAGAGAATAGACTGTAAGTACAACACGAAGCTTTCTAGTCAGAGTATTTGCTACAATTAACCTCACACCTGTGCAGGTTTACCGGATGACTCACACACACACTCAGGACTACTATTCTGCCAAGGTAAAAATAAATGAATTTTGATTCTTCTCCAGTCGCTACGCCTGCACAGGTATGCGGAAAGCGATTGGCACACACGCTACGGTTTACCTGCGCAGGTCACTTGTGCAGGTATATCTCTCCGGTATACCGTAACGTGTATGGCCGGCCTAAGAAGAAGAAGGATATGTTAGCTGTTTTAACGCAACAGCATTTCGACTTGGGGCCATTCCATGCACAATCATCCAACGCTGGACACCCAAGATTGTCAAATTTTTCTGTCTGTTATGGACATGAGTACATTTACTAAATTTGTTATCATTATATTCATTAGTTTCTGAAATGCAGCTTCTTTAAAAACGTGCAAAATACCACCGGTAGTTAATCTGACAACGACCGTACTTTTATAGGTTTTGCAGTTCATTTTAGTGATAGTGAGTTAATTATTTTTTAAATTTGTTAAGCATTAATCTTGGTAATGGACATATATTACAAGATTTAAGAGTAACATATACATATTGAATACTTAAAAATTATTAGTATTCATACACCAACTAATGTACATAATATGACACTGTTGAATAGTAATATTATGACTATTTAACTAATTTAAAGGAGCAACAAAGTCTCCTCCATTAAAAAGGACTTTTTACATAAATTATAAACGCTTTATATTTTACATTATTAAATAAATGATGGACTTCCGTCGAAAACCCTAAGCATTACCATGGCGCAAAGTATTAGTAAACAGTTACCTATTGGATTGAAATCCGGCCCCCATCGAAGACTCGTGTCAATAACGCCAAGATCGCTAAACAAGAGTCTTCAAAGAACCAAACATACAACCATTAGCTGTTGGAGAAGCAGAAGCAGACAGCAAACAAACGGAGTCCCTTTACACCGCTGAGCTTGAAGCTTGTCTTTCTCTAACATTGTTATCTCAGATTCAGCTAGCATACCTGTTGGGTTAATAACCATTTGACTGAAATGGAAGAACATGCTGGTCTTATGTTGTAGAAATCATTCAATTAATACTTATCATTTATAAATTACCGTCACGCTGGAGCTGCATAACTAAGCACATTCGTCAGAAAATTGATGCTGAACACTGCAATCTTGAATAATTTGTTTTAAAAAAAAGAACGACATAAATAAATAAAATAATAGTTTCAATATTTTGCTATATATTCCAAATGAACTTCTGTCTCAATTATTAATGTTAAAAAATAAAACTTAAATTATGACTTCAACGGAAATCCATATTATTTTTCGTTATGCATTTAAGCTCGGTCATAGCGCTGCTGAGGCGTGTATGAATATTAACACCGCGTTCGGGGAGGGAACGGCGAATGAACAAACTGTTTACCGGTGGTTTTCCAGGTTTCAAAGTGGAAATTTTGACCTTGACAACGAGGAGCGAGGAAGGCCAGAAACCAAGCTTGACAATGACCACCTGAAAGAAAGGGTTGAAAGCACTAGGGAATATGCCAAAGAACTCGGAGTAGGAGCCACGACAGTTTCAAGACATTTGAAGGAAATTGGCAAGTCCAAAACTGACATTCCATACGGTACAATACGATATTTTCTATAACCATACACCATTTTTATGAATATGCAATATCAATTAATTTAGAGGCTATATTAAACATATCAACATTTGATCTAAAAAGAAAACACTCGGAGCGGGTTTGTTACCCTTCATCACATCAGATTCAAGGTCGTTTGAAGGGCAAACAGAGAAAAAACCGTATGTTTTTGAGGGCCCTGAGTCCGCACCCGTAGTTCGTTTGGATTTGAACTCGGGGACCTCAAAAACATAAGCATGGCGTTTTCCAGGCTCTCCCTACGGGGTTTTCTCTATTTGACCTTCAAATGACCTTGAAACTGATGTGATGAAGGTTAAACAACACGCTAATCGCAATCAGCGAACCAAAAACCTCATTAGGACCAAACCGCCCTGAGTGTGCTTTTTTTTTAGATAAAATGTTGACCAGCGATATCTTAATAGACAGAGGGGTACAATATACCCCATCAAGGGGCGGGTTTTGCCGATAGTGTAGTAAGTTGTGCCGCTTATATTTAAAATATATTTTACTTGGTTCCGTCAATAATTTGTTTTATACTTGGTATGATTTTGATGATATTGTTTACTGTTTTGATTATGAATTATTTATATTTATTGTTAAGCTGGAGTAGGCGGCCAAAGAGTACACCAACATGTCCAAATCGGCAGGATTCTATAAGAAAGCAATTTCATTGATGCTGTTGAAAATAGACTGTTAGAGTACTTAGATAACCCTGAAGATCCTATTTCTATTGGCAATGTCTTTCATGTTTACAAATTCCAATGGTAAAAAAAAAATCGTTTATAGGAGTGCGACCTCAATATGTACATACTTTGAAAGAAGCTATGAAGAGTACTGTACAGATTAAGAACAAAAAAATGTACAAGGTACTTCCTTTTATTGCCAAATTAGATCTGTAAAATATTGTATATTGGAAGACTATACATACACAGATTGAATAATTGATTTCAGCATGTGAAAGAAATAATCTTTATAATTCGTATAAATTTCTTTATGTGGTCGTATCTGTATTATATTTTTATATGGTTTTGAGAAACAATTTTTTTATCCAGTCAGCTCCCAGGTTTCCTCAGAATCCTTTAAACTAATTAAGTAAATTTCCTGTAGGGCTTAATTTCGGCTCAAGGATTTCATTATCTTTCTATTATTCCTAATCAAAATAACTCAATAAATATTCATGATTGGACAAAATGACTTTCAACTTCTCTTTATCCCTAAAAATTCTGAAAGAACTTGAAAGCAAAACTCATTTTTTTTTATTTCTTTCTGCCGTATTCAATCTTTATGCAGATTAACAAGGATGTTTCTTGGAGGCGTTCCCTTCTTTTAAGCCACATTTTCATAAATTTCAGCCATTAATTTTTATACCAAAGGATAGATAATACCGTAAGCCTAAACCTTATGGAAAAAATTAAAACAAAAATTTATAGATGGAAAGTTAGATTATCTTAGATGGTTGTAACTTGCAAGTTGTACTTAGTATATCCCAGTTTAATTTTGGAATCCTTAAACTAGAAGATCTACGTATTTATCTTTCAATGGATAGAAATCAGCAATCAGAAAATTCAAGCGCAATTTTCTTTAAGGTTTAAATAAAAATTTACGCTTGACCTTTTTTTTCAGCAAATTTTAAATCTATGTACAACGATTTCTCAACCGTTTTTAGAGAAATTTGAAAACTTTCAAACAAATGTTTAACCGTGATGGGAATGGGGGGGGGGGTAGATTTCAGAACTCGTCTTATATTGCACTCTATTTTGCTGTAGACGAAGGATTAAAAACTCATTTTACTGTTGAACATATTTAATTACTTTCTAGAATGAAATCATCAAGAATGGCAAAGTCATTCTTTGCGGTGAATGTATAGCCGTAGTGCACATCAAGCGACTCTGTCACTTGAAGGAAAAAGGAACATATTACAAATTCACACAAAGCGCAAGTCTTTTTCATTATTGATGGATAATTACATTAACAAACTCTTTGTTACTGCTAATTTCATTCTAAAAATATCGATAAACAACATCAGTAGAACGAAACCAACCCGTCAGAAACTTCATGTACTGTTAGGCGCAGTGCACACTGGAGGAACGTTATTCATGAAACTGGCTTCGTGCAACATGAAACTGAAGTTGCAACAGATAGATAAGATTAACATGGGTTGGTGATCACAGCGTTTCGTGAAATTTTAGTTTTATTTTTCAGGCAACGGGGTTTCAAGAAATTCGTTAAATCGGTTTTCTGTTGCTTCAGTTTTACGTTTCATCAACCCATGTGAACTTTACTTTTTTCATTATCTGCAGGTTTTTTTTTTTTTTTTTTTTTTTTTTTTTTTTTTCTCAACCATAGTAACCCTATGGTAGAGCCATTTATTAGTTAAAGCGTGCCCCATATCTTTTGATATACTGCACGCATGTCTTTACATAGTTGAAGTGACTATACATTGTTAATATTTATAATATTGATATAATATATATATATATATATATATATATATATATATATATATATATATATATATATACATAATAACATAAATAGATGTAGTATACAAGAATAAAATAAACATTAATAATTTATAATCAATAAGAGTAAGGAAGTACATGATAAATAAGCAAAAGAATTTATTTTGATGATGATGAAGTGGAGTCAGATATTCTTGTAACATTATGTTTTCCATTAGTCTTAGTCTTTGTCTGTCCTAAGTCTTACAATCATAGAGTATATGGGTAAAAGTTTATATCTGTCCATCTATTGTACATTTATCGTCATCAGTTAGTTTAAATCGTTTTAAGTAGTTTTTTGTGTGTCCGTGCTCTGTCAGGAATTGAGTAAGTTTGTAATTTCTACTTTTAAGAACGTCGTGATTTTTTGCATTTATTTCCGGTATAAATTTATGGCAACTAGGGGATTTTGTGCTTATTCTCCACCTATTGTTCCATGTTGAGATGTTATTTATTTTAACTTTAGCCTGAACCCAACTTAGCGGTAATTTCGTCTAGCTTATCGGCAATGCTTCACTTTGAGCTGCACATTTTGCAAACTGATCAGCCTTATCGTTTCCTTCGTTTCCCGAGTGACCTTTAACCCAATCTATAGTGAATTGAATGCCTCTCTCGGTTAATCTCAGTAGGTTCCTCCTGATTTTTTCAATCAATTCATTATGGATATTATAGTTTTTGAGTCCATGTATTAGAGTCATGTTGTCAGTAAAGAAGAGTATTGAAATTCCTTGTTCTATTGCAGCAGAAGAGAAAAATTCTGTTGCTTTGAACAAAGCGAATTTTTCTGCTTGATTATTTCTGCAGCGACTATCTAATTTATATTCCTTCTCATGATTATGGTTGGTACCAAATGATACCCACGCACATCCTACTTTATCGTTTATTTTGCTACCGTCTGTGTACACCTCTAGAGAATTGTCATGGCTAAATTTAGAATTTACATTTTCCGAAATGTCCAAATGCTTACTTGGATGTATCCATGATTTGCTTTCGGTATCTCTTTCTATATCGTAATTATCAAACTGAGTATATCCTGCGTTTTGAAGACGAATATGTTCTATAAGCGCGTTGTTTTGTACTTTAATATCGATTGGTAAAAGTCCAGCCAATACGCAAGCAGCATCAGCAGAAATAGTTCTGAATCCTTTACAAATTTTGATAGCGATTAAACGCTGCAATCGGATAGGTTTTTTGAGGTTTTTATATTTAGTTGTTCCATCTTTCTAAATCGATATACCATATAGCATTTTAAGAATAATTCCACCTTCATATACTAGTTTAAGCGATTCTCCTTTCATTCCCCAAGTTACTCGGGCTGCGATTGAAAGTCGCTGGATTAACTTAAGATTCTTGATGTACACCGTATCTATGCGTTTATTCCAGGAGAGTTTCCTGTCAAACGTTATACCCAAATATTTTAGTGTATCTGTATGTTGTAGTGATTGTCAGTAAAGTCTTATGTTAATATTCGGAATATTTCGTTTTTTAGAAAATATCATGTAACTAGATAGATCGTGTAAATCTGCCCAGTCTATTATCCTGCTCAGTGCTAAATTTGCCACACATTGAATTTGTTTAAAATCCTTGTTTCTTATAATTACAAGAATATCATCGGCATATGATATTAATTTTGTATTTAGGGGTTAGTTAATATCAAAAATCGTGTTGATTAGGATGTTCCATAGCATTGGAGATAGACTTGAGCCTTGAGGGTACCTCTGCTTAGTAGTCTCTTCGCTTCACAATTATTAGTTCTTGTTGTCAAACGTCTGTTTTGGAAATAGTTATGAACTAATAAGTATAGGTTTTTTGGGCAGTTATATTTTTTTAGATTATAGAGAATAGCTGGTATCCAAGCATTGTCAAAGGCCCCTTTGATGTCTAAGCTAATAACAGCTAGATTTGATCTTGAAATAAATGTTTCCTGGATCTCGTTCTTTAAAAACTGCAGCGCTTTAATTGTACCTGATTGGGGTTTAAATGCAAACTGATTGCTATTAATTATTTCATTTTTCATTAAGAAATGAGTTTATCGACCTTTTACAAGCTTATCCATTACCCTCCCTAACATAGGTAGCATACTAAGCGGCCGATATGATTCAGAGTTTTGTTTAGGCATCATTACGAGCAGACCTGTCTTCCAAGTTTGGGGTATTTCCTGCCTTGAGATTAGCACTTTGAAGATGTTTATTAGAATAATTGGTATAACGGCAAAGGTTTCATGTAAGATGTTTTTAAGTCTGAAGTATAAGTATTGTTACTAGTCTTTATTGTCTTGGAGATAGTTGGTGATTTAGTTTTGTTTGCAGACCATTTATATGGCCAACTCCATGGACTGGAACATTCGCAATACGATTTCCAAGAAACTTTTTTTGAAATTTTCATTACCCGTTTATATTCCCTTTTGCAGTCCAGATATTTAGTTTTATTGCAAGCTCTAATGTGATCGTTTTGAGTGGTTCGTTGGAATATCTTTCTTAATGTATTCGTCTTCTTTCTTAATTCCGTTAATTCATTTGACCACCATGGTACCGTTCTATGCTGTTCTGATTTATGGCGTTTATTGTTATTTATTTTACTAAAAGATCTGTTGCAGGCTTTGATAATAACTGTTTGTAATTTGCTTCCTATGTCGTCTGTTTGTAAAGTGTTTAGTATTGGTGTGATTCGGTTTTGTAAGTCCACAGAGTGTAAATTATTTACCTCCATAGGTAGAAATTCCCTCTTTATTTGACTTCTTAGGTTTATTGAATACTTTTCCTAGTCTGCGTTTTTTAAGTTATATCCCTTGTTTTCCCTAATTGAATAGGAATGCTGTCTGTTGGTTTTAATTGAGAAATGGATATTATTATGATCAGAGAAATTATTTTCATTCGAGACTCGCCAATAATGGAATTGTCCCGAGCTGTTAATATATTTGTTAAAGTCATATCAATGTGGCTTGGGTCCCTAGATCCATCAAAAGTAGGCATTTCATAATATTTATTACTTAATATCCAGTTACTCGTTAATAAATACCCCTCTAATTTCTTCCCGCGTTCATTTGTGAGTCTATCAAACCATACTTTGGACCTGCATTTGCTATCCATGACTATTACTATTTTATGATTCGGGTAGTTTTTGGAAATATTGTCTATTTTTTCCAAATCGAGATCACCATCTCTTCTGATATCGAAGTAGGCACTAATAATTCTAAATAGGTTGTGTTTATACAAAATTTCCACAGCAGCAAAGTCTAAATCTGAGTATTGGGTCAACAAACAGCCGTCGATGTCTGGATTTGTAATTATTATTCCAGCTCTAACTCGCCCAGTAATATATGTTTGAAATATTTTAAAGCTTGTTTTAAACCCTGTGATCCTATTGTCCCTGGAGTATCGTTCTTGAATAATAAGTAAGTCTATATTCTTCTTAATTAAATAATACTGTAGTAAATCTGTATATTGTTTAGAGTGCTGTGTATTTAATTGAAGTACATTAATGTCTGTCATAGTAATAAGAGAGATAAAAGTTGTTAGTTTGTTTAGTTGTACTCACTGTTTGAATTGTCGTAGTCCGTATTTGCTATAAGTTTCTGTATTTCTGTGAGGTAAGAAGGACACATCCTGTCTAGTGCTGCATGTTGCGTTGGCCTTTTCTTGCTACTGGGGGCATGCTGATTGAATTTGATGCAGTTGGTACATTTTCGAGTTTTGTTTTGGCACATTTTCATTTCATGATTTCCACTACACAATGGGCACACTGTTTCACTCCGACACTCTGATTGCTTATGATGAAACTTGTTACATTTGAAGTAACGTCTAATTGAATAATAATTGTCTATAGCCACTATTTTATAGCCCAGCTTTATCCACAATTGTGGTTGGTTGGCTGGTGAAGGTTCATCATAGTAAACAGGATGCAAAAACAAGTCAACACACCTCCACTGTTTAATTCCTTTAATTTAACAAAACGTTTTCGAGGTCAGCACCTCATCCTCAGTGTCCTCCTATAGCTGGGCGAGGTTCACTCGGACCTTCCTCCGACTATACTCGCCCAGCTATAGGAGGACACTGAGGATGAGGTGCTGACCTCGAAAACGTTTTGTTAAATTAAAGGAATTAAACAGTGGAGGTGTGTTGACTTGTTTTTGCATCCTGTTTACCCAGCTTTATCCTATTATTTAAGAGTGTTTTCCTGTTCATTCCATTCACTTCCAGTACTGCGTGTCTCATTTTTTTATTCCTGTTCCTAAGAATAATTATTGGTTTGATATTCTCCCGGTCGAGTGGAATATCATCATTTTGTTCTATTAGTTCGTCCATAATGTTGGTAATATTGAAATCCTCTTCGATGTCCTTAATAATGATTCGTGGTTTTTTCTTCTTGATTCTATCGATCGTTATTGCTCGGCTTTCCTTCTTTATTTCTGCTTCTATTTTCTCGCCATCGTCCTTGTTGTCGATTTGAACCATTATAGCGCCATTTCTGAGGGGTACGAGTTTATCAATTGTAACCTTCATGTTCTTGGGTTTTATGACTCTTTTGAACTCATTTTCAACATTTACACTGGATTGTGGAACGGGTTTTACTATAAATTTGTTTGTGGGTCTTGATATAGAGGCCGTGATTTTCTTGCTTACTATCTGAGAGTAACTAGTGTCCGGCTGTTGATTTCCTTGGTGATGAGCTGGAGACTGTGTTTTTCCCTGTATTGTTTCTTTGCTAATTATGAGTGTTAGCATGCTGACTGCTTTATTCAGTTCCTCAATTGTTTCTCGAGCCTTTTCCTTTAGTTCGCCTTTTAGAAACTGATAGTTTGAGATAACAATTAGTTTTGAGAGAGCACTATCAATCAGATTTTTAACTTCCGCCATCGTATTGAATGAATGAGATGAACACTTGTAACAGTACCCTATCACTGAACCAAGATCCGCGAACTAAAGCACGCAGGTGAACACTAAATATGCACTTCCAATTTAATCGATCAGGACTCCCATAGCGTCTCAGACCACCCGGAGAGGAGAAAGACTTGCACCCAGAGCTAGAAGAGGTGAAGCACGATTATCTGCAGGTTAAAAAAAAAAAAAAAAATTAGCTGCAATGGCAGACACATTTCAAGCCAAATTGGTTGAAGTAGTAGAAAAACATCTATGTATGTACAAGTTCTAATAAGCGATCAAAAAGTAGCCTCGACATCCCCAAAAAATTCTTAAATTTATCAGGATCTCTGCTTAGTTCGCGAGCTACAACAAAACAGTTGTGTTGCCAATCCATAATCTACGGGTCAACCCAATACTTGAGGTATTTTTTTCTTATTTCTTAGCCACAACCACAACACAACGTCGTCAGAATTCAACACAAAACATATGGAAACACGTTTCTATGAAACGGTTTTCTTGAAACCATTAGATGAAATCAGTTTCATGATACAAGTTTGTCCAGTGTTTACCGTGCCTTATGGTTGAAGTTTTTGAATAGGAAATTTGGAATGGTCCCCTACCAGCCACGATTTTGAGAGAATAAACGATTATAGCAACAATTCATATTTCTCTACTACAAATAACTTTTTTTAATACTTGATATGCGGTAAACTAAACCAAAAATTATGTATTTTAGTTTGGAGGAATGCAAAATGTGTGAAAATATTAACGAAACACTCTGTCCTTCCTGAGCTCCTGAAACAAAAATACTAGTTTTGCCACGTCTCTGAAAACAAATATCACTATGAAATTTGTTTTATTACATTCTTCGCGGCAAAACCCCATAAAAAGTGTACCTAGACGCTCTTTAAAGAAAACCTCAATGACTAAGATTTTGTTTCGCGAATTTTACCGAAAAGCAGAAACCAGTCAGCTCCTGATGGCTCCTTAAGGCGTTAAAGAAAACCATATTTGTGCTACATTTAATCAAAATCGGGTTAGCTTTGTACAAACTTGAGGGCTAACAGAAATAGTGGCCTTTGGGTCATGAAACGTCGACAATTCTCTTCAGTACTTGCGAATTGTCTCAGCGACTTGACATCACTAGTGGGGGTTGCTTCCAAAAACAGGGACTAAACGAAATTAGGATTCAAAACATTTACTACAGTAGTCCAGGTAATTCGATTATAATACAATACAAGGGCTTATACGCAGCCTCATACTCGTACAACATGAAACCGCAGCAAACAGCTCTCGCTCGCCGTTTTCCGACGGTAGCTTACCTTAAAAATACCGCCCTAAACCATTAAAACTCCATTCGGTAGAAAGTTTCGAGCCTAACCAAATGTTCGTTAACTCCTCCCGGAAACCGCATTTCCGAATCCGACCCTATGTGGTTTCAAGCTTTATTCCCACTACATTAGAGACTTAGCTTCATGAGAACTTTGAAACCTTTTTTGAGAAACCTCACTGAACATATTTGATTTGGTATAAGCAAGAAAAAATAAATATATATTTATTATTTTATTTATTATTTATTTACATACTTTGCTTTTAGGGCATGGCCCCATACAAAGGGGTGTGTGCTTACTATTTAACAAATTAATACAATTAACACATAACAGAAATGAATAGTAAATCAATAATAATTAATAACAATAAGAAATGCCAAACTTAGAGCTTAAAATATCTTACATTATCAATATTCTAGAGCAAATTCCCGAAGGTTCAGGGACGCTATTGTATAATAGTACACTTTTCGAGCTTCATACTGTTTCAAATCTTTGAGGAAAATAAATAGGTTTTCGGGAGAGATAGTTATAATGTCTGGAAGGTAGGAGGTTCTGTATGGATTATAGATTGGGCATGCTACTAGGAAATGATAAATATCCTCTAACTGATTACTATTGCAGATGGGACAGATTTCATTGGGGTTTATGGATATTGTAGTATTTTTGTAGTTTAGTTTTATCATATTTTTATTAATTGTTCTAATTTGGGCTATTACTCTACAAAATGGAAATGGGAGGTTCATATTTAGGTAAGCAGGTGTTTCGTGGTTTGGATTAAGAATAAGTCTATACATGGGACAAAACGAAGACAAAGTGACGCTATTTTTATCTTGGTTCACAAAGAAATTTTTATATTTCGCCATTAACCTTTTAATTTCTTTTCTTCTTGCCGGTGAATTTGAAATGTCAGTAAGAATAGCTCCAGTTTCGAATGCTCTAATAATTTCATCTACTTGTAGGAACCAGTTAAATTTCTTTCTTTCTGGTGAACTCTCTGCAAGCTCCTTTAATTTTTGCAGGCATATCTTTGGGTATCGCTCCGTAGGCATGTCCAGAACTTTGTCCATCCAATTCAAAGCTTGCTTTAGGATATTCCAGGAAATGGATTTAACGCCTGTCTCTGATCGTACTACATAATGTGGCGTAGACTTATGAAGGCCTAATTTCCTCTTGAAAAAGCTTCGGTGACAGCTTTCCAATTTGCCCAGATAGCGCAAACCACATAGAAGAGTACTGGAAACCATCGCTTCATGGAGTTTAAGCTTTGCATCCCAGCTTTTGCATTTCGACCGCCTGCATATATCTCTGACCACACCGCTAGCGAGGTTTGTTCTTGCTACTGCTCGATTCGTAGCCTTTAGGAATACTCCAGTTCTTGAAAACTGCACTCCCAGGTAGGTACATTCCTCCACCAACTCAATTTCATCATCGTTAAATAGAAAAGGCTGTTCTTTTTTTACCCTACCTTGTTGAAATCTCATGATATTCGATTTGGACGCGTTAACAACTAGACCGTTATCCCTGCAGTATGAGGCGAGCAATTTTAACTTCTCTCGCATATCTCGGTGACTGTCTGCAAATATTATGACATCATCGGCATATAACAAGCATAAGATGTCCGTCTTCTGATTAAGCTGAAACCCAGACTTTCCATGAGCTCTAAAGTAGTCCTCGATGTCAGCGAGAAAGCAGTTGAACAGTAAAGGAATGAGTGATTCACCTTGAAGAACTCCAGAAGTAATCTCCACAGGGTTAGAAGGCACCGCATCCATGGTAAGCGTGGCTCTCTCATAAATTGTCTTGAGAATTCTTATAAATTTCCCACTTATTCCCATATTGTGGAGTTTTAGCCATAGCAGGTTGTGATTAACCGAGTCGAATGCTTTTCTAAAATCGATTACAGCAGAGTATAATTTTCTTCTCTTGGCAATGGCTATTTGTATAAGGCAAGTAAAAGTAAATATATTGTCCATACATCCGCGGCTCGGACGAAAGCCTGATTGACATTCCGGTATTATTCCTGATTCTTCAGTCCAAACAGACAGGCGATTTAATAGGATCTGTGTGAATATTTTCAGCAAACAGTTAGCCAAAACAATGTTCCTATAGTTGTCGGGGTTTTTGGGGTCCCCTTTTTTGTAAATAATACTATTTGTGAAATTCGACCAACCGTAAGGGGCCTCTTCAGTAAAAAGAATTTTATTATATAGGCGCAAGGTAAAAAGTTTCCAGTTTTGGGGCAAATGTTTTAGTGGTTCATAGGAAATCTTATCAATTCCAGGGGTTTTGCCATTCTTACGACTCATCAAAGCTCTGTCCAACTCCTCGAGAGAAATGTCGGTATCTAGAAGTGGGTGAGTAACACCAAGAAACTGGATATCTGAGAGTAGCCGAGGTGGATACATGTTCTGAAAGTATATTACCCAATCCTCCGGAAGAACAGCACAAACATTATAAGGTTTCCTTCTTAACCCATGGACTGCAGACCAGAAGGATTTAGGATCCTTTCCATTACTTAGAGATTCTCTTAAGCTTTCAATATAAAATTCTTTCTTTCTTCTAAGAGTATTTTTGTAAAGAGTTTTAAAATACAAGTAGGTCCTGATGTTTTCTGCTGTAAATCCCAATTTTTTGCAATCTTTTAGTGCCTTTTTAGTTTTTAATTTAAGACTTAGGCAATCTGCATCAAACCATACCTTTCTATTTGTATTATTATTTGATTGCTTTTTCAGATTAACAGTCTTTACTAACCCTAAAAGAGAAAGGACTCCTTGAATTTCATTTAAAATAATTTCATATAACTGGCTAGTATTTTCGTTTGTCTCTACAAGACCAACTGAGGGAGATCTTTTCATTAAATCAAAGAAAGCTCTAGAAGCGTTAGGGTCCCAGCAAATCTTTTTAACTTTCATATCTATGCCTGAAGGATTGGACTTGGTTTTTTTAAATTTCGGGATAAAAATAAATATATATTAAGTAATTCATCATGGTATTTCAAATTTAGGAATTATAAAATATCTACTATATATTTGTCAAATACCACTCACTCACTCACTCACTCACTGACTGACTCAATGACCTATCATCGCCCAGCCCAAACCGCTCGACAGAAAAACTTGAAATTTTGCATCGACACTCCCTATATAACGTAGACACTCGGGTTTAAAGTTTTAGTTTGTTAGAGCAGGCAAGCCTAGGCAGCATGCGTTGCTAGGACGATAAAAGAACATATGTTACCGTACTGTATCTACTTCATAGTATTATTTTTAATTGAGGTTAATTTCAACTATGATGGCAGTCCTTGAATTACTAGAAATAAACTGTCCCTCATATAGTTTACGCTATGATGGACAAAATCACCATTTTAATTGCGGTTCATTTCAACTTGACATCCATAGAGTTTTCGCTATACTTGGTGATAGTCCTTCCCAAGAATATCCCGAACCCTTGCACAGCCTCCTCATCCATCAGCATCCCCAGTCAGAACACCTCTTGGTCACGCTCGCAAATATAATGGGTGTTTCCAAATGACATGTAAGAAACATAAATTTTTGTTTAAATTTTAAGGTAACCATGGGCTATAGGAAATAATTTCGGGGGGGCTGGGAAAATTTCGGGGTATGGAATACTAACAATTTAGAACTTGGAATAGTTTTAGGCAAATAAGACGCTATAACAACTAATATGAAATGTTTTTTTATGAACTAAGTGATCTTATTTAATTTTTTTTAAGGGTTTTAAGAAAAATTGTTCCATCAAATCAAAATATCGGGGGGGGGGGGGGGCTACAGACCCCTCAGCCCCCTCCGTATATACCGTGACCTATAGATAACGGTTATCTGTTTCTTCATACCTACTGGTCCGTAGTCCCCAGTGTCAAGAAACATTATCCTTTGATTACTTATCAATTAATGTATAACATTTAGTATGGTGGGGACCATGCTATACTAAACTACAAAAAATTATGTAGTAGCGTTAATTTTGATGATACATGATTTAACGCAATAAAATAACTCTTATCTGCCGTGACGAAGCACGGATATTCGGCTAGTAAAGATATATTTTTTTAAAAAGTAAAGGGATGGTTGGGTTTCGGCGAGGAGACAAAAGTCAGATCTTTAAGCAAAAATCTATATTGGAATTTTCCAATATAGATTTTTTGTTTGTTTTAATATATACATTGTTAAAATAATTTATATTTAAAGACATTTGTAATAGATATAGTTTTTGTTTGTTTTTCAAAGAAAAAAGCCCGGCTCGCAGGAACTACGGCATATTAGTGCGTTTCCTTGGAATAGAAGCAGTTATTGGTAGGTTTTGATCTTTCGTGAAAAATAGAAAATGAGATTTTAAGTGGAAAGAACATCTTATGTTTATATAATGGCTCAAATGTTTTCGTAAGACACGGATGGTTAGATTGGATCGGGTTCGTCATGCAGAAGGGGGAAGGAGATATTTCAAGGAAGGTCCTTAAGGACAGGATCGAACCAGAAGGAGAGGAGAATCCAGGCAGTATAGAAGGTGACTCAAGGGCCCTTCTCAACACACCGAACTGGAGGCTGTAGCAGCGGATAGCGGCGGACAGTGGACCGATGCCCATAACTAGATGGACAAAACTCAAAGAAACAGATCATAAAACTAAGGCGATTATGTTATTAGAGATAGTTTAAGGTGAATTCGCAGTATTATTTAATTATCTTCGGTTCCTGGAAAGTTAGGGGCACTTGAAGTTATGGCGCTAATGGCCATGTTGTAGACACGCCGTAATTAAAATAAAAAAAAAAAAAAAAAAAAAAAAAAAAAAAAAAAAAAAAAAATTTACATGTTTATTTAATAAACAGGAGAAACAGAAAATAAAAATCTGGTCAGACAAAGTTGTTCTAAATTTTATTAGCTTTTGTTTAAAAAAGAGATGCATGGACATTGGTTAAGATTTAGAGGCTGTAGCCTTTTTTGAAACACGAAATCTGGTTTGGCCCCACTATGCGGCGCCAGTGTGCGGTGCCTGTGTAATATTCACTTACAAATATTACACAGGCACACAAAATAAAAAATAAAAAAAGTGGTATTTTCCAAAGACACTATACCTATATACTTATATATTTTGACACACTGAATCCGAATCCGGAGTCCGTTTGACCCCAGCACGTCAGATTTAAGGGCATTTTATGGTCAAATTTCGTATAAAGTCGTTTAAGAAGAAATCACAGGAGTTTCCATGGTTTTGAGGGTCGAATTCGAATCCGAGGTCTGTTTCGCCCCATCGGCGCAAAATCAAGGTCATTTCAAAGACAAATATGTCAATTTTGCAAAAACTAAATTTTTACTACAGATACATTTTTTGCAAAGTAAACAACAAGTGGAACAATACTATGATACAAGATATATAACTTTCATCGGCAAATTGTTTTTGAGAGGGGGCCTGGAACTTGCCCTTTTTTTCAACGTAGTTTTTCTTGGAGATTTTTCTGTCCAAAATCATAAGATCATTTTCATCGACCTTGGTGATGGCCCATGCTTGCGAGGGCTATGTTAGAACCGGTCTAATCAGAGTCTTGTACAATCTCACCTTTGTCTGGCATGTGAGTAGTCGGCTCCTGATTTGATTCATTAGGGCAAAACAGAGGTTGACCTATATTATCCTCATGCTTATCTCTATAAGCATATCATTGGTGGATGTTACCAAGGTAGATGAATTCGTGCACACTTTATATATAGCCAGTTTATATATACTCTATGAATTTAGCTTACTACAGTAATATATCAGCAGAGTAACTTAGAAACTAAGAATTCAACGTTTCATAGTTAGTTATTTATCAACCAGGTAATATATTTTCTGATAAGTCAACGTGCTTCAGTAATTTATCAGCCAGGTAATTCAGGCTCCAACAATTCAACTTAAAATATTCGTAGAAAACAGATAATTTAGACTCTTAGAATTAAACTTGCACTAGTAATACATCAGCCAGGTAATTTAGACTCTTGAGAATTAAACGCACCTTAAGAAAATCTAATCTAGGTTAATTCAGCACTGTTGGAATTTGAGTGAGTTTGGGACCATGCGCATACAGGTTGTTTTCAATTCAGAAATTCAACTTATTACTTTTACTGTATAGATTTTAAAATATAAACTAATTTCCCATGTGACTTGAGGTCATTTGACGGCTGAAATCCAGCAGCCAGTTCATTATCAAAATATTCTTTTACCTACCTATAGAGCACAAACGTTTACAATCTTATTAACAACAATTGAATAATCTGAAGCGTTCAAGATGCTACGGATATTTTCAATCTTTTAAAGATTAAGGAATTTCTAAATGCGTGTTGCAACGGTTTTATGGAGTGATATCTAAAATACAAAGAAGCAAAATACTTTTCTTACAAATATCTATTTTTGTAAATTTTAAGGTTTATTTAGAAATAACACAAATAGTGTGAGGGTTTTCTAGGCAAGATATGAGAGAGGCATTATTTCATTTTGAAACAAAAGCCTGCACATCTAATCTTTTTTTTTTTTTTTTATTTGAAATGTATACAAAGTATAAAATGTGCAATGATCAAATATTTTGATCCAGATATTGCTATGTACGTTAACCAACAAGGAAAAATTAAAGTAAAATAAAATGAATACAAAATTTGGAAGAAGCCAAAAATTGTTGGCACTTCCAGAACTGTCCCAATAAATAGTTTAATGATCATGTCAAGATCCGATAGGAAAATTGTCACCAGTCCACATTCTCTTAAGGCGCCAGGGAAGATTGTCTGGATGGGATTGGGAAGATAAGGATAGGGCCTTCAGGATTAGGATGGCAAGACAATTTTGAGGAGAACATTTGGAAACGGGTTTTAGCAAGGTCAAAAAAAACTCTCCCCCTTATCATCATTATGGAGAGTTTTTTTGGATAAGTGCATTGACAATTTTGCGGAAAACTCCATATCTAATGGACATTTATTTTCTACGAAATAAATAAAGCATTTGTGCAACAAATTTGATTGTCATTTTTATTTTTCTGGCTAATTCGTTGAGATTTCTTTAAGATTTACAAAATTGCAATAATTCCTCACTCTAGCGTATATAGAAAATAATTTTCGGGGGGCTGGGAGCCCTTAGACATTTGGGGTGTAGGGCAGATTTTAAATATTTTAGTGTAAAATTGTGAGTTTTAAAATCTTTTGGACACCCAGTAGACCAGGGTAAATGTAGAAGACATTTTTCGATGTTTTATGCTTTTTTTACATGACATTTTATCAACAAAACTAAATTTCGTGGGGAGGCTGCAGCGCCCTCATCCCCCTCCCTTATATACGCCCATGATTCCTCGCTATATATTGCTTAAGGAAATTTGTTGGAAAGGCATGTTGCTAAACAAGCGTGTTAGTTCCAGGACAATAGCATGATGAATAGAAGGGGATTATAGATGCCGAAGGCTGAACTGCCTACAAGAAACCATCATTATAACCTCCATTAACCATCAATGTAACCTCCCTAAATCAATCATCCAACCAAGTGCCTTATGAGTCTATCCATAACACTCTCTTCTTTACAGGCAGTACAATAATCTACATAGAATTCAGTGCACGCCTACATAATGTAATATTGTTCTACATAAAATAATTTTAGTGGCTTATTACTTTCTGATTCAGAACAACCGGCATATTACTACATTATTTATTGTACCTTATTTTTAGCGTGTTATATATATATATATATATATATATATATATATATATATATATATATATATAGGGAAGGTGTTGTACATTTGACCACATTGCAAAATTCAATTTTGTTCGGCTTGAATATTAAAGCTAAATCCATTTTTTTTTTATTTCATTGTAATTAGTATTCTATTGCTTATCATATATAATTTTTTCAAGATTCTAGCTTTACATTTAGTATTTTTTATTAATTTAAAAAGAAATAATCGTTCAGTGGTTAAAGGTACAACATGTAGTTGAACATTTGACCATGGGGTGTTGTACCTCTGACCACCTAAAAACAACACAGCAGTGCAGAAAAAAAATTGTATTCAGTAATATTGTAATTAATTGTAAGTTTAATTATCATATTTAATTTTTACAAGGTTCTAGCTTTACATTTAATATTTTTTATTATTTTTTGAAGAAATAATCGCGTACAGTGGTCAAAGCTACAACATGTAGTTGTACCTTTGACCACGTAAAAACAACAAAGCAGTGCAGAAAAAATTATATTCAGTAATATTGTAAGCTTAAGAAATACAGGACAAGGATGTAAGCATAATAAAAAGCTATTATTGATATTATGTTATGCTTAATGTGCTGAAAAATCAAGTCTAATTGATAAACGTTTTAGCTGTCAAGCAGATCCTCTAGCAATAGTAGGGTATGGAAGTTAAGCCACAATGTCTTCAACATCAATATCATACAAATTTTCATCTTCTCTCGTAAACTTGTCACTTAAAGTTTGTTTTTTTCAAATATTGGATCTTAAACATTGGACATTTAATACCACAGATATCTTACTAAATATGTAATAGCCTTTTTACTTTTACTTTTAAAAAGGAAAAAATTTCCTTTTTCCAAATCTTTTTTTTTTTTTTTTCAAATTGTTAGTGGTCATCGACGTAACTCACAACATTTATCAGACGAATCAACGTCACTTCCTCCTGAAGAAATTTCGGTGTCAGTATCAGAATCTGAACTGTCATTAGAATAATTTTCTTTTTATTTACCATTTTTTTTTTTTTTTTTGGAAGGGGTTTATTTGAATGTGGTGTCTTACGTTTAGGGTGGTGCTTTCGTTTTTTTTTTCACCTTCAATAATTAGCTTTTCACGAATATCTGTCAGGATACGAGGCCGTTCCCTATTTGACATTTTCCTTGCATGAGCTTTTCGATGATGCCTTAAAACTTCAGGAGAAACGATAAGGGGCGATAAGTTTGATCTGCTAATAATTATTAACTGATTAATAAATTCAGTTTGAAATTATTAATTTATTATTTTTTAAATTCTTTGGATAATTGAAGCAACCAATATTAAGTATTTTTTTAAAAAATATGTGGCAGAAGAACATAAAAATTGAATTATGAAAAAATTACTCAGGTGTGTTATACCTTTGACCTGGTCAAAGGAACAACACCTAGTCATGGTCAGAGGTACAACACCCTGGTAGTGAAAATTAAAAAGCATGCTAAAAAGTTTAGGGTTAAGATAAATCAATTTCGAAAGCTACACCATATTTCTTATTGTAATACGTACTTTATCAAATGATTTCCATCTAAAAAGACATAATAAAAAAAAATATAATGAGGCAAAACGTCATCAATAAATAACTTACATTTTTATGATAAAAATGGATAAGTATTTTTTGCGAGAATCCTCTTTGACTTGAACTATCCAAAGTAGGCTACACAAGCCCTCTAGGGAAGGAGCTAAATACTGATTAACAAAAGCCATACAAGACAGTGCTCTGAGCTCAAGCAGGCCAAGAACTCGTCTCCCTTTTCACCCTAAGCCTCAACTCCCAGACCACATCCTTAATCTCTTGTCAGCTAAGCGCCAAGCAAGGGCTCGCTGGCAGAGGTCTCGTTACCCATCCGACCACACTTCCTTCAATCGACTTACTCGTCTCCTAAAAAAAGCCTTATCCGAATTCCGATCTGAATCCTTTAATGATTACCTCCAATCACTCACCACCGAAGACAACTCTCTCTGGCAAGCCACCCGTAAAATCCTAAAATTCCATTCCGTTCCTCAACCTCTTCAACGCAGCGACGGAACTTGGGCTAGAAGTGATGAAGATAAAGCCGAACTATTCGCTTCCCATCTGGAATCTACTTTTTCCCCTCATCCAGAAACCAGCTCCTCCCAAGACCTAGAAATACAAGATTACCTGAATACCCCTCTTCCACTCTCCCTTCCTCCTAAAGCATTCCATCCTGCAGAAGTTAAATACATTATCAGACACCTCCCAAGAAAATCTCCCGGTTACGACCTTATAACAGCCCTAATCCTAAAAAATCTACCTCACAAAGCAATTATTTTCCTCGCCTACATATTCAATTCAATCCTACGTACTACCCACTTCCCAAATCCATGGAAACATTCGATAATAATCCTTATACCTAAACCTCAGAAATCTCCCAAGAATCCATCTTCCTATCGCCCTATCAGTTTGCTCCCAATTATATCCAAGATATTTGAAAAACTTCTCCTTAAAAGAATTCTGTCCACGATCCCTCCAAATTCCTTACCAGATCACCAGTTTGGTTTTCGTCCTCAGCATTCAACCATCCAACAATGCTTCAGCGTTGTTGACACCATATCCCACGCGCTTGAAAGTAGAAACTACTGCACGAGTGCCTTTCTCGACGTCGCCCAAGCGTTCGATCGTGTTTGGCACCCGGGGTTGTTATACAAAATAAAGCGCATACTTCCTCACACATATTTCCTAATCCTGCAATCCTATCTATCTAACCGCTCCTTCCAAGTAAGATCCGGTTCCGCATTGTCTAGTTCCCATCCCATTTCCTCCGGAGTACCACAGGGAAGTATTCTTGGTCCTCTCCTCTACCTTTTATACACCGCAGACATCCCTACCCACCCCAGCACCCACTTAACTACCTATGCTGATGATACAGCCATATTTTCCTCCTCTCCTGACCCCGTAACTGCTTCCTGTTATCTACAAGAACATCTGGAATCTGTCGAGCACTGGTGCAACAAGTGGAAAATAAAGGTGAATCCTGAGAAATGCTGCCAAATCACATTCACCCTCAATAAGAGAACCTGCCCTCCAGTCATCATATTCAGCCACGAACTCCCCATATCCAACGAAGTGCGCTACCTGGGATTATTACTGGACAGTAGACTCACTTGGAACCCACACACCCGACTGAAAAGACAGGAACTGAACAGGAGATACGGACTCTTACGACGACTACTGGGACCTTCATCAAAACTGACAATACACAACAAACTCATTGTTTACAAAACCATAATCCGACCTATTTGGACTTACGGACTTGAACTCTGGGGTACAACTAAAACTTCTAACATACAGAGAATACAGGCATTCCAATCCAAAGTCCTCCGCAAAATAGTTAATGCTCCTTTCTATGTTTCCAATAAAACCCTTCATAGTGACCTCAACATCCCTTTCGTTCAAGAACTGGCAAAATCCCGCTTCCTAACGTTTCATTCCAAACTGTCCTTCCATCCCAATCCTAGAGCACAAACACTTTCCTCCCAAACTCACCCCAAAAATCCGCCTAGAAGGCTCAAGAGACATTGGCCTCGTGATCAATTAACTGAATAGGGACAAAACATTATTCTAAGTAGGAAGTGCCAGTATTGATTGGCTCCTTCCAAAAGTGTTATTATTATGGTGTTATTATTTTTATTATTATTTCCTATTCATTGTTTTTGTTTGTTTTGTTTTTTATGTACTTTTTCTTTCTTTTTTTTTCTTTTTTTTTTATTATTTTTTTTATTTTTTATTTTATTTTTTATTTATTTGCTTATTTGTTTTTTTATTTATTTTGTATTTCAACTCAATTCTGTATATAATTATTATTTTTATCTGAGAGCAAACTTAACTAATGTACTCTCCAAATGTACAGATGTTAAATAAACGTATTACTAAAAAAAAAAAAAAAAAAAAATACTGATTAAAGCTAAATTTATGAAATGTTGCTACATGCCGCCACAGCCTCGGTGGTCAAAGGTACAATATGGTCAGAGGTACAACACCTTCCCCTATATATATATTCGATCTAAAGACATGACTACAAAAACAAATATATTTACAATACATGAAACTTAGGTTCCTAAATTATGTACATAAAACAATGGGCAGACCGGCAATATTAGAGCAGTATTCTTCAAATAATTAGGAATAATAGTCAGAGAGCTGGTAACGCACTTTTCATGAAGTGTTTTATGCACCTTGACATTTTGCTATAATGTACCTCTTGGGTAGATAAGAAGGTAAATATGTGTTTCCTGGACATACCTTGGTGCACCAGGTACTGCACATAGGGGGAAAGGTGCAAAACAATATTGCCCAAAAGTAGATTTTTATTCAGAATCCAACTATTATTAATGAAAAAAAAAATGCAAATTAAGGTAATTTTAAAATTAATAATAAATAAGGCAGGCACTTTTAAGGGCGTTAAAATATAAATTAAAAAAAAACAAAAACAAAGTACCTAGTTTTTATTTTTAATATTAAATGAAGTGCGTGAATAAAGCACTTCATTTAATATTAAAAATAAAAACTAGGTACTTTGTTTTATTTTTTTAATTTATTTTTTAACGCCCTTAAAGTGTCTGCCTTATTTATTATTAATTTTGCGATTTAAACAGCGTCTTCAATAAACATATTTGAAAATAATTACAAAAGGGCAGACACTTTTGTGGGGTTTAATTATCAGGGAACATAAAAATAAATGTTGCCTATGACAGACTGCAATACTCTGCGTGTAACCGTAAGAGTTTATGAGAGCACCGCGCAGTTGTGGTTGTTCTCTGAGCTCTCATTGGTTCTTGCTCATATGATCTTGTACAGCTGTTCCGGTTTAAATGGCAGGGCGAATAAAACTCTCATTTAATATGAGAATAAAAGCAATTAAGTTTTTTTTTACGTGTTATACCCCTCAAAAGTGCCTGCCATATTTATTATTCATTGTAAAATTGTCTTAATTTTACATTAAAGATAGTTGGCTTCTGATTAAAACTCTATTTTTGGGAAATATTTTTTTGCACCTTTCCCCTATGGCGTACCTGGTGTTCTAAGGAATGTCAAGGAAACACATATTTACCTTCTTATCTACCGAAGAGGTACATTATAGCAAAATTTCAAGGTGCATAAAACACTTCATGAACCGTGCGGTTACTGGCTCTTGGACTATAAAAAAAAAAAAAAAAAAAAACGTTAGTTCAAACGGGATGGAACCCCTTCGGTTTTGAAGGTTTTCTCCCTCCCGGCACCACTGTACGGCGCGCCGGTGTATATCCCTCAGGCGCGGCTCAGAACGAGTACACCTACCAGGATTTAACTTGATTAAACCACTGAATAATACACAGATTGGTATATGCAATCAGTGACTCCATTTTGAAATTCCCTTTTCTTTAGAAAGCTTAACTCGCTGGGCCGTGATTTGAGCCCAGATCCTCTCGTTTTACGCTCGGATGCGTTGCCAATTACGCTGCCGACCGGATAAACTAACTTGCCTGCTGGCTTTAGATAAATAAAGTCAGAAGGCATGCCGAGAGAATTTCAGAAAGTATGTTTAGTAATGATCTCCGAGCCTTCCATATTAATAAACTGTAATCGTTCGCATGAATATTTAAAACAATCAGTTGTTCTAGTTGTATAACGTGATACACCGACACGTTTCGAGATTTCTTTAATGTCTTCTGACGGTAAATACGTTTGAAAGCTCTAGCCAACTTTCGAGGTAAACTTTCGCTTTCATATATCTAGTTAAACATTTCCGACAAGTTGAATTACCAGTTTTGAGTTAGATTTTAAGACATTCTAAGGGGAAATCAAGGCCTCATGATTTTCCAGGAAATATCTTCGTCTACCTGGGGCTGATTAACACCCAAGAATTAACGTTAAGGAAAGATATTTATATTTAATTATGCCCATACAATACGGGGACTATTTTAATTAATTCATTTTAAATCAGAAGGCTTTAGAGTCCCCACTATTGGAAAGAACTTCATTTAGGCTATCTAATTATACATCCGGGGTGAGGTTAGCACAGTGGTAGAGCACTGGACTCATATGCTGGAGGACCTGAGTTCAAATCCCGAGCAAGCACTAAAGATTTTTTTCTTCTAGTGTCTTCGTTCCTGGGTTGAATTCGGCCCCCCTGACCGTCCTTAGGCCATCCCAGCCTTTAATTAATTTAATAATGGGTTGCTGGGGTCTCCCGTAGTCTAGTGGCTAGCGCGCTGGATTCATAAGCGGGAGATGGTGGGTTCGATTCCCACCTCCGGCAGGAATTTTCTCATCTCAAGGCTCGCTGGGAAAATTCCTCGCTGCACCCTGGATGTCGGCGCTAATGACCTAGAAGTAGATGCGCCGTAAAAAAAAAAAAAAAAAAAAAAAATGGGTTGCTAATGACTCAAGCAGTCGAAGCGGCAAGGTGAAAATTAGGCGGCCGGAGCATCGTACCGACGACACTATCTCCCTAGTGTGCCGTATGGTCGAGAATCAGATACCTCTACAGCATCTGCCCCCCGGGCCCTCGTGGCCTGGTACGGGACTGATTTTTTTTTTTTTTTTTAATCATATATCTTTATTTTTTCTTCAGAATTTTTATATCAATGCTTTCTTTTTATGAGTTGAGAAACCGAATCTACACAAAATGTTTCCTACAGAATCTATGGGGTCTTTGAACTCTATTTTCCTTAATTTTTCATGAAATGAAACATTTCTGGAAACGTTGTTGGGAGAAGTGTTATTCAACAGGCATAGACAAGCTGTTCCCTAATAAATTTCATTTGATAATTATCTGTCAATGATATTTGAATTAGAGCTCTGAATGCCCGCAATGGCTGATTCCGATATTTGCTATCAATTAGAGACATTTTCGGATAAACTGGAATCATATGTTTTTAGAAGGATTATTTGAGTTGTACAAAAAATGCCTGCTCCTATTATGCCTGCTCCTATTTGAGTCTGCACCGACCCAAGAAGTTCCCTCGAAAGTGTTGAAGACATTTTTACTGAAAACACCCTTGTTTTAAAAATCCTTCAGTATACCAGTGCCCTCAGAGACAGTGGAAAAGCTGTCCATCTAATGGATTCCCGGACATCGTGGGATTCCTGGCAATGAGAAAGCCGATCAAGCTGCATGGGCTGCGCTCAGCTTAAGCAAGATTACCACGATTAGGATACTGTAAGTTTCCATTTGTAGGGCCTAGAAGTTTGCATCTTATTGAAATTTTATGTTAGATGCTTTTACATTTTTCACGAATGATCAAAACACATTGTCTGTTTCCATTCTAAGCTTTCTAAATGACACAATTGATAAGAACGGAAACGCGCTAAGATGATGCAGTTACAAGCAGTTGGACGCTTTTAAATAGAATTTAGTATGATATTGAATCGGGCGTAGGAACCAGCCTTACCGTATAAAGAACCCTTCATGTATTCTTGGGCAGCAAATTTCCTCTTCTTTTTGTATTTTTTATCTTCTCGGGAACATTAAATATGCTCTCGAATTAGCATTGACTCAATATTCCTCCCTCTTCTCTCTATCTCTCAAGTAATATGACATTTTATTAAACATTTTCCCTTCCTCGATAAAACTAACAACTGATTTCTTAAGTTAATTCTCCCTGCAATACAGAACTACTAGAATACATTGTTTTAGGAAATTATTGAACTATCTGCACACCTTATAACACATGTTCCTAAGGTATAAAGTTTACTATCGCAGCTTTGCTCCAGGAAAGGTGTAGAGAGCAGAAAGTGAATGGCCAACGAGTTTGAGAGGAAAGCTTTGAATAATATAAAAGTCATGAAATATAAAATAAACTAGCTCACTAGAAATTCCATGAGGAGAACAGTAGCCATCCAAAGGGTTAGGCTAATAACACCTCACCAATTCCCTTGTATTACTATTATGCCCATATTATACAGGAGATATAAACATTCAATTTCATAGTATTTAGACGTATTTCACGAAGTTGTTTTGGAATTACAGACATACATATACCGTCGTTTGGGGTGAGTTCGGATAGGTCGTACGAGTTCGGACAATAGTGCATGGCGCAAGAAATCACGTGACCTTGAGCAAGTTTTTTCATTAGGGACATAATTGGCTTGACAAATACGATCGATATTCCATTTTTCCCATATACTTAGGCCGACATCGCCGTGAGAACACTTTGAAGTGAGTAACGAATATTTTAATGTGAGTTGTAATTTCCATGATTTTCGAAATGCTAGAAACAAACGTCTGTGTACAGGCTCTGTAAGTGATTAAACCCTAATTTTTCATATTGTATAGTAGGTTTATATGTTGTCTAATGATACATAAATAAATATACTTATTGTTTTGGTTCAAAAGCTTTTTTTCTCGTTTAAGTAAAAAAACTCGAATACCATGGGGTGAGTTCGGGCAGGCATCAATTAGGCCGGGCGCAAATTGAGCCCAGCGCAGACGGAGCAGAGACCCGCGTCCTCTTGGCTTAAAGGAAAACAGTATTTATTCCAAAGAGGCTTTGAAAAATGAGATTGACGATGTCAAAACCAAGAAAAAGACTCTGAGAGAGGCAGCAGATCGATTTAGGTATTTTGTTGTACAAAAAAATACCTACATCGACTTTAGATGATAAAGATAGAGGTAAGAAGACCAAAAAAAAAAGTGGTGGCCAAACAAAATTCAGTCAAGAAGAAAAAAAAAATATATCAAAGGGAATTTTAACTGCAGCTGAATGAGACTTTCCATTAACTCGATTAAGGTATTCGCCAAATCGTAAAAATATATTTGGATAGGTCAGGAAAAAATCGAAGGATTTTAAGGCAAGGAATGGTTTGACGGCTTTATGTAAAGGAATCAGCCATTAACGGAACGCCTTGCACAAAGCATCAAAAGGTGTAGAGCAGAAGTTGATAAGAAAAAAGTAAAAGAATATTTTGTAAATCTAAAAAATATTGTAGAAAATTTGGAGCTCACTCCAAATATAGTTTAAGTTAAGATTTTTACAGAACTCTGTAAGGCTGTCCGAACTCACCCCACATGTAGGGGTGAGATCGGACACATTTTAGCGATGAAAAAAATTGAAAATTTTTGAGATATTCAAAAAAATAAATACACTATTCGATAGGTGAATGTTAAGGGTTCGTACATTAATTTTTCCACATTTTTACAAAATTTCTGTCTTTTGTAATTACGAGAAAACCTCGAAAATGTGTCCGAACTCACCCCAAATGACGGTATATTATCGATTTAAGCTATTCATTATTTTTCCTTTATATAATGGCTTGCAGGTAAATCGACCTGCAAGTGTTGTTCATTCAAATGGGAATTTGCAAAGGGTGAAAATTACCTTTTAGGTGGACAAAATTCACATAAAATAGTTTAAAAATCACCCACTAAATATTGTCTAGTATTAGTTGGAAGAAGGGAAAATGTAAATATTTACTTTCTGTGATCGTCAATGGGTGACGGAGGGGATTATTAATCGGACTGTAAGAGAGGGAACATTTTTCTCAGTGTTCATTGCCGTGCAGTTCTTGTAATTACTTTTCCATTCTTTGAACAGAAACTATACGTGATTATTTAAATTTTATGTGAAATGGACACCACAGAGACGGGTAAGTATTAATATTTCACTATTCGGGGTGCTCCGTGGATATGGTTTTACCTAGAAGAAATCATATCATTAGGCGCAAAATCTCCATACTTCAATGGAGAATACTTGCAAAGGGCCAAAGAGTGCCAAGATAAGTTAATAATAGATGCAAAAAGTTAATATTTAAATGTTCCATAGATTTACAAAATGTTTTCTCCATATCCATTTTTTCCAAATTTTTGTGTGTCTACAACATTAGTTTGTTGGATATTCTAAAAACTACAGATCAAAAAATTGTTTAAAGATTTTCCCCTTACTTATTGACCTCAAAAGCTTCGAAAAGGAATTCAACTTTTTCATCTAACTGAATTTGCTATAGAAGAACTCCGGAGTTATGAAATAAATGAAAGAACAACAAAAAGGGGCACCAATGGACAGACCAAACTGTGCCTATTTAATATACACATATACTATTATTCGTAAAAAGTCTGGGATTAGGTAACTTTCGAAGCCGATGATTATCAAATAAAAACAAATTGGAGACCGAATAGCCCACGAGATTTATTCTTCAAACAAGAACATTATATTTCACTTTCAATTATATGCAGCATTCTCGAAAAATCCTGAATGCATGCGAAAAATCGGTAACTACCATTTTGTTTACAGCCAAAATTGCCGAATAAAATACTAATAAGAACCAGTTGCCAGACAGGCCCAATAACTACCATGATGTAAGCTGGCTATAAAAACTGTTAGACTCTACTCCAAATTAAAAATTTGTACTTTCCATATCCATGTCTGCTCATGTGAGCCGATCCGCAAAGCGAATGTCGCAGCGAAATATGTTGTGAAGTTTCAATAGCTGCGATTGTTTGAATGCAAGTGTGTACACTTGTAATGGAAACAATGAGGTTCTACTTCTACGATCTAAACATCGCGCGACAAGAAATTGCTACTGGTGGCCTTACCTTAGTGGTCTGTTAATCGTAACCAGTGCAGGGCAAATTGTAATTGAATTAAGAATTAAGAATTACGATTAGCTTGTAATTGTAGTTCATGAATTAGTATTACGTCAAGGGTAATAATTCAATTAAAACGTGAATTATAATTACACTGCAATCCTGAAATGTAGTTGAAGCACCAATTATGTTCATATATCAATTACTAAGAATTGTAATTGAATTACAATTTTAATTCAATTATAAGTGTGCTTATCATCAATTATGATAGTCAGTAATTAAAATATCAATTTTATCAAGGATTGTAACTGAATTATAATTGCAATTCAAATAGGTACTTGATTTATTTTCGATTACTGTAATTGATATTGTGGTTTTTTTTTTGTTTGTTTGTTTTTTTGTTTTTTTTTTGGAGTGCAGGGTCATTAGCACCTGTAATTGATGTTTTCAGCATTTTCAATTACAACAAAAAATGTAATTCATAATTTAAATACCATTTGAATAAAATTGTAATTCAAATTTACTCAACACTTATTTCAAATAACTACGTAATTCAAATACTTGAGTTATATTTAATTGAAATATAGTTAATCCAAATTGAATTATTTTTTCAATTACTGTAAATGATATTTCCAGACTTTTCAATTACAATTAAAAAATGTAATTCATAATTCAAATATCATTTGAATTACATTTTAATTCAAATTTACACAACTTTGGTCGTAACCAAGATCTGCAGGAGACTAAACCGATTGTGCACTTACGGCCATGGGAGTATATAAGGGGGGCTGAGGGGGCTGCAGCCCCCCCCCCCCCCCCCCCGAAATTTTGATTTGATCGGTAAAAATTTCATAAAATTCTTAAAAATAAATTAAATAAGGTCATTTAGTTCATAAAACATATTCTATTTTGGGCGTAATAGTGTTTAAGTTGGCTAAAACTCTTCCAAGATCTAAATTGTTAGTATTCCACACACCGGAAATGGTCTCAGCCCCCCGAAATTTTCCCAACCCCCTCCGAAATTATTTTCTTTATACGCCCATGCTTACGGCCAGTCTGTTCTTTCACACCCCAGCCAGGATCTACTTTGTAATACTATCCTAGCTATATCTCCCTAGCTATTTCGGAGTTTGTCGTTTTCATTTACTAAAGTGGTTAAAACTTTCTTTCTAATTATTTTTTTGTATTATTTGAAGCCTACTTTTAAGTCGAGTATACTTGCAACAATTCACAGATCTTGACTTTTCTCAGATTATCCTACAGAGTAAAAAATTACGTTGGTCAAACTTACATACAGCATTTTTAGCACTTTCCTCCGAAGGAAAGTAGCTATTGAGGTTGGACTCATGACGGAATTTTTTAAAAATTTCTTCGAATCTTTATCGATCCTACCTAGTAGACACCGAAAATGACCCACGTTAAAATTTATATGTATCTATATATATATATATATATATATATATATATATATATATGCATATATATATATATATATATATATATATATATATATGTGTGTGTGTGTCTGTTAACACGATAGCGGCCAGAGTTTTTGTTTTTTCGTCACGAAACTTGGTATATAGCATTCAATTAGCAAACGATTGAACGAGTTCGTTAACCACCAAAATCGGTCCACCGGAAGGGGGGGTTTACCCCGAACCCAAAACACTAATTTGACCATTTCAGCCGTAATATTTGTTATATTTCAACGAAACTTGGTATTCGTACTGGTAATATAGAGAGAAAAGTGAGCTATAAAAAGAAACCAAATCGGTTCATAAGGAGGGGGGGGGTTTACTCCGGACCGACAATACCAATTCGCCACTACCAGCCGTGATTTTAGGTATATTTCGACGAAACTCGGTATTCATAGTGGTAATCTACAGATAAATATGTGTTGTAAAAATAAACTAAATCGGTTCATTAGGAGGGGGGGTTTACTCCAGACCCACAATACCAATTCGCCACTACCAACCGTGATTTTTGGTATATTTCGACGAAACTCGGTATTCGTAGTGGTAATCTACAGGTAAATATGTGTTGTAAAAATAAACTAAATCGGTTCATTAGGAGGGGGGGTTTACTCCGAACCTAAATTACTAATATACTCATACTGGTCGTAATTTCTGCTGTATTGTAACGAAACACGGTATACGTCGTGGGTAACTCATGAGAAAGAAGTGTTGTAAAAATGAACTGAATCGGTCAATCGGAAAGGGGGGTTTACTTTGTAATATATTTCAATAGAAAAGCCAGCCAGACATAGGTTCACAAAGGCGCCGCAAGGAGCGCTAGAGGGACTGTATCCGGTTCCT
The DNA here is from genome assembly GCA_946811695.1 of Gonocerus acuteangulatus. NCBI lineage: Eukaryota > Metazoa > Arthropoda > Insecta > Hemiptera > Coreidae > Gonocerus > Gonocerus acuteangulatus. Next base: position 58,133,427 of record OX328123.1, on the reverse strand, counting down.
GCGTTAGATCAAAATACAATAATATGAGGATTTTGTATTTATTACGTAGTGTAGTAGGTACCATGTGTAAACATAACTCTGGAAGCAAATTAATAATTTATCAGTTACTCATTACAAAATTAAAAGAGAACTATTCATGTTTTTATTTTATTTATGTAGGATATTTTAAGCAAATTGTTCTGGAAAGCAGTCTACACTACCCAAATTCTGAGGAAAGTGCTTAGTTATGCAGCTCCTGCGTGACGGACTTTTTAAAGGTAGATTTTGTGTCTTTCAATGTCATCGAAAGCCGAGGAGAAAAGCATTATTTTATTTATTCAAATACAACGTAGTCTAAATTTGTGTAAAAGAATTATAAACTTTTCGCTACTATATTCATCTACTGATAATAAAGGAAATCGTGGGCTGGAGTATGAAAGAGCCGCCACAAAGTTGACTTGTAGTTTTCTAAGCAGATCCAGCTCCAAGTTACTAAAGGTTTGTTTCCTGAGAGTACAATAGCCCTATTTGGACAAGTTTTAATATCTTCAATCCGCTCTTCTCCTTTCTTATCGATTTATTAGAACACTATTTATTTGTTGTAAGAGTACATGTTAGAAACCTTTTTTATCGAGCAAATATTTATAATTCATAAATAATATCTGGATAAACTACGTTATGTTAGGAAAACAGATTTATTTAATTTTTATTAAAACTACGCCCATGGGGAAAATATAGAGCTACTTGTTTACTGAGCCTTGGTCTACGTAGAACAAAGCCCAACTCGCAAGAACAGCGTCATTTTAGCGCGTTTCCGTTCATGGAGAAAAGTTACATTCTAGGAACTCGGAAATATCAATACCAAAAATCAACAAGAAATAATTATTTGTAATTTTACATATATTTTTTCAGGCAAATAAATATTACGGCTAAAATCAATTAAAAACAACAACAAAAAAAACGAGGAAATCATACACAAAGGACCGTACAAAGCAATGAAACTAAAATTTTCAAAGTTTTAAGCACTTATTTCTCTGATTGACTTCGTCCTATCGAAAATCACTTCAGAACCTTTTTGTAGAGAATTTAAACTTTCCACATTTTTAACGCAACACAAATTTTAATATGCATGCTTAGATGAATGCCAATAGTCCAGAACAATCCGCCCAACGGAATTCTGTTCTATCGGCGAAAAGTAATGTGACAAAAATCGTACCGCTTTGTGTTCATAAGATTTTAGGTAAGTGTTTTATGTGATTTCTAACGTATCGATAGGAATTAAAGGCGATCTATGTTACGTTTTTTTTTTTAAATAAGTGAATAAAACTTGTTTTCCCAACTAATTTTCGGTTTTGGTACTTATAAAATAGTGATTCAGTTCAAACTTCTTCTGCACGTTGGATATTCACCTAAACCCAGATATTGAAACATTGGCTAGTGGTAATCCCTAAGATACGTAATGAAAACCCTACAGAGCTAGTAATCTGCTTATTGTCTCGATGTTGGATTACTAAACAGGCCTTTAGGGCTTCCATGTAGCTTAGGTGAGGGTATGGTATTTTTCATGGCATAATCTGATTAATTAATCAATCCTTATAAATTCTATGTTTCTAATGTCTCTTGTCAAACTTAAGAAAATACATATAAGTAATAGTGTCAGCAATATAAGGACAAAAATATCACCAATATTCAAAAGTGTTTTGACTAAAATTAAAAAACAGAAACAAAATATATAAGTTACTTGATATTGTGCAAGCACAACTCCTAATGTCTCACAGTAGTATACCTAAACATCATATAAATCTTATATTACAGTCACAAAGACAAAGATAAAGGAAAAGACAGTGAGACATTTAAAGTTGTGCTTCCGAATTACGCAATAACTTATACATTTTGTTTCTGTTTTAGCACTTTCCTCCGAAGGAAAGTAGCTATTGAGGTTGCACTCATGACGGAATTTTTGAAAAATTTCTTCAAATCTTTATCGATCCTACCTAGTAGACACCGAAAAAAAATAAAAATATATATATATATATATATATATATATATATATATATATATATATATACAGGGTGTCCCGTAAATGTCTAGTCATATTGAGAGGGGTGATAGAGGACCTTTAGGGGAACAAAAAATGTTCTACGACGATTTCCCTAATTCTCACCCATAAGGGAGAAAACGTCGTTTTATTGTTTTTTTCGAGGCAAACGTGTTTTTTTGAAACATAATTGTTGTAGCTACGTACCAGGTGGTACTACTAGAAAGGGAGTGATACCAATCGAAAGCTGAGTAAATTTAATATAAGACTAGTTGGAAGTAAACGTAAAAATGAATGAATGTAAGTATGTATATCTTACCAAAAGAAAGCTATTCTAAATTTCCTGACATTTTCTTGATATTTCTTTCCAGCGTTACTCCTCAATGGGCAGGATCTGAGGTTTCCGGGTTTCAGAAAAACTTCCTCATTTAACCAGCTTTCCATTCATGTATCACAACCCTGTGTTATTGAAGTATTTGAACGGTTTAAGTACAAAAGTTTTAAAAAAAAACATGGATCTGTGAAAAGAAAATTATATTTTTGTCTTCAATTTATTCAAAAAGCTGAAGAGAAATATTTATTTTTATGTATGTTTACATAAATATTAAGTAAATATTTACTTAAAACAATAAAAAAAAATACTTCCACGAATATCAAAAATTTCTTAAAACAGTAAATAAATAAAATACACATTTATTTTGAATTTATTAATTCAGGTAACTAATACTGGGTCCAGGAGGGGGGCATTAATGGACCCCAACCATACATTAACCTCAAAAGTTACTATTTTTACCTAGATCACGCATTTGAACACATTTTTACAGGTATTTATATTTAGAAAACAAATGCTTTACCTTAAATTGATACTGATGGCTACGCTTGTGAAACTCACTGGGATTCTGAGCCCATGCTTTTTTGTTGTGGTAATTAAAAATTCTATCCCTCATTAATAATATGTACATAGTCCTGTAAAAATGTGTTCAAATGCGTGATCTAGGTAAAAATAATACTTTTTGAGTGTGTGGTTGGGGTTCATTAATGGCCACCTCCTGGACCCAGTATTAGTTACTGTAATTAATAAATTCAAAATAAATGTGTATTTTATTTATTTACTGTTTTAAGATTTTTTTTTATATCCGTGGAAGTAATTTTTTTTATTGTTTTAAGTAAATATTTACTTAATATTTATGTAAACATTTATAAAAAAAAATTTCCCTTCAGCTTTTTGAATAAATTGAAGAAAAAAATATAATTTTTTTTCACAGATCCATGTTTTTTTTAAAACGTTTGTTCTTAAACCGTTCAAATACTTCAAGAACACAGGGTTGTGATACATAAATGGAAAGCTCATTAAATGAGAAAGTTTTCCTGAAACCCGGAAATCTCAGATGCTGCCCATTGAGGAGTAACTCTGGAAAGAAATATCAGTAAAATGTCAGGAAATTTAGAATTGCCTTCTTTTCGTAAGATATACATACTTACATTCAACCATTTTTACGTTTACTCTCAACTAGTCTTATAGTAAATTTACTCAGCTTTCGATTGGTTTCACACCCTTTCTAGTAGTACCACCTGGGACGGAGCTACAACGATTATTCTTCTAAATCTACGTTTGTCTCGAAAAAACAATAAAACGACGTTTTCTCTCTTATTGGCGAGAATTCGAGAAATTGTCATAGAACATTTTTTGTTCCCCTAAGAGTCCTCTGTCACTCCTCGCAATATGACTAGACTTTTACGGGACACCCTGTATATATGTCTGTTAACAAAGAGTTTTAGTTGTTTCATCACGAAACTTAGTATATGGCATTCAATTAGCAAACGATTAAACGAGTTCGTTAACCATCAAAATCGGATTTTGAGACTGCATTTTAGGCTTTAATTCATAACCTCTACGTTTTGAGCATTTTCACTCTTAATCTTTTCCCTATATCTGTTCTTTAATAGCACTATGGAAAAGCGCTTTTTGTGAGGTTTTTGTTTTCTTTTTTCCATCATCAATATAGAACGGATTTGATACTAGGAAATATTACAAAAAATAAAATAAATAATAAATAAAATTAGAACAGACGTTTATTTCCTTAAATATAAAAAAAAAATTGGTAAATCATAGTAATTGGAACTTGACCATTTGAAAGCCTAATATATTTCCTAAAAATTACTTTATTTCGATAGAACATTCTAAGCTTTCGAAACATCGCCAATAATATAGTTAGAGATAGCTAAAGCACTGGTAGGTCTAAGTCCTAAGCTATTGTAGAATTTTAGGGTTAATAATTTGCACATTAAAAACCAGTAAAAACCTAAACCCGGTGCTAAAAAAATATTTCGACTCCACGAAGCCATATTGGAGCAGATAATGGAACAATATAATTCAGTTAAAATTTAATATCCTCATCAACTGAGCCCTATTAGGCCTAGTTATTAGGTAATTAAGCCAGATTTGGGGGTTGGTTATTAAACTCATACATCTGGACTAAGGTTTGGGGACTGGAACCAAGATAGAAATCTGAATCAATAAAGTATTTATAATCTTATCTCAGTTATAGGATCGCTAGTAATTGTTTATGCAGGAAGTAGGCTACATATTTAATGCAATAACTTACTCAATGTGGAATGTATATTGTATTGGTTTTGTGTGGATTTAGCAAGTGATTTGAGGGAAAAGTAGCAGGGAAAGGAGCTGAGACTACACCGAACATGATTAGTTTACCCGACGTTGAAATAAAATAAAAGATATGTATTCCTACTTGAGACACATGTTGTTTAGCAATTTGAATGGGAACATGACATAGATTGAATGGCTTTTTAGGGCAAACAAGGTTATAATTTCATCAAAATTAACGCTACTATATAATATTTTGCAGTTTATTATAGCATGGTTCCCATCATACTATATGTTATTCATCAATTGATAAGTAATCAAAGTATAATGTTTCTAGACACTGGGGCGCTCCAGACCAGTGTCAAGAAACAGATAACCTAGAGATAACCCGTTGTCTGTAGGTTACCAGTAACAGCAGTGTGTCCAATACAGGTTAAATTTCCTTGTCAATAATAAATGTACGTTAAAATTTAAAAAATTATTTTTCTCAGATGTCATTTTGTAGCTCCCAGTATATTTGCGAGCATTACCAAGAAGTGTTCTGACTGGGGATGCCGATGGGTGAGGAGGCTGTGCAAGGGTTCAGGATATTATTACCTCGGATGGACCATCACTAGGTACAGCGTAAACTCTATGAGGGACAGTTTATTTATAGTAATTCAACGACTGCCATCATAGTTGAAATTAACCCCAATTAAAAATAATACTATGAAATACTCGTAGATAGAGTACGGTAACAGCTGTTCTGTTATCGTCCTAGCAACGCATGCTGCCTAGGCGAGCTTGCTCTCCTTAAAACTAAAACTTCAAACCCCTCTCCAAATACTTAAAAATTTGAATATCAAAAAAAACTTTCTTAGCGAGTGTTTACATCCTAAAGGGAATGTCCATGCAAAATTTTAAATTTTTCTGTCGAATGGTTTGGGCTGGGCTATGATAGGTCAGTCAGTCAATCAGTGAGTGAGTAAGTGGTATTTGACAAATATATAGTAGATGCCTCCTCTTCTTCGTACTTAGTACTATACTATAAAAATTAAGTATCTACAAAAATGAAAAACGTTTAATGTAATAGAAAGATTTAATTACCTTTTGATTGACTACTGTCAATTAATAGCTAATAGACTTATACTAAAATGTAAAAACAAAAATAGAAAAAAAGAGGTTGGAAAATGTGGAAATAAAATGGAAATCAAGTTTAGTAATATAAAGGTCTAAAATTAGAACGAATATTACATTTGCAAAATATAGAATTTGTATAAAATTAGATTTAGTAATCGAAAAGAATGTTACATTAGAGAATCGACACAGCTATTTAAAAAAAAACTATCGAACAACACACTAAAAACATAGATACGGATGAATACAGGACAACAATGACAGAACATGCTCTAATCAAAACACATGATTTAAATTATAGAGATTTTCATGTTTTACACTTTGAAAATACAGATCAAATAAAATATTTATATTATTACAAATTTAAAACCAGCCAACAATATTTAAAAAAAAAAAAAAAAAAAAAAAAAAAAAAAAAAAAAAAAAACTCTATCAAATATTTCATAGCGTTAATAGATTCCATCCCTGCTGGAAACATTCCAATTATCGATTACACTAAAAAACAATTGTACAGGACGCGGCAATATTTGTAAGCAACTATCTTTAGTCACCATCGCATCCATTCAAAGTAAATGACGAGGGGACTTCCTAACAAGGTAAGCCTTGGATAAAATAATATTGTTACATGTAAATTTATTTAAGAAAGGAATAATTACACTTAAAATAAAAGAAACTCATTTATATTTGGAGATTTACAAAAAAGAAAATATCTTTGGAGGACAGCCCAAAAGAGGTGCCATGTGAAAGCATGAAACATGTCAGGCATACAATTTGAAATAAAGTTGTTTGAACGAAACGTGTTCTGCTTTATCGACCCACTACCTTAGGAAAAAACATGAAGAAAGTGAAAGGGAAATATATACATCGACAACCTATTTGAGTCTTTGTTCGGTATCTAGAAGTTAGGACCAATGACAATTTGAGGACAATTTTGAAGACTTCTATCATGAGAGTAGACTCAAAAGCTACATTTCTTCGGGAAGTGCTGCAAGTTTAACTCTTTAATTTTGTTGTGTTTTTTCTTATTTTTTTCTGCAGCAGACTCAATAAGCTGCATTTTTTTGGTGGGCCAATGTCTACTTTTACATGTTCGTTGACCAAGAAGCCAAACGTATAAATATAAGTCGTAAAATCAGCTTCCAAATACAATAATATAGCAGTAACATACATCAAAATATCTAAAACACACATGAACCACATACTGTCACATATAACGATAGAATGCTGGCAAATACAATGGGAAAACTCAAAAAGGTCGAACACTCCCGTCCTTTATACCTAACATACATAGTTATTTTGCAAATAATAATAATGCATGCACTAGACTAGACACATGCATGGTGCAGTAGTGCGATTGTATTACCTGATCACTAAAAGCGGACTAGAAACAGCAGGCTGCACAATTGAATGCAGCGAGAAATGTCCGATGCTTCTTAAATATCCAGCATATGTATGTAGACGGACGTACATAATTATTTATTTCGGTTGGATGGAAATCCCCCGAAGTAAATTGAATTACCCGAAAACGGAGGAAACCCAACCCGATATAATAATATATTATTATTATGTCGTTATTATTAATAATAAAATATTATTACTTATGTCGCTCCCAGGAAATTAACCTACATAATGGCAAGCGAGAATCGTCTTTTCAAGGAAATGGTCAAACTGGACGAGAATTATACAGCCTTAAAATTGAAAACAAGCAACTGGCCGGAAATTACGACAGAATCGGATCGCCTTGGCACGTGGCTAAAGAAAGCATTACACGGGCGATACCATAGTCGGTTATTTGATCCGGAAGTGGTGCTCTCATGGTCGGTAGCGTGGTTGACTTCTGGAAGGCTATTCCCCGAAACAGAAGGTTTTCTAATAGCCATCCAGGATCAAGTAATAGCAACGAGATCCCATCGACGTCACGTTTTGAAGGATGTCAACATTTCTGACAAATGTCGACTTTGTAACAAAACGTATGAGTCGATCCAGCATATTACAGGGGGCTGTGAGATCCTTGCGGGATCCGATTATCTTCAGCGGCATAACGTGACCAAAAAATATCATCAAGCAGACGCAGAAAAATTTGGTATGTTGGATGGTGTGGTCCCTTATTACCGCTACAACCCAAAAAGACTTTTAGAGAAAGGTCCAATTAAAATGTATTGGGACGAAGCGATGTTAACGGACCGTACTGTCCATCATAATAAACCGGATATTCTTATCATTGACAAGGGAAATAATACAGCCGATATTATTGATTTCTCAATCCCCAATGATGAGAATATACGGAAATCATATGCCGAGGAACTGCGAAAGTACCAAGACTAAGCCGTAGAGCTGAATTACCAGAATAAGTTGGATTCCGCAAGGATAACAGCCCTCATAATCTCGACCAATGGGCTCATTCCGAAAATGACAATTGCCGCAAATGCCTACCTGAAACTGTCGGAGGAACTTATCAGAAATGCCCAACAGGCAGTACTGCTTGATACCGCCAGAACGGTAAGAAAATTTTTAAATGAATGCCCGTAAAAAACAAAAAAAAACAGTTCTTTCGGTTGGCAATAGCCCCCAAAAGAATTTATCCCAGGAGACTGAGGAGAAACCCCCCCCCCCTCCCATAAAATATATATAGAGATATATATATATATCAAGGCGATAGCCTGAGTGCTTTGTGGTTTTGCTTGTCCCTGAACCCCTTGAGCCAGTTACTGCGTGATAGCGGGTACGGTTACCGGATGACTATAAATGACCAAGAAACCAGGATATCTCACAGTCTATACATGGACGATCTGAAACTGTACGCAAATAATGCTTCCCAACTGAAGAGCATGATAAGCATTGTGCGAAATTTCAGTAACACCATTTGAATGTGCTTTGATTTAGATAAGTGTGCTGTGCTACATGTTACAAAAGGACGCACAGTATTTACTGAAAACATAGCACTTTCGGATGGGGCCATGTACGTGAATCTGAAACATATAAGTACCTTGGCATCCAACAGCACCTTAAGATCTGCCACAAAAATGTTAAGGAGGAGCTTAAAAATAAGTTTTTTAAACGGCTGCGATTAGTATTAAGAAGTTATCTGCATGGAAAATACAAAGTAAAAGCTATTAACACCTGGGCAATACCTTCATTAACGTATAGTTTCGGTTTGTTAAAGTGGTCAGATACATCACTACGGGATTTGGATCGACTCATTCGAACTGAAATGACTGAAGCACGCATGCACCATCCAACATCTTCAATGGCAAGGCTGTATTTGCCAAGAAAAAAAGGTGGCCTTGGCCTCATCAATATTGAACATTTATGTAGATCTCAAGAAAGTAATCTGAGGCATTATATGAGATCGAGTGAGAGCCACCTTTTTAAGGAAATCGTTAAATTGGACGAGAATTGTACAGCCTTGAAATTAAAGATAATTAATGAACCGGATCTAAGGACTGACATGGACACGACATGGCAAACGAAAGAATTGCACGGGCGATATTGCAATCGTTTATTTGATCCGGAGGTGCAGACGACGTTGTCGGTAGCCTGGTTGACTTCTGGTCGGCTATTTTCGGAAACTGAGGGCTTCGTAATAGCCATCCAGGACCAAGTAATTGTAACACGATCCTACCGACGACACGTTTTAAAAGATATTAGTATTTCGGACAAGTGTAGATTATGTAAAAAGGCGTATGAGTCGATTCAACAGGTGACGGCAGGCTGCGAAATTCTTGCGGGATCTGATTACCTTCAGAGACACAACAATTCAAAGACACAAGCCGAACAAAAAAGGTTCGGCATTATGGAAAGTACGGTACCGTATTATCGCTACGTCCCACAAAGACTTCTAGAAAATGATAGAACTAAAATCTACTGGGACAAAGCTATGATTACGGACCGAACTGTTCACCATAATAAACCAGATATTCTCATCATCGACCAGCATAATAATACTGCTGATATAATTGATATCTCTGTGCCAAATGATGAGAATATCCGGTAAGCATATCCAAAAAGCTGCGAAAATATCAAGACTTGGCCATTGAGTTAAAAGATCTCTATAAATTAGATTCCGCTAGAGTTACTGCAGTTATCATTTCAACCAATGGTTTGATACCGAATACTACAGTCAGTGCCACCAAGTATCTGAAATTGTCAGAGGAACACTTAATACTATCCCAGCAAGCAGTTCTACTCGACACAGCTCGAATCGTAAGAAAATGTCTTAAAGCCGATAATTAGTGCCTAAATAAAAAAATATTTTTAAAAATAAAAATAATACTTTTTACTGGTTCTCCAGTAATCTGAGAGACCCCAACCCCTATAATATATAAATATTATAACAAAACGAAACTCCCACTCCTAATTCAGGGAGAGTAAATGTTTGACTAAATTAATTAACTAAATATACGAGCATTCCCTTAAAAGAAATTTCTTCCAATTTTCATTGAGAAGGATTTTCCTTCAGGTAGGTCAGGTTCTATTTATAACCAGGACTCTACAAAACAATTTCCTCTGGGAGAGGAAACTCTTTGACGTGGGTCAACAATTTACTGTTTTCGATAAAGAGGATGCCGTAAAATAAGCTCTGTCTCCTAACTTAAGGATTGGCTTCAAACTAGTTAACCGTTTTTTAGAAAAAGAATATCTAGAATATGACCAAACAAATTATCTCCTCAGCATTGGATATTCTTATTTTCCTGAGATATTTAAGCATGATCTTTTAAAAAAAAAAAAAAAAAAAAAAAAAAAAAAAAAAAAAAAAAAAAAAAAAAAAAAAAAAAAAAAAAAAAAAAAAAAAAAAAAAAAAAAAACTTACAAATTTCTTTAAAAATGAATAAACTAGACTAGAATTTACTCCAGGATGCAAGGAGGCAGCAACGAATTCCCTACATAATTTCTTTATGCATAGATTAGATTTAATTTCCGTTTTTAGGTCTGCTCTAAAATATTTTTAAAATGAAACTGCATTCTGTAAAGAGGTATGTAACTAGACAAAAAAACTAGTTGAATTCTGCCAACGTCACGTTTCTATCTGTTTTTCTTCCAGACGTATACCGTTCTAAAGTTTATTTAGAAAAAAAAAAAAACTTTTTTTGTAGAAAAATCCAATTTTCTCTGCTTTTACAGATTATTTTTTAGTGGTACTTTACTTGTTTTGAAATAACATTAAATTTTCCTTAAGGCTAAAGCACTTTCAATGTTTAAAAGTGTCTTCTTTCAAATCGCAAAATGTGTGCGTTTTTCAAACCGCAAGTGTGTGCGCGTAAATCTAACAGAGGTTCAATTCCGGCTTTAGGTAGAAAAGATTAATCGAGATCAGAAGATTTTTTTTTTTTATTACAATAGAATAAAAAGTAGTTATTTTATGAATACTCCGACCAACGTTGGCACTGAAACCAGTCCATTTTATTCTATATAAAATTATCTGACTCGGAAATCCAATAAACATTAAATAAATAGAGAAAAAAACGAGTGCCGGGTATTTACAGTAATGTCCCGAGGCTGCATAACGTCAAGAACACTGATAAGAGCCGACGGTAAAAAAAAAATATAATTAATACCGCGCTTCTCCTTTCAAGTGCAAATACCAAAGCAAATTTGGTTTTGAATCTCATAAAGCCGCTCTAAGCTATCATGTTTTTTTAATTATATTTTAATTCATTACTTTTTCCGTTTTAGATTATTAAAGTTATTATAATTATTTTATAATGAACTCTAAAACAGCAAAATGATTTGTTAAAATAATAAGTCAAAAATTTATTATAAAAATTATGCGAATAAACAATAAATCCACACAAAACAATATAAATTTAACTTGAAAATTAAATACATGACGTATTTTAAAAACAATAAAATAAAAACTGAAATGGGCCAATCCATTAGAAATCACCAAGACCACGTTGCTCAACATTTTTGATTTTCCTATTTTTTTTACCAAGAAAACTCTATGGAGGACAAGTTGAAATGAACCTCAATTAGAATGGCGATTTTGTCCCTCATTGTGTAAACTCTATAAGGGTTAGTTTACTATTTCTAGGACTGCCATCATAGTTGAAATTAAACGAAATTAAAAATAATACTATGAAATAGATACAGCACGGTAACAGCTGTTCTGTTATCCTAGCAACGCATGTTGCCTAGGTGAGCATGCTCTCTTAAAAACTAAAAATACTTAAAAATTTGAATATCAAAAGAACCTTCCTTAGCGAGTGTTTACATCCCAAAGGGAGTGTCCTTGCAAAATTTCGACTTTTTCTGTCAAGTGGTTTGGGCTGGGCGATAATAGGTCAGTGAGTCAGTGAGTGAGTGGTATTTGACAAATATATAGTAACTGCATTCTATCTGCAACCTTGTCTCCATTGGATGATTTGTTTGATTATTGAAGCCACACAGCATTTTTGGTCAGGGAAATTGGCCTTAAACCCCAGCCGGGAAAGTTAATTTTTTTTTTTTTAAGTTAGAGATTTGAAAATTAATTCCCCGACGGTGTCCGTCGTCCTGTGTAATGTCCAGAGTTTTAGTAAACATAAACGAGGTTAGGTTACTTAAAGACCCTTTGTGCTTTACCGGACCATGTAAGTATGAACTTCTTAAACGATATTAAAAATATTCATTAAAACCGGAGTACCCAGTAAAATCGATAGTGCCTCGGTATGTAGCTAGATACTCTATTTATATTTTTTTCAATATTTAAATTAGCGCTTTTTTATGAATCTCTTCATTTTTAAGATTTGAATTTTTGAAACCAACTAGGCTAGGTGTATGTAAACAAACATATTATTTTATTTTACGTACTTCTTCTTTTATTATTAACTCAAATATGTATATAAAAAGGTTAAGTAAACTCATAAATTCGTAAAATAAAAATATAAGACTCAACAGGATGTTCTGGTTTTGAGCAATATTATTAATTTATTGGAGCACCGCAACATGAGCTACATGCTCTTACATTTCTCAAGAACTGGCATTACAAGTTATAAAAAAAATATACAATAAAACAGTGCGGGTGACAAACTAGTTAAATGTCTTAGGAAATCATGCAAAAATTAAGTTAATGAATGAAGTGTTTACGATGAATATTGAGGGTTACATGTATAAATTGTGCGTTACATATTGATGTGTTATAAATACTCCAGTACAGAGTGTATGTACGTCTTTTACATTCAGTGGGATTATGATTAATTGTCAAAGTTATGTTACAAAGTCTGCATATTGTTTTGTCTTTTAGCGCTTTCCTCCGAAGGAAAGTAGCTATGGAGCTTGCACTCATGAAGGAATTTTTGAAAAATTTCGTCGAATCTTTATCGATCCTACCTAGTAGACACCAAAAATGACCCAAGTTAAAATGTACATATATATATAGTTATATATGTGTCCGTTAACACGATACAGACCAGAGTTTTTGTTTTTTCGCCACGAAACTTGGTATGCAGTATTCTCCCATCAAACGATTGAACGAGTTCGTTAACCACAAAATCAGTCCATCCGGTGGGGGAGGGGGGTATACTCCGGAGCCAAAGTAGTTATTTGTCAATACCAGCCATAATTTTTGTTATATTTCAACACAACTCGGTATTTGTAGTGGTCAACTCAACAGAAAAAAATGTTGTAAAAATAAACTAAATCGGTTTACTAGAAGGGGGGGGGGTTTACTCCGGACAGAAATTACTAATTTCCTTATACCGGTCGTAATTTCTGTTGTATTGTTACGAAATTCGGTATACGTCCTGGCTATCTAATAAGAAAGAAGTGTTGTGAAAATGAACTAAATCGGTCTATTGGGAGGGGGGGGGTGTTACTTTGTACTATGTTTGAATTGAATTCTTCCGTCAAACGTAGGTTCGCGAAACTCATTAAGATCAATAGATCAAAATGTGAAGCTTTGGGTATTTATTACGTAGTGTAGTACCCCGCATACCCAAAACTCTGGAAGGGAATTAATTACAAAATTAATAATTGAAACAGCTGCTCATAAAAAATGCAAAAGAGCAGAACAATTTATGTTGTTGTTTTTTTTTCTTTATCTATATAGATTATTTTAAGAAAATTATTCAGGAATGCACTCGACCCTACCCAATTCTGAGGAAAGCGCTTAGTTATGGACTTTTTTCTCCATGGGGTAATTTTGTGTGAGTAATGTGTGAGCAACGCGAAGTCTGGTCAGTACTACTTGGTCTCTTGTTGTTGTTTTTCGTTAGTCCAAGCTTTTACTGTGTTCCGAAATTCTAATAATTTATGTCTGTTCGTAGCCAGTAATGCAGCCAATAATTTAATATGTGTGTGCGTGATGTATGCAACAAGTGCTGCACAATTTTTTTTTTTTTTTTCAATGTCTAAGTTCTGTTTATTTGTTGCCTCTTTTGCATGCGTGTCTATTGATGTGCTTAGTCCGATATCCTCGTACCCATGGATCCATTGTATATGTGTGTGATAAATGAGTCTGTGTAATTGTTCGTATATCTGTTTCATTATTGGTTGACTAGTGTAAATATTATCGAGGAGGTGGAAAGAGTGAGTCTGTACATAGGAGTATGTTTGTGTGTTCAGTGTCATGTAGTTTTGTAAGTGCTAAATGTATGGCGTGTAATTCGGCTGTGTAGATACTTGTGTTGTCATGTAATTTGATTGAATGTGTTTGGTTTTCATTAATGGCTGCTGCTGGAGTTCCAGATGGTGTCTTCGATCTTTCTGTTCAGAAGTGGAAATGATTAGATTTTTCACACATAAGTGAGGCACACACTTTGCTTTGTAATCTTTATTGGAAGGGGACTATTTGTTTTAATTGTACAAGTGTTAAGTCAATGTAATAGCTTTGTGCGCTGCAAGGAGGGAATGTTAACGGTATATTTGCATATGTGGGTGTGTGTAGTGTATATATATATATATATATATATATATATATATCAATATAATGGGGCACGTGTATTTAAATTGGTTGTGAGTAATACAGTAAATATACATCCCCACACCTCATATTTCACTCCAGAATGATATTGGAATACTGAAAGGAGATGGAATGTGTGGTTACTGGAGCTGGGAACCCTGTGGCTGCATGTCCAGTTTTGAAATAAAGGACCTTCCGGGGTGCTTTACAGGAGTCCATATTTGGGCGATTTTATTGATGATGGTGTTCTGGGTCATGTGATAATAGAAGATAAAAATCTTCAGAGATAAAAAAAAAAAAAATGATTTCGATGTATTTTTGTCCCTATTCACTTTTTTTGTATTATTTTATTTTCATTCCTAATCATTTTTTTTTAATTTATTCTGCGCTCTTTAAACAAACTAACGTAAAAATATTATTTATGTATTTTATTCAATTGTTAATCATTCTGATAAAATGAAATCAATATTATATAGTAAGTATCATCTATGAAAATAAACATTCATTCATCAGGGATACTGAGGTATGGAAATAAATTAAAAAAAAAAAATTAATAACAACACACACGAAATGAAGAACACAAGACGTTTATAGAACATAGAACTTTTGAAACTTCGAAGATATGCATAAGAGCTACTTTTTATAGTCGTTCGAAATACTTAAGAAAAAATCACAAATCTTTAAGTATGATACATTATGAGGATTATGTAAATCTAACTCATCACAGAATTACAATACTTATAAAAAGAGATACAACTATACCTTATTAATTGTTGAACATTACTTTGTTTTAATAAGTAGTAAAGTGAGGCGATGACTTTCAAAATTAATTAAATCCTCTTTTTCATGAAAATAATTTTTCAAAGAACTTTTTTTTTCGCACAGCAAAAACTTTTTTTTTTTTTTTTTTTTTTTTTTTTTTTGGAAATTCATAAAATCTCATCAATCAGAACGAAATGAATGTTAATGTGGGATCGTAAATATTAATTTTCTAAAGGAATTATACTAGCTTAGACGTTTTTTTTTTTTGTCCCCTGAAAATTTCTACAACTTGGATATATCCTGTTTTGAAAGTGGACGCCTCAAGTTAAACGTTTATTGTATAAAATGGTAAAAACATACATTAATGCATTATGTATATGAAACGTTAATGTAAAAATAAACCTACTCATAGAGGTGTATATATTTATTTTCTATTTATTTTTTTCATAAATAGATTCATTTAATAATAGAATAATTTGTTATTTCTTTAATATTTTAAATTTAGTATACTTCTTCGTGATTTATATTTTTCAGAATGTCCTGTATTTTTATGTTTTCAAATGAAAAATCACCTGTATACCGATTTCCAAAATAAAATAAATAAATAGTTCTTGGTATAACAAAAAAAGTTGCTTCAATTGGAATAAGACAAACCACTTTTTAAGATTTTCTTCTAAAATATAAAATAATTAATATTGGAGTTTATTTATAAAAAAAAAGGTAATATGTTAATTGAAAGTTGAGAATAAATAAATATTTCGGTAGAAGTTATCATTCTGAAAATATTATCATAAAATATTGAATATGTAAGACAACACTAATTAGAAATACCTTAAGACAATACAACTTTTACAAGATGGTAGCCAATTGATAAACACTATTTTTATTTTATTTATTCAACATCTAAAACACCGCAATACCACAAGATTTAATTCTAGACTCTTACGCTACTTTTTGATATCTGGTAGCGTTGGGAAAAATTATAATTTCCATTATATTTAATTGTTATTTTAAATTTATTTTATCATAAATTTACAATAATATTTAATATTCACTTTATCGTGTTAGATATATGTACGTTTGTGTATATAATAAGTGTTACACATGGTGTATATAAAGTACTGCATATGTTTATGTAATTTATTTATATAATAATTTATCAATCTATATAATAGAGTACACACAATAATATTATAACTCATAATATTTTGGTTATAATAATTTTCAAAATATTTTTATTGTCATGCATAAATTAATGTTTTTTACTTGATAATAATAAGAATATATTTGTAATTAATACCTCAACAGAATATTGTATCGTAGCTTTTATTATTAGCAAAAAAATCATAATATAATATTTAACTTACATGTGTTTTTACTCTTCTTGTGTCTTTCAGAACCCCGTTACAGGTGAGTATCTCTACATCAAATGTCATTTAGAAATTCTTTCATAAGCACTTCCAACTTAGGGGAAGGCGATATTTTCGTGAGTACCTTGTCGCAGAGGAATTATATATAAATAATTAACTGTCCCTATTTAGGGAAGAGATAACGAGTTAAAGTACGCGTATCGAATGCCGGTATGAGAGAGTTGGGACCGTGGGTAGAGTAAGAGAGTTGAACACAGACTGAGTTCCCCATTCATGGGTCGCTAGAATGGGTAGCTACCGCGCAGGATCTCTACACTCCCTACCGAACAGCTGTGGAAGGATTTACCAGACACAGGCTATCTCCTTCTCTTCAGCACTTAATTGAGGATTCATAACACTCATTATCTAAACTAAAAAATCCCAGCACTTTTTTACTCAACATTTATTTTTTGTACAAACCTTACTAACCTTTTAACATTTTGTGTAATACTTTGTAACTTTTTTTTTATAAATTTATTTTTATGGGCTAAAATTCTTCCGTAACTAATCAAAACTGATATCCAAGAGTGTTTATGTGAAGAAAAAATGTTTAAGTGGGAAAGAAATACGATTTTCCGAGTGAAATCCTGATGCTCAGTAAACGCAGTTCTGATTTGGAAATAATTTTTTGAGCGAGCTTCCATTGATCCCTTTTAAATTGTTAAATTTCTTTTTGGGCCTCCTTTAATATATTTCAAAACTAAACCCAATTTTTTATCTGTATTACCAGAAATTATGAAAAAAATTTAAATAGGAAGGACATGAACATTTCAAAACATTAAACTTTAAAGTCGTTTTCTCAAAACGCGATCCTCTGGTGTCTTCAATTTTTGCCCGATCAACTTCAAATTTTAACTGCAGCTTCCTAATGATATTTGCTAGTAAAGTGCGTAGGATTTTTTTGATTAATTGAATCATAACGATTTTATGACCGATTTTTAAAATAAAATAAATAGTTGTTGACCATTTTCGAAAAAATTAATATTTCTTAAAAATCCTACGTACTTTACTACATTTAACCTTGTTCTTTTGAAATAATTTTAGTTGTTCGGTCTAGAAAAAATTGCCGTCTGCAGACTTTCGCCCGTGAAAAAAGAGGGTGTCCGTTTGTCAAACAGCGCCAACATTTTTTTTTTTTCGAAGAACTGAAACTTTTTTTTTTGGATACGTTAACATCCCTTTTAAAACGATTGATATAAAGAATTAAAAAACATTGATTTATTTGTTATTTATAAATTCAAGAAAAAGACTTTGAATTGGATCGCACAAGGTACTATTACCCCTTATGTAATAATTCTTAACACTCATTATCTAAGCAAAAAAAATCGCAGCACTTTTTTACTCAACATTTATTTCTTGCCTTATTGTTTTATAGTCCGACGATGCTCCACATTTTCATTAAAGAATCCCTAAACTATCCTGCTGCTTTTCACCAAGTTTAAAATTGTTCTCTATTAAAATTGATATGCCCCCCCCCAAAAAAAACTTGGCCTAGTTCCAAACAAAAACAGTTTGCCTATGAAGTTACGATATCACAGTATTGGGCCAAGCTTAAGGCCCTTAATACATTGTCAAGTCCATCATGTCTTTCAAGCTGCAGAATTTCAAGTCTCTATAGCTTTTCGGGAAGTGCCTAATAATTTTGATGAGTGAGCCCTATAAATTCCGATTTTCCATCGCCTATATCTCGGAAACGCTTAAATGTAGAACAATGAAACTTTCCAATTTTACTTACGTCTATTAGTATAACTTTATCTTTAACTAGTTCAATACTATATACAAATCTAATGGTGGGTAATACTACTGTGTAGACATGCGCGCCGCGCCGGCGCCGCTACGCCACGCCGGGTTTTGAGTGGCGCGCCGCCGCCGAGCCTAGTCAGTCGCGCGAGTGTACTGCGTGGTAACCTGCCGCCATTTTTGGCTTACCTTCCCTTCGAGTAAACGCTTGTGTGTTGTGCTATTTGATTGAAAAAAAAGCGGAAAATAAAATAATTGTAGGTATATAAAAATGGTATTTAACTCAAAAAATAAATCCAGCTTTTGTGGGAGATATTTTGAAAACCTCACAATTGAAGAGAAAAACCAAAGTCTGACTCCGTAGCGCGGTTCCGTTCATATCCCTAGTGCCATTAGCTAAGTAGTAGAAGCAGTTGTTGGTAGGTTTTGATCTTTCGTGAAAAATATAAAATGAATCTCAAAGAGAAAGAAGATTTAAGGCTCCAAAACAGGAAACTGATAGTATTCTAAGCGGAAATTACTCCCCTTACCTTCTCAAGGTTTGCCTAGGGAAACACTATTACCAATACGTTTCTCATTTTCATACCTTATTTTATTAAAATATTAATTTTACTATTAAATGCGATTGAAAAAAACAATAACCAATTAAAACGTTTGGTAAGTGACAAAACCCTGTTGAAAAAAAAACTAACAATTTTGTAAGGAATTTAGTGAGCTTTCGAATTTCCACCTTCCACTTACCACGATTTCCCCCCGGTTTCGAGATATCGTCGTTACAAATGCAGAGTATCGAATGTGAAAATCACCAATTTTCAGAGTGGAAAAGCATTTATTCATAACTTTTTTTTGGACAGTCAAATATTCGGCAGATTTGACCTTTTAATAGTGGAATACTTTCCCTTTAATAGAGTAAAGTCAGATTGAAGAATTTGTCATAAATAAGTCCAGCAGAAATTAGTAAAGATTGGGAAAAAAAAGATGCATTTTTTCAGATTCGATACTTTGCATTTGTATCGACGATATGTAAGATATACGAAAAACCCAAAACCTTTCAAGTCTGTTAATGAAATATTTTATGTCTTGTACTTTCTTAACTCCAAACGGAACCAAAATGTATCTACCTCAGTTTAGATGAATATCAAACGTCTGGACCAAGTTTCAACTAAATTAATCGTTTATGAGTACCCAAACTGAAAATTACTTTGGAAAACGACGTGTTTTGTTTCTCAAAACGGGGACAGATATCGCTTTATAGCTATTCGTTGTTACCTTAGGTAATGTTTTGCAACAGATGAACTTGTTTTGCGGCAGAGTAGGGGTGTGGCAAGCTGGCTTGTGTATAACAGAGCATATGGGGCGAGGAAGCTTAAAAATCACTGGCGTAGAATAACATAAGAATAAATTTATTCGCTTCTATGATTCGGTTTATTTTTCCAATGCTCACATTAATATGCCAAATCATGTTTTAAAACAAAATCCTCGTCATTTTATTCTTTGCGCTTGATTTAATAACAAATAATTTGCCACAATATTCTAAAATACAAGTGTAAATAAAATTTTAAAGCCATGATATTGTTTTATTTTATATTCTAAAAATAATATATCAAGCAGAGAGTCCGAATCCAGGCAATGGTGAATCGTGTTTTTATTAGTTTATACTGAATAAACAGAAATAAATTTCCATGTTCATACTTTTTTTATGGAATTAATGTTAGCAAGCAAACATTTATTTTCAGAGCGCTAAAACGCTGTATAGCATTCACAAAATTCATCGAGGGTTTTAGAATTTCAATATCAACATTTCAAGACAAAGGAACACAATACATAAGAAAGCAACTTAAAAATTTTAGAAATCCCTATTACAACACACATTAAGTTCCTAATATTTCGTTATTTCATATCCCAGAGGTATAATGAGTTAAATTTAAATTTACATATATATATATAACGAGTAAAACTAATTGAGCTTAACTTAACCCCATTTTTTTTTCTTTTTTTATTCGTTCAAAATGTGTGCATGCTTTCTAAACTATCACAAACCAGCACATTACAGTGTGTGTGTGAAAATCGTTTTTCTTAAAGAATCAGGTTAATATCAATATATACTTAGGAAAAAATATTTTAATAAAGAAAAAATAAGCACAATTTGGAAAAAAGTAACTAAAATAAAGTATAAATAAAAAATTATATTAAATTTAGAATATTCGGGATACAAACTATGGGATTGTAATACATACATAAATGAAGAGAAATTCAATCAATATTAAGGAGTGGAAAAAAGAGAAAAAAATTCTTACAATGCACAAAAACTCCGGCTCGCATGAACTGCGTCATCCTAGCGCGGTTTCGTTCAAATCTCTTATGCTATTAGTAAAAGAATAGTAGCAGTTGAAAAAAATAAAATAAAAACTCGAAGAGAAAGGAGGTTTAAGGCGCCACAAGAGGAATCTGACAGTAACAGAAACGACTCCCCCACCTTCTCAACGTTCGCTCTTGGAAACACCATAAAACTGTTTCAGTTTTTCTTACCTTGCTTTAGTAAAATAATAATGTTACTGTTTAATGCAATTACAAAAAGCAACAACCACTTAAAACGTCAGGTAAACAGATACCAAACCCTGTTAAAAAGAGCAAAACTAATAACAATTTCGAAGTTTCAAATCCTTATTTCTCGGATTGACATCGCCCCATCGCAATGTACAGCTGAACATTTCTATCTAGAGAATTTATTAAGCTTTTGAATGGTTACCTTCCATTTATCAGGAATTTCCAACCGTTTTCGCGATATTTAAGAAAATATACAAAGAATCCAAAACTTTATATTTTTTTTTTTAATACTTCCTTAATTCCGAACGTAACCACAATTTTAACATCTTAGTTTAGATGAATTTTCTTGGAGGCCCGGTGGCCGTGTGTCTTAAGGCGTGAGCACTTAACAATCCGTGCCAAAGGGTCATTCCCACTAGGGGTGGTGGCTTTTCTCTAGGAAAACGAAAAGGTAACCGCCCTACCCTGGCTAGAAAAGGGTGGTAACCTTCAGATAACCCGTTCTAAAATTCGTAGTTAATAATAAATGGACGTTAAAATTTAAATAATTAGATGAATTTCAAATATGTAGACATATTTCAATTAAATCCAACTATTCTACTTTTATCCACTTTTCTCGAATACGGTTACAGATATCACCTTTAAAATGGTTTCATTCGTTTCTCTACGTTAGGAAACGTATAAGAAAAGTACTTGCAAGCACATTAACTTGAAAATGTAAGCGTTACGATTTTTTCTGGACACGATTTTGCACCGAAAACCATGTTCCGGTAGATAGATACTACTGCTGTATGTATGTATGCATATATATACATATATATATATATATATATATATATATATATATATATATATATATATATATATACACATACATATATATACATATAAAAATTTAAAACGCCGTTATTTTCGTGATCTATGGATTTTGAAACGTTGAATTTTTTAGGCGGTAATTTCGAAATGCGTCATATGGTCATTAGCGAGTTTCCTCCCTATGGGGGAGGGAGGAATATATATATATATATATATATATATATATATATGTATATATATATATATATAAATGAAGAAGCCAAATTGAACATAATTTAATCAAGATTAAAGCGAAGCGAGCCAGCTGACTTTATCAAAGGGTGACATTTACTCCCTGAAATGTCGTGCGAGGATTTAGATAATGGGATTGTGGTTTGTTCCTTTATTAAGCTTCTCAGCTCTGTAATAAGAAGATTAGTTTCAGGAATGATTGAGGCATGGAGTGACAATTTAACTCTCAAGTCTTTGATTTTTCTTTTCTGGCGGAAAATTGAATTGCCTTCCTCATCTTAGCACCATTTCGTACAACCCTTACCTTTGTATACATACAGAAGTCTGACTCGCGGAAAATATGTCAAATTGGCGCGTTTCATTTTAATCATTATACACGGTGTGATTTGAAACGCTTAGAACAGAAAATCTTAAAATTCTTCTCCCAAACGTCTTGCGAATGTCGCTGGGTTCTTTATATTATACTAGGTGTTACCCGGCGTGCCATGCTACACCTAGTTCCTGCTTCTAGAAAAGCAAAAATAAATTAGAAACCAAGTAAGTAATATTGAAATCTAATAGGTAACGCAAATCCTAAGCGGTTTGTGTTTACAGCTTCGAACCCGTGACCTCTGAGAGTCCTAGACGATTTCGACCGAGACTATGACACTCCCCAAAATCGTTTAAACAGGCCAAAGTCGTTCAAACGGTGTAGATTTGTATAAGGTACAAATATACAGACAGACAGCTGGTAGACGATTTTGACCTAGCCTATGACAACTCCCATTACGTCCTACCTGTGTCCCAAGTGTGGTCAAACGGTTTGGACTTTTGTAAAGAACAAACAGACAGACAAACACTTGATTTATATATAAATTTATAAAATATTCTTTGTTCAGGCGGATGGCCAATAAATAAAAGTCAAAATTAACGCAAAAGTCAATTTAGTAGAACGGCTCTACATGTTTCGGATCCCTAGATTCCTCTTGAGAAGCCTGAAAATTAAGTACAGTTTAAAGAAAAGTAGACGAAAGTACAACCACCCGTCGGATCATGGACGTGGCATCAATCAGCTGGTTATACACTGCTAGTTAACGAATTTGACCGTTCTTTTTAGATAAAGCATTTCCCCACATTTTCTCAAATTTAGTATATATTAAAAAGATATACTCTCAGGCTACCCACATATGTGGGAGGAATTCACAACATATTTCGGCGAGGAATTCATACATGATATCATGTATGAATTCCTCAGCAGAAGTGCTAATCGTAACACATTCACGATTAGCAAGATTACATGCTCCCATATGAAGGTCTTGACAACAGATTTTAGCACTTTCGGAAGGAATGTATGTAGTAAATATTTAGGTTGCCCATATGAAAGAATTATTGAAAAATCTTCAAATCTTAATCGATCTATAAAACGTGTGGGTTTACCCCGTAAAAAATTAAATAAATATTAATAATTGAGGCAGCTGTTCTTTTCGAAAGACCAAAACTTATGGACTTTATTTATATTTTAAAGTCCATTTATAATTAACTCAGAATTAATTAGGACGGGTGATCTATAGGTCTATACCTTTTTTAGCCAGGATAAGGCTGATGCATTTTCCTTTTTCGAAAGAAAAGCCACCACCCCTAGTGGAAGTCGAACTTGGCATGCAGTGCATACACCACCAGGCCTCCAAAATTATTTACTTTTATTTTGAATTTATCTATAGTAGGTTATTTCAAACAAATTATATGGAATGCAGTGAAAACTACAAAGAAGTTTAACGCTTCTCGTGGACCTAAATAAATAATCTACTATTCGGTGGTTTTATATACATATAATTTGTTCATGTTCAATATATATCGAAATTAATAGAAATGTTTAGTGTTTGCATTCTATACTATGTTTAATATCCGTGGTTTAGTGATTTCAAAAGTAATTTTCCTCATTTAAAAAAAATGGATTAATTTTATCCTTCCCTTTCCCAAGGTTGTGCAAATAAAATAAAATGGGCTTGGATAAATAATAAAAGCCCTTTTACTCCTTCCAATTTGACGATATTGCTTCTTGTTTAAAATTGTTTACCCTAGCCGTTCTTTGAAGGATATTACGTTTTATTACTTTTGGGCTGAAAAAGAATTCTAGAGGAAGTAGTATTCTTGATTTCATTACACATTTCATTTCCTTCTATTTAAAAAATTCCGTTCCTTTTTTTTTTTTTTTTTTTTTTTTTTTTTTTTTTTTTTTTTTTTTTTTTTTTTTTTTTTGGCTTTAGTGACTCTTAGAAATATTATTTCTCCGTCTTTAGTTAGGTTTTCTGACTAAGATTGAGTAATAACCTGGATTCCTTTAGATGAATTTTCGATTTAAAGCTGATTTTTTTTTAAAAAGGATCTCTACTGATGAATCATCGGAAAAGGTTTCTTGTCTTTGTAAAATAAAAAAAAATGAAATGAAAACCCTCTCCTTGCGGTTTCTATTTGTCGTTTGTACCAAAAGCTGTAGCTAAGAAGAGTTAATGGAATGGTTTCTCGTGAACATGTCTTTGAGGGTATGGAAGTAAGTCCTAACTGAACTGAAGATTCTTTAGAAGTAGTTATAGAACCACTTCTAGAAATGGGAGGTCTGGGATAAGAGTCGTGTCAGTTTAACTTACATCTTCAGGAGAACAGTTTTACCTTTGCCACAAAACATATTCCGTTTTCAAGAAAATTATATTTTACTGCTTCCATGCTTTAATAATAGATATACAATGCTCTTATAAAAATATTTAGTTTTGTGGTGGATTACCTTTTTTATTTACTTATACTATACAACCAAGGCGATTCGCTCTACATGCTTGCACTATGTCCGTGTATAAAAACATTAGCCGTTAAAAGAAATCATAAATCAACATTAAACGCTAAAAAAATAAGTTAGTATATGTTAGTGTTTTTAACCTGTTTAATTATTAATTATCTGTGTGTTATCTAGGACTGAAGTTTCATACACGACTAACTTGTAATTATTCTCGTACTTTAATACTAGAGATTAACATAAAATTAAGATAAGCACACATTCAAAACTTTACCCACTGATGAACAGAGAAACATTACTCCTACCTAAAAAAAACTAAAATTATACATTCATACTCGTATTTCGCTAACGCCTTACTAAAATGAGATGACATAAAGCAAATTAAACACAAACCTATATTTTATTACATAATTTTATATCAAACTAACGAAGTTAAAATGAATATGTAATATTGTATTCTTGTACAATTGGATGTATAATGAATTGTGTAACTCCAATATGTGAGTGTATATGTTTAATTCCAATTGTATATTTGTATGTAATAATGTAATTGGATGTATATATGTAATAATTGTTTTAGTGAATCTCCTAAGTTGAGGATGCTGAGAAATCAATGTAAAAAAAAAATAAACAATTTATATCCTCTGATAAAATAAAACCGTCACTCCGATCCACACTAGTACCACTATTTTCTAAGGCAACGATCCTCCCAACACCAGTTCTCTGTGGTAGGAACCAGCCCGATGAACATGAGATGTCTTCAAGCTTGACAGTGCTGTCTTGCGGATCGCAGCCGACACCCGTTGGTTAGTTGGAAATACCTTGATCCATCGAGAATTGGGAGTTGATCCTCTCACTTTACGCATCCAAGAACTGACCCAAAGATATCATGACAAACTGGCACTCCCTTCTGAACTATATTTTCATAATAAGAAGTAATTTTATTTGCTAATCGTTTTCGAGATATTTATTCATTTACTAGCTGTTATCCGGCGTGCCATGCTAAACCTACTTTCTGCATCCAGAAAGGCAAAATTAAATTAGAAACCAAATAAGTAAATAACGCAGATTTGCGTTATTATTATTATTTTTTAAGGTTTAACGGCGTGTCAACAATTGGGCTATTAACGCCGGTCACCCATTCAGGTAATAACCACGCCCGACGTTGCTTAGCTGTGGTGATCAATGGGAACCGGTGCTCTCAACGTGGCTATGGCCGTTGGCGTGCGTTATTATTATATTCAAATCTAATAACGCAAATGTGTAACTGTTCGGGTTCACCGTTTCGAACCCGTGACCGAACTGTGAGTCCTAGATGACTTCGTCCTAGCCTATAACACTCCCCGTATCAAGACCTACCTGTGTGCCAAGTTTGGTCAAAATCGGTCAAGCCGTGTGGGTTTTTATAAGGAACAAACAGATTTCTTGTTGATTATTCGGAACTTCTTCGGTATAGACGATTCTGTCAGTATAAGTATACCACCATCGTCAAATTACAATTAATTAGATATCGTCGATACAAATGCAAAACATCGAATGTGAAAAAGCGCAATTTTTCAGTTTCAATCCACGAGTGTACTGATTGCCGTTAGACTGATGTACGATAAACTCTCGAAACTAAGTTCACTCAGTGAAAGGGAAAGTAACCACTGTCAAAAGGTCGAATCTGCCGACTATTTGACTGTCCAATAGCAAAGTAATGAATAGATGTTTTTCACTCAGATAAGAGGTGATTTTCACATTCGATACTTCGCATTTGTGTTTCGATATTTACACAAAACTTAGAAAACGAAAGATATATAAAAACAAAAGAAAAGGATCTAACAACATGCAAAACATTGTTACAAGGAACTAATTAAAGCATTATTACTGAATATTTATAACAAAAGAATCCTAAGCGATAGTCATTATAAGAAAAATGGCCTTCATTATTTAGAAAAATTAATCCATACGGGATGGAATTTGAACCCGTTAGGCGGTGAGGACTACGCGATCTCGAAAAAAAAATATTGATTCCGGCCAGGATCGAACTGGCGACCTTCTGCGTGTAAAGCAGATGTGATAACCACTACACCACGGAACCGCCTTAACTATCTACTTTCTAAAAACCAATATAATGCAACGTACACGTCTTGTATGAACGACTAGCAACACAAATGGACAAGGAATGAAAACAAACTACGAAAAATAAAACCCCGACTTAAGGCCTTCCCTTGTAAGAAGAATAACCTTCCAAGAAGGGAACTAGTTTGCTTGACACGGCGAAGGATTGGTCATTCGCCTCTACACTCCTACTTGTTAGAGAGAAATGAAAGGCCTATAAGCCGAGAGTATAACGTTTACTATAAAACACACACTTACAAACTGCAGGAAACTTGGAAACTTCCTCAACCCACATGAGTTACACGAGTTACTCACCACAAGTAGTCCATAAAATATAACCGCATACCTGTACAAATATTACATATACCATTATTTAAAGTTATTTAAATTTTTAACGTCCATTATTATTAACTAAGGATTTTACAACGGGTTATCTATAGGTTACCACCCTTTTCTAGCCAGTATGGCGATGATGCCTTTACTTTTTCTAAATAAAAGCCACCACCCCATAGTGGGAAAGGAACCCACGACCCTTGGCACAGAGTGTTAAGTGCTCACGCCTTAACATTCACGGCCACCGGGCCTCCACATATACCATTATAATGAGGTCAGGGATTAGTCAGCTGGCTAGGATTAACCTGGTTTGCAATACTAGAATTTCTTGATCCCTAGAGGTTCAAGAAAAATATAATTTTAACATGAAAAACATTTTAAAAATATGGATGAGGGAAAGACTTCTGATTCTTGTGTGGGGCCTGCTCTAATTGACTATATACTTTGTTGCGATATTTTCTACATGCTATGTACTTTAAAAATAACTGATTCCGGCCACGATCGAACTGGCGACCTTCTGCGTGTAAAGCAGATGTGATAACCACTACACCACGGAACCGATGTAACCTCCGCGGCTTTCTCATAATACATTCACACACACACACGTATATACATATATATATATATATATATATATATATATATATATATATATATACACTTATATGTGTGTATATATATATTAAAGTATGTATGGCTAACTTCCCACAAACATGTACAAACTTTTCACACAAGGCAGTCACTATATCAGGCAACTATTTGAATACCTCAGAAAGTTCAACCTTTCTGATTTAATTCTCATAAAAGAATCTCATATGAACATATACAACTAAGGTTTATGAAATATAATAATTTTTTGCATATTATACAACCCTATAATTGAATCGTCTTTGTTGCGAATAATTAATTAAATAAATATTAAAGTATAGCGTAAAAAGTGAGTAGAATATTTTAAATTTTAGTTAAATTACCTTTTAAAACATGAATGTTCTATTACTGATTTGGCATAGCCGGAAGCAGAGTTGGGCGTAATCATAATTATGATTACGATTACGATTATAATTATAGACTCACGAGATATAATTACAATTATGATTATAATCACAGACTCAGGAGATATGATTACGATTACGATTATAATCGTAATTACAGCTGTGATTACGATTACACTTGTAATCACACCTGAGGTTATAATTGCAATCGTAATCACAACATTTTTCTGTAATTACAGCTGTTATCACAAATTTCTTCTGTAATTACAAATGTAATCACAGAAACAGCTGTGATTACATTTGTAATTACAACTAATTTTTCTGCAATTACAGCTGTAATCACAGCTGTTTCTGTGATTACGAACGTAATCATAAATGTTTTCTGTAATTACGAATGTAATCACAAATTTTCTGTGATTACGAACGTAATCGGACCTTTTTGTCTGTGTTTTCCGTACTAATGACAATTTTGCTCTTGTGAAAAAAATTTCATTCTCCAACAATTAAATGTATCAAATAGTTTTATCACCTAATTATGAGGTTTGTAAATAAAAACTAGTGTTAGGCAAAAATTAGCGACCGTCAAACGCCGATACGAGGGCGCTACCGAATAAACTCAGCGCCAAAATTTGTCATCCCAATGTTCACTTCCGGTCTGCTCTGAGCATTCTAGCTCACTCTTCTTCCGCTTCCGCTTCAATCAAATCATTTCCGATCATGTATATCGCTCTGGTCACTCACGGACATAGATCGTCCACCCCTTCTTATTCTAGGTTACTTCCGGTCTCTCAAACTTACTCACTCTAAAGTTACCGGGTGGAACCGAGCCACATTTAGGTACTAGCGGTTCGCATCAGCTTACTTTCTGTCTCTCTCAGTTAGTTCTGGGTCCCTATATTCATCCCTGGGTCGTTTCCTGAAGTACCTAAGAGCCTTCCGCGCTCTCATAATAAACCGGACGTGAACCGGAAGTGCTTCAGAATAACGCACAAAAATGAATATGGTTACACTGAAGTCAATTTGTGAAGCCGGAAGTAAGTTGACCGGAAGTGGACATAAGCACCTAGATCCACCCAGAAACGATCAAAGGCTGAATATTCTTACCTAGAAACCATTTTGAGAAATCAGAAGTAACTCGGAAGTGAACCGGAAGTCTCTTAAATGGAACCAGAATAGGTCAGAGGTGGCTATAGCGACCCTGAAGTCATATTGAGAAACCGGAAGTTCTAAAATGTAGTCCAGATCCATCTAGAAAACAGTTATGATCCAAACGTAAGCCTAGATCGATCTATAATTCATCATGAAGAGATCATGAGAGGCTTATTTAGTGTGAAGAGGAAGAGAAAAAGGAGTGAGTTAAAATGTCTCTGGAAGTTGCTCAGAGCTGGCCGGAAGTTAACTTTTGCCTGCTGAAAGAGGGTCAGAGTAAACCGGAAGTAAACTTTAAGCTGACAAAATGTAACTATAGCTAAAGCTAATTAGCTATTAACTACAACGATTTTTAAATATTATTTAAATAAATATGCGCTTAGCGCCTTGCAGTCGCTAAGCGCGAATTTTTATCGATGGGTTTATTCAGTTCTGCTAAATTTGCGCTGAGGTATTAGCTTTTAGCCAAATTTTAGCCTAACCCTGATTAAAAACAAGGTAACTGGAAAACACTGTATTTAACTCCTGGCATAAAATAAACACCTGTATAATAATAAAGAAAAATTATCATGGTTAGTCAGCTGTCTAAGTTAAGAAGTCGTTTGTTTTTCTTTAATTTATTAAAATACCAATTTACTGTGAGGATCGAGATAAAAAAACAAATAAATCATAAACAAAAGAACTTATACTACCATCCTACGATTTTCTAAAAATCAAAAACAATAAATGTGTAAAAAAATTAATAGAACACTATTACATACTATTATTTATCTTCTACCCTGTAATAGTTAAAAATTTCTGAGTATAAATTACCCAGAATAGATAGAAATATTATAGCAATATAATATAGATTATTTTATTACAATAATAGTAATATGTAATAGTGTTCTATTAATTTTTTAACACATTTATTGTTTTTGATTTTTAGAAAATGTGTAGGATGGTAGTATAAGTTCTTTTGTTTATGTTTTCTTTTGTTTTTTATCTCGATCCTCACAGTAAATTGATATTTGAATAAGAGTAAAGAAAAACAAACGACTTCTCAACTTAGAACAGCTGACTAACCATATAGCTAGTTTCATTTAACATTTCTAACGTTACGGTTATAAGAGCTATAGTGCTATTTTGTATAAGTTCTGTCTTGGTAATTTTTTTTGTTTGTTTAGTGTTAGTTCATAGTTGGAAAAATGAGCGGTAATGTTAGTACGGATATATATGAAGTCTCCAACACCAAGGAATTCAATCAAGAGGAAAGTGATCTGGAGGATTTTAATGACAGCATTGCCAGTGGGCCTTGGGAAGGAGTTCGTTTCTCCGTCAGAAAAGCTTTAGATGGTACGTTTTTCAAACCAGTTACCTACTAAAAATGAAACAGATTTGCGTCAAGAAATAAATTCCAATTCTCTGAGAGTTATTTGCTTCAATGTGCAGTGACTGTTCATGAAAAAACTAAAGAGATAAAAGTTGGTACATCGTCTAATTCTAATTTGTTTACTCATTTAAAGCGCCATCATGACACAGAAGTCCTTACAAATTTTCAAAGATCTCTTCATAGAGCTAGGGAGGAATTTATTGAATTAAACCCTCGTCGGTTGAGCAAAACTCTTCAACGCAGACTTTCCAATCCCAATTCAACCAGCTAATCGTTGACTATGTCATACATGCGATGATACCACTTCAATCTCTTGACGATCCAACGTTCAAAAAAATTTTTGAGTTCTTACATATCGAAAGAAATGGGTTGAATTTATTAAGTCGGAGAACTCCAGGTCGGCGACTGGATGACATGTTTTTAGCACATGTTAATATCATCCGAGAAACGTTGAAAGGAATTTCCTGGGTATGTACAACAGCTGACATATGGTCAGGGGGCAAGAGGAGTTTCATAGGGGTAACAGCTCACTGGCTCGCTGAAGATAATACGTTAATAAGCGTTTTAAAGGTGACCATACTTATTGCAGGATTGCAAATTTGCTGCAAGATATCCATCAGGAATTTGGATTGTCATGGAGTAAAATTGTGGCCACTGTTACTGACAATGGCAGTAATTTTGTGAAAGCCTTCGAGGTATTTGGCATTCGTTGGAACTATGGAGAAGAAATCAATGAAGAAGAAGATAATGGCGAAGAACATTGGGTAACAATGGGTAATATAGATTTTTTGAGATTACCACTTCATTTAAGATGTGCCGCACATACGCTAGCTTTATGTTCCGGTTCAGATGTCTTAAAAGCTGTAAAAGCAACAACAGGTCTCTGGGCGTTGCATAAATCGGCGATTGAAAAATGTAACTTGCTTTGGAGAATGAGTAACCGACCGAAAAGCGCTGAAATTATACATTCCATTATCGGGAAATCTCTCACAAGGCCCACAGAAACCCGCTGGAATAGTTTATATGAATCTCTCAAGGATATCATAGGCGTCAAGTGTTTCATGAGGGAACTCCATCAAAAATTACACAAATCCCAGGATCAGACCTTAAGCGACGATGAATTTGTTTACTTGGAGGAATATTTAAAATGTTCAGAACCAGTGGCTACTGCTATAGACTTGCTACAAGGCGAAAAGGCTGCTTATTATGGAACAGTGCTCCCAACAATACTAGCTCTCATAAAAAAATTAGAATATTTCGTTTCTTATGAGTTGGGATTCTGCTCGCTCATAGCCGAAGCCTACCTTCGAAGTGTTAAACTCCGCTTTTCTTACTTTTTAAAGTTTGATTCCCATCAGGCAAAACACGCTGCCGTCGCTGCCCTGTCTTACCCGAAATTCAAGAAAAGGTGGTTCCCATGTATCGACAAAGACATGCAAGATGAAATCCTGGCGTACTTTAACAGCCAAATATGCGATTACTTAGCCAATGAGTTAGGGGAAAACGCAGACGCAGAAGAAAAGGACATAGAACCTGTTCTTGACGAATTCTATGATTTCGGTAAAAGAAGTGAGCCCCTCCCACCTCGGAGTGAGCTAGCTTCAAAGGCACAGTCGATTATGGAGACGTATTTGGACGACAAGAAATGTGGATTGGGGTCGCTAAAGAACTATCCTGCCATCCTACATATTTTTAAAAAAACAAACACTCCTTTGCCATCGAGTGCCCAGGTCGAGCGATTATTTTCGTATGCCACGATGACAAACATGCCTAAATGCAACCGGTTGAGTGACGAAAAGTTTGAGAAGCGTGTCATCTTGAGGGCGAACGCATCATTGAAATTGTAAATACGAAATTGTGACGACACTATTGCTTATTTATATTAATTATCTTCCATCCTGTAAAAGAATTTATGGATAATGATAAAATGTTTTGTTATTTTATTTTTTTTTGTGTGTGCGTTGAACAGCGTATCAACATATGTTTTGTTATTAAAATTATTTTATTCCAGGACTTTAATAAAATGTTTACTAGTAACCTTTTTTTTTTTTATTTATCATAATTAGATGAGAAAACTATTTGTTAGATTGTAATTTTAGGAGAATAAAAGAAGTATAGCAGATAAATTAAGATGAAGTTTTGTTTTTTTCTTATATTAGGTACTTGATGAAAATTGTTAACTAATGAAGTGCCTAAATTAGCTTGTTTTCTCCCTTTCTCTAAAGGGAGAAAACAAGCTTATGGCGTCAACCTTATAAGGTAAACCAAATGTTCACATGGAAATGAGAAATATCCTCTTTTGAGACCACAAAGGTTACGAAAATACCGGTGATTCAAATTATCGTATTTTTTTTAAGGGGGGTTTAAATGTTCGCGAAATTTCAAAACAAAGAATTAACATATTATATTAAAAATTTTCATAATGACACGAGGAATTTTGAACTTGCAAGAAGGATTTTTGTCAAATCAGAAGAGGTACTCAACTTAAGGTGGTAAGCTAGTTTCCAACGAGTTGACAATTGGCCCGAAATCACATCGGTGAAATCGGAGGAAAAGTGTAATCAGAACTCTAATCACAGGAAATATTGTGAGTATATCCAATCAAAATGGGAAAAAAGAATGCTTGAAATTATATTCACAAGAGCAAAGTTGTTATTAGTGCGGAAAACACAGAAAAAAAGGTCCGATTACGTTCGTAATCACAGAAAATTTGTGATTACAGTCGTAATTACAGAAAACATTTATGATTACGTTCGTAATCACAGAAACAGCTGTGATTACAGCCGTAATCATAGAAAAAAATGTGATTACAGCCGTAATCATAGAAAAAAATGTGATTACAGCTGTAATTGCAGAAAAATTAGTTGTAATTACAAATGTAATCACAGCTGTTCCTGTGATTACATTTGTAATTACAGAAGAAATTTGTGATTACAGCTGTAATTACAGAAAAATATTGTGATTACGATTGTAATTATAACCTCAGGTGTGATTACAAGTGTAATCGTAATCTCAGCTGTAATTACGATTATAATCGTAATCGTAATCATATCTCCTGAGTCTGTGATTATAATCGTAATTGTAATTATATCTCGTGAGTCTATAATTATAATCGTAATCGTAATCATAATTATGATTACGCCCAACTCTGGCCGGAAGTCATTTTATTTTGTATATTCTTCGGATATACTATTCAACTATTTTTTAAGAAGCGTTTAGATTAGGAGCTAAACACTTCTTAAAAAATAGTTGGACTATGACAGTCACACCAGTGATAAAAATATAAAAGTAAGTATGAGTGTGTCTATGCATACAAGCGTACTTTTTATTGTTGTACAAGTTGTATTTTGAGAGGATTAGTGAAATGATCTCGCGAACCATTTCCTCAAGACAGCGTGGATTATATACTACATTGCAGAAATATACATCCTGGGAGAATGGCGTGCAGCGGAACCACAAGAAACCCGATCCCCTTCAGCGATAACGGTAACCATTAAGGGCAATTACTTTACAACAATGTTTATGCTCCCTCAATTAGGACGAATGGCAATCCTTTAACAAACCTTAGCTTGTCCAGCCCGCATAAATTTCAATGATGAATGCCACAACATTTTTACCCATTTGCTTGTATTCAGAGCGTTTCCTCATTCCTTGATTCATAGGTATATATATATATATATATATATATATATATATATATATATGTGTGTGTGTGTGTGTGTATATGAATGTGTGTGGTGGCCCCGAAGTGGTGTTTAAACTTCAAGGTACCTATAGGAAATTCGATTCTCACCAAGCAAGTGCCTCTCAACACTAAAGCCTCGTTTTTCAGACTCCAAATCCCGGGAACTTCTCAACATGTGGTGTTAAGAGAAAACCTTCAAATAGGCCACTAAATTATGCACATTTTGGTATCAATAACTCTAATTTTAGTTATTGGAGTTTGTAAGTCTCTGGAGATGTAGGGATGTAGTGATTTCCAGCCGAATCAGTTCTTCCTCTCCTCGGCACTAAAGAAGGCTTGAAATCCAAGCAGAAACGTGATCATCATTAAAAACTCATTTTGATTGTATAATTTAGTTTAAGTAGTTAAGTATCTTGACATAAAGCAAAGACCATTCATTGCATACTACCGTATAATTGTTAACGCTTACTTTAAACCTTAACCATTTGAAAACAATGGACCCTCAGAAATACAATTATGAGCAGTGAAACATCCTCTGAAAGGAATTAGCCAAATCTTGCCTACTAGGGTAATTCTAAAGGAGCGGAGTGAAATGAAAAAGTAGCCCTATTAAGACTGGACATGAGGCAACACATGAGTGGGCAGGGAATGTTAAGATTTAATCTCCTCTCTACTCCTAAAATATATTACTTTATTTCTCGCAGGGTTCCGTTGCGAGGCACGACATCCAACGATTATACATCCTTTTGTAAAAGGACAGGTGGGCTGCCGTGTTGCTCGGTGTGATCTGATAACATTATTCATGTTTTTTGTGGTAATACTACAGTAACAAATTACTCTTTTTATTTTTAAAGACCTAAAATTAATCTAAATTCTTCTTTTATCCCTAAAAAAAAAATCATTTAATAATTTATCTCTCTTACTTTTTATCCTGACACCCACTTATGATTCAATAAATATTGCCCTTTCTTTTCAAATGGATTAGCCTTCAAAAAACCAGATGACGACTGCACAGATGGGCAACATCGTAGCTTAAGATGTTGTTGTCATTATGTTTGATGTACGTTTTCCTTTTCTTTGCCAGGGATCATAGACGTCCTCTCCAATGGTAATCCAAAAGTTCAACCTACTTTTTTTAAACATATTTTCCAATCCTACCATATTTTTGCACAAGTATTGAAAAGGGTAATACAGTATGTTTTTATATATAGGTAATTTTTTTTTGTTTTTTTTTTTTTTTCTTCATCTTACTTTTTTCTTAATTTAGTTATTGGTGTTCTTTTTTTTATTTGTTTTGTTTTTTGTTTTTTTGACTAGACTGAAAACACTTCCTTCGTCATGAGCTCATCACTAAAATTGCGAAGCTCAAAATAAAATAAATAAATAATTCAGTAAATATTTTTTAAATTCTCAAACAGAATTATATTACCAATTGCAAGTACATTTTTGTTCTAACTAGCCCAGACATCCTCCTGGTAACCTATAAAGACGATACAGCTATCCTCTCATCCCACCCAAAACCTATCAATGCATGGAGAAATAAGATGAATTTTCCTCTTCTGATGCAGTTCGCCTCCTCGGACTACACTTGGACTCCCGACATATCTGGCTTCATCACTTAAAACATAAAATAATGGAAAGTAGTAGAGTGACGATTTGGAAAACTTTACAGACTATTGAACCGCATATTACATTTAAGAATTGCAAACAAACTGATCCTTTACAAATCACTACTGCAATCCACGGGGACCTGGACGAACATCAGGCGTACCCAAACATTCCAATCCGAAGCCCTAAGATGTTTCCTTCGACGTTTCCCAAGGCCTCTTTATCACCCTCGTTAAAGATGTTATACTATCTAGATTCGAACGTTTCACACCAAACTTTCCACTCACCAAAATCCTGAAGTCCTCTCCCTATCGTGCTTGACCTATCCACCAAGACAGATAGTGCCTCAGAGATCTGCAGTGACCAAATTAAGTGTTAGCAATGGGCTTTCTCTTCCTCCAAGAGCGTTAATTTCTGTGGCCGATCTCTCTTCGACTCCAGCCAATGGTCGGAGCAGAAGGGAGCTTGGATAGGTCCAATTCAACTGCATCTGACTGTCCTTCTGACGTTAATCGAGGATGACGTAGGGAGCCCTTGAGCACGGAACCTTTATATTGTACGATATATCATATTACTAAATGCATTCATATACAGAATTTAATAACCTATAATGTAATGTTACATACTACCCAGTCTGTAGAGAAGTTACTTTTTAATTCACAGTGCAGCATCACTTTAATTGAATATGTCCAACAGAGCATAGCCTCCACCACCTTTGTATTTAAACTAAGCCTGAACACAGGTTTTAACCTTGAAGTTTTAATTGCCGTCTGAAATTAATTTATAGAAAAAAGGTTTAGGCCGTGTTTAAAAAAAGGGAGTGAGAAATCTCATTAAAGTTTTTCCAGAATAGATCTACTAGGGAAGACCCCTTTTTTTCCTCCTCTTAAATTTATTTCCACTCCTTTCCCACTAATATATCCAATGGAGAATCTGTGAGAGGGAGGCCGAGGGTGGCCACCTGTAAAATAAGAAAGGACTACACCCAGAGGGAATAGGACTGAACCCTCATGCCCTCATCGGACACAGACCCCATGTATCTCCACCAAGAACTCTAGAGTAAATGTCAACAATGGATAACGATGTATGCTTTAAGCAGCAAAGTACGGCCTTGTTCTAACCCTCTTCTCTGCTTTTCCACCCATTATGCAAATAATCTTCTCTCCTTCTCGCTCCTATCCAGTCTCACTCTCTCACTGCCCTTCCTCACTCTCTCACTCTCTCTCTGTATCTCAAACTTTACATTCATATTCTTTCTGACCGCTTCTTTTAAAAAGAGTTTCGCCTAATTTTTTCTCCCACATGTGAGCAGTCAACCCTTTCAAATTGTGTTCCTTCTTTTCTTTTTTTTTTTGTGGCATAAACCCCTTTCATTTACTCATCTCGTACTTTTCTTATTTAATAATTATTTTATGGCAAAGTACATTTTTAAGAGATTATAATAATATTATAATCTCTTAAAAATTTACATTGCCATTTAGAAATCCTTTTAATCATATTATGATTAACAGGATTTCTTTAATATTATACAAACCTTTTAGCGTGATTCCTCATGATGTACACTTTACCTTATGCATGTATTAAGTACGCTATTTATATATTATTACATTAAATTATGCGTATATTGAGTGTGTATGTATTTACATTATTCATTATTATTATTATAATCAGGATGGGTTTCCGGGAGACTTAATTTATTTCGGGGGATTTCAAGCCAACCGAAATAAATAATTTCAATGTGTACATATACATAAATTTATTGGATACTAGCAGAATGCCCGTGCTTCGTCACGGCAGATAAGTAGTTATTTTATTTCGTTAATTAATCTATCATCAAAATTAACGCTACTATATAATTTTGTGCAGTTTATTATAGCACGGTTCTCGTCATACTATAAGTTATTCATCAATTGATAAGTAATCAAAGTATAATGTTTCTTGACATTGGGGTGCTCCGGACCAGTGACAAGAAACAGATTACGTAGAGATAACTCGTTATCTATACGTTAGCAGTAACAGCAGTTTAAGCAGTACAGGTTAAAATTCGTTATCAATAATAAATGTAAAACACCCAGTATTTTTGCAAGCATTACCAAGATGTGCTCTGACTGGGGATGCTCATGGGTGAGGAGGCTGTGCAAGGGTTCGGGATATTTTAACTCGGATGGACCTTCACCAGGTATAGCGTAAACTCTATGAGGGACAAAATTACAGTTTACTTACGTACTAGTTGCACCGATCTCGAGAACCGGCTCCCGTTCAGGCTCACGCCCAGTGGTCCGGATCATGAAATGACAGGTTATTATGAGGTTGTTGGGTTATGTAAGCTAGTGTATGGTTATTTATGTCAGAAGGTCCCAACAAGAACATTATTGCATGTTCAAAAATCAAATTAACAAATAACACAAAAAACTATAAATAAACATGTAGAACGCCAACAGTATATAATTAAATGTAAAATAAAAATGGTAAAAATGAAGTTTCACGCCCTCACGAATACGTTAAAAAAAAAACCTTCGCATTTAACTAGGAAAGAAGTTATTAAGCACTAAAGTTAATAGAATAATTAATAGAATTCTATTAATTTTAGCGAGTAGGATTGACTGGGGTTTTGTTATCTTCTTGGGCGAGCGTAGCGAGCGGAAACGCGTAGCACGTATGCCCTTAAGCGACAGGTGACGACGGGTGAGGATGCCCTTAAAATGAACAATATTTTTGAATAAATGGTTTCTGAACATTTCAAATGAGAGTTCTCTGTTTCCCAATGTTACATATGTGCGCATGCGCGTGTTTACAAATACGCTGTTGATGCCTAGTTTTATAACCTTCCTAACAGTGAACTTTAGTGCTTAATATTATATTCTATTAGAATTCTATTAATTTTAGCGAGTTGGATTGACTGAGGTTTTGTTATCTTCTTGAGCGAGCGTAGCGAGCGGAAACGCATAGAATGTATGCCTTAAAGTCGTCATGTATGCCTTAAAGTTGTCACAAATTTAGTTGTTAACATTAGCTCTCATAACCCGCATTACAGTGAATTTAAGTGCTTAATAACTTCTTTCGTAGTTAAATGCGAAGGCTTTTTTTTTAACGTATTCGTGTTTAGTGCATCAAAATACGTTATTGTACAAAATTTGAAAGAAATCGGTTTTGAGGGCGTGAAACTTCATTTTTACCATAAAAATAACATATTTACATAAATTGCCTTGAGCGGAAGTGAAAATAAAAATATTAAATTGTTCAAAAATTGAGAAAGTTACTTGTAGTTTTATGAGCTGGTTATGGATTTCTGGAGGCTGCTGAGGTTTGCTGAGGGTAGCTACCGCGAACGGTTTAAATTGTATCTGTTTTTATAGATGCACTCACAAAAGAAGAAGAAACAAGACTAAGGATATAGTACACTGTGTGAAATAGTTTAATTAGAACAGCTGGTTGCTAGATACTGCTGTCTTAGGCAAGTCTCTAGCAACCATGCTTTCTGTCAG
This sequence comes from Gonocerus acuteangulatus, assembly GCA_946811695.1. Lineage (NCBI taxonomy): Eukaryota > Metazoa > Arthropoda > Insecta > Hemiptera > Coreidae > Gonocerus > Gonocerus acuteangulatus. The sequence continues at coordinate 58,093,811 of OX328123.1, read as the reverse complement.
TCTCTTGCTGCTACATTACTCCCCCCTCCCTAGTGACGGAGTCACAGTTCGCAAAATTACACTCTCTTCACTAGGCAACCGGACCTGGTCCTATATGTATCAGGTGGGACAGAGGGTGTCTTCTTTTGTGCCGCAGCGAGAGCTTCCAGATCGTTCGGAAGGTCCACTTCTTCTATGCGGGAGAGAGCATCGGCTACGATGTTATCGCTGCCTTGCCGGTAACGGATGTCCGTTGAGAATTGGCTAATGAAACCGAGATGGCGGATGCGACGGGGAGATGCGGTGTCGGATCTTTGGGCAAAAGCATGCGTGAGTGGCTTATGATCTGTGACAATGAAGAAATTTAGGCCTTCGATGAGAGATCTAAAGTGCTTCGCTGCCTCGTATATCGCAAGGAGTTCCCTTTCATAAGTGGCGTAGTTCTTCTGTGCCGTGGATAAGGCGTTTGCGAAAAATCCTAAAGGACGCCAAACTCCATCCTTCTGTTGCTGTAGGGCTGCACCGATGCCATGATCAGATTCGTCACAGACTAGGGAAAGCTCGCCGGAAGTTGCAGGATGAGCAAGCTTCACCGCATCTGACAGGCTACGCTTGCTTTTCTCGAAGGCTTCCGTTGTCTCATGGGTCCACACAATAGGCGTTTTGTCTCGCTTCTTGGCATTGTGAAGAAGCTGGATAAGAGGAGCTTGGCTATGGGCTCCAGTGTTTGCTGAGGGTAGCTACCGCGAACAATCCAGAGCAGTTTAAATTGTGTCTGTTTTTATAGATGCACTCACAAAAGAAGAAGAAACAAGACTGAGGTTATAGTACACTGTGTGTAATAGTTTAATTAGAACAGCTGGTTGATAGATACTGCTCTCTTAGGCAAGTCCCTAGCAACCATGCTTTCTATTAGTCACTTGCTGCTACAAGGTTATCTCCCTTATCTCCATTATACGCTCGCTCAAGGTTATATCGAAACTCTAGTCAATCCAACTCGTTGATAATATTAATACATGGTCTTAGTGCCATAACTGGTCTGAATAACAGGTCGCCATATTGAAATTGTCGCTATATTGCCTGATCCGGATCACTGACTGGGAGCCTGAACGGGAGCCAGTTCTCGAGATCGGTGCAACTAGTACGTAAGTACCGTTTATTTCTAGTAATTCAAGGTATGCCATGATAGTTGAAAGGAACCTCAAATAAAAATAATATTATGAAATAGGTACAGTACGGGAACAGCTGACCTGTTATCATCCTAGCAACGCATGCTGCCTAGGCTTGCCTGCTTTAACCAAATAAAAATTCAAACCCCTTTAAAAATACTTAAAAAATTGTATATCAAAAACTCCTTTCTTAGCAAGTGTTTACGTTCTAAAGGGAGTGTCCATGCAAAATTTCAAAATTTTCTGTCAAGTGGTTTGGGCTTTGGGCGATGATAGGTCAGTGACTGAGTTGTATTTGACAAATATATAGTACCTAGATATAACAAGTATCGGACCATTCTCTCGGCATCCAGATGGACAGCGCGTCGTTATCTAGTCCGCTTTGGATGGCCAGACAATACACTCGCATGACTACTCTATGCATCCGTCCAGTCTATTCGATCTTGTGCATTTCTTGGCCAATTTCTGGCAGGAGGGGGAGAAGGATCACTCTCCCTCGAGCTGAAGCCAGTGCTTGATTGTATACTTCTTAAATATCCTTTCTTACGGGCTACAATGCCATCGGAGCTCATACTGCTTCTGATGGCAAAGGAAATTATTTCCTCTGGAGCCATCAGAAAAATTGGTTCCCTCCCTCCAGATCCGTACAGTCCTAGAATGGAAGTTCATTCACCACATAGTGTAGGCAGTGCATTTTATACCTACTATGCACCCAGGGAAGATGATCCTGGGGAGTATTATTATTAATATTATTACATTATTTATTTATGTTTTTTTGCTACGAAGTGATTCACATATTTCTAAGTATTTTGAGTGACAAATTGTTCACAACAAAAAAGTTAATGTGTTGCAGCGTATCTGTATTGCTTATGTTTAGTTTTAGTGGACGTTTGTAGTAAATTCGTGCGACGTTAGTAAACTCGTGTGTTGACAGTAAGTGCATTAGGTGTATCTGCTTTTCTTCTCCGTATAAATAATAACATGCAGTTAAAAAAATTAAGGATCTTCACCTGAATTGTGATAGCCCGTGAATATGTTTTATTTGTTTAAATATGTGTATATCCTCTCTATATAATGACACCCATCTGAGAGTGGTTCAGTCATGTTGATTGGTAAGTCAAAGTTTTATCTCTATCGACATTGAGTCTAGATGTTTTTGTCAATGGTATGTTACATAATTCACATGTCTGTCCGTCCAGTCTTGTCAGCCTTTAATGATCTATTCCGAATATTTGTGTATATATATATACATATATATATATATATATATATATATATATATATATATGTGTGTGTGTGTGTGTGTGTGTACAGTTAAAATTCCAACATTAATGTGTAAAATAGTTAAAGCATGAAATACATTTTTTCACTCGAGGTTTAACAAAGTTGTTAGATTTTCTAGTTATAGAATTGAAATTAATACCGTGACTATGGCATTTCGATACAGGAGTCTGTTTTGGCTGAAAGTGTTGGGATTATCGCGGAAAATGTGGTTTTGCTTGAAACAGTGTTACCTAAACTGTGGTTTAGCCACTCATGATAAACGGTCCAGAGCACAGGGAGGGTGTGAGCGAGAGGCTGGACCTCACAATGGGATCTCTTCATAAATTTTCTTTTTCTCTTCCACCTCCATCGTTTTACAGCCCTAGATAAATTTTCATTCGCCCTTTTATCTATAAACCTAAAAGCCTCATAAACTAAGGATGATAAAAAAGAAAGGGGGTTTTCCTTGTTCGATCTTTTTTTTTTTTTTTTTTTTTTTTTTTTTATTGCAATCGCTTAATCGACGCAAATTCAATCTGAAACGATTTGATTAATGAGGCAAAAAAAGGAAGAAAATTAAAGCAGCTGTTGCTATTGAAAATAATCCTCGTTTCCTCAGGAACATAATTACTAGTTAAAAAACCATAAAAACGTTAATCTGATAGGAAAACATGCAATTAAGTTAATTTTTCGAATTATGAGTCCTTTATCTGAACTGCAATTTAATTTTTAAAATAGTTGAAGTAAATTCTCTAAGGTTATATTCAGGAGAAATCATTTTAGAGAAATTCTCCTCAAGATTTATTATTCTTCGGTATTGCGCTATCATGGCTTCTGTTGTATCTTCTTCGCTAGAAGCAAATGTCTTGAAAGCACAAAGCACTCATATAATTCTCAAGAGTACAATTTGCTTCAGTGGCTCTCAGGAAGTGGTCAGGCAAACTGTTATGATTTTTTTTTCAAGTGGAAACATACATGCAAATATAGGTGCCACATACAAGTAAAAACATTAGGAAGGATGTTTCTTCAAAGATTGATTATAACTGGCATTATTGATCAATATTATGAACTTGTGTAGGCATACTGGATAACAATTATAGCAGATTATACAGATAAATCATCTGCAAGAACCTTCGTGTATAATTTAAGAGGGTCATTCCAGGTCAAATCAACACAACATAATTAAGTACTAATTTACAATTAAACATAACCCCCGTTGCTTTTCCATAATACAACCCACAACAGAATCGATTATGATTTTTTTTTTTTTTTTTACTATGGCGTAGCGCTTAGATATTCTCGAAAAAAATTGAAGTAGTACTGGAATGAAATTAAATGAAATTTTATTCTTATTCCGGGACACATGTCTCATAGGAATAATTTTCAGTGTACAGAAATTTGAAAATTTAATAAATAAAATTATAAATAATACAGTATATGAATGGAATGGTAAAACAATTTTTACAAAAGGTTTGGTGATTGTACCTAAACGGATACTTTATAAAAAAATAAAATCTAAAAAAAAAATTGCCATTTTGCCGAAAGCCGAATTATTTTTTTCCTGCCAGTCTTAGGAATGATACATATTTTTAGCACTTTCCTCCGAAGGAAAGTAGCTATTGAGGTTGCAGTCATGACGCAATTTTTGAAAAATGTCTTCGAATCTTTAACGATCCTATCTAGTAGACACCGAAAATGACCCCAGTTAAAATTTATATATATATATATATATATATATATATATATATATATATATATATATATATATATATATGCATGCATATATAGTTATATATGTGTCCGTTAACACGATACAGACCAGAGTTTTTGTTTTTTCGCCACGAAACTTTGAATGTAGTATTCTCCCATCAAACGATTGAACGAGTTCGTTAACCAACAAAATCGGTTCATCTGGAGGGGGGGTTTACGCCGGAGCCAAAGTAGTTATTCGACAATACCAGCCATAATTTTTGTTATATTTCAACGAAACTCGGTATTCGTTGTGGTCAACTGAAGAGACAAATTTGTTATAAAAATAAACTAAATCGGTTTACTAGAAGGGAGGACTTACTCCGAACAGAAATTACTACTTTCCTCATACCGGTCGTAATTTCTGTTGTATTGTTATGAACCTCTGTATACGTCCTGGCTATCTAATAAGAAAGAAGTGTTGTGAAAATGAATTAAATCGTATACATTTGGTATATATTTATATTTATATTTATATTTATATATATATATATATATATATATATATATATATATTTGTCTGTTCGCTCGCTAGGTCCCAGACGAATGGTCCGATTTTGATGAAATTTGGTACAAAAATCTTTCGTCTAATTTGAAAGGTCAAGTTCATTAACCAGCAGAAGCTGCCACCCGAAACATAGTTTTTGGAGCGTATGTCGCGCGAAAAAAATCGTTCCGCTTACTTCATATGCTTGCAAGTACTCGTTTTATAGGCTTCTGGGCCTAGGAGAACGAATGAAACCATTTTTAAGGCGATAGCCTTAACCGTTTTCGAGAAAATTGGAAAAATAGTTGTTGAATAACGTTTTTGGTTTGGGTACTTAGAATCATGGGATTCAGTTGAAACATTTTCTTCGTGTTCAAATATCATTAAAACTAATATGTTGAAAGTTTGGTTACGTTGGAGTTAAGGAAGGGTTAGCATAAAATATTTTATTAACAGAGATGAAAAGTTTTGGTAACTTTGTATACTCTCCTTAATATCTCGAAAACGGTTGAAAATCTTGGTAAGCGGAAGGTTACCATTCGAAAGCTTACTAAATGCTCTACAAAAATGAATCTGAAGAAAGTTTTGATTAGGCGATTTCAATCGGAGAAATAAGTGCTTAAAACTTTAAAGTAATTGATTTCGCTTATTCAAACGGTTCTTTTTGTCCGTTTTTATTCCTTGTTATTTTTTAATTGCTTATAGTTGGATAATGTATTTGACAATAAAATTGGTTAAGTAAAATAAGAAAAACAATTTATTGTTAGAAAAATAGCTTTGAAAGATAGAGAATCGAAGAAATGGTGACAATTTTCAACTGTGGGGCCTTTCTAGGGTTGGCGGACCCATCCAGGTAAGATCATAAATCAAGACCATTCGAGAAAGGTGGAACCAAAATAATAAATGTTTCTATTTTAATCTTTCCAAATGAGACTAGACATAAGAACCGATCCGCGCTAAGATGATGCAGTTCCTGCGAATCGGACTTCTTTATTCAGCGGTAGGCGCACATTCACAGCTGATAATTTAGCTTTAGGCCACATTTAAGGGACTATTTTGATCCTCCAAATTTGAAGCTAAAACCTCTCTGGGGCCGACAACCCATGCTTACCCGACTACGGCCTTTGATCAAAATCGGAACATTTTTGAGCCGTCAGGACGCTCACAAATACATACAAATTTGAACCACGGTTATATTATTGACCGTTATATTATTGAGATCTGAAACATGAAATTGTCATGTCGGCACTTCCGGGATGGCGTCATGAGGTCAACCTCATAAGTCGTTCGTTTACTTTCTTAAATATCTCGAAAACGGTGTTTAAACCGTGGTTAGTGGAAGCTGGACATTTAATAGCCTAAGAAATTTCCTATAAAATAAATAAACCTGGAATTGTTTATGGGATCGCATCAGTCGGAGAAAACGATGGTTAAATTTTGGGAAATGTTAGTTTCGTTTACACCAGGGAATAGCATTATATGGAAACAGAGTGAGATGACGGAGTTCCTGCTATTTAGACTTTCCTGCATGAGTGCATAAATATACACAGGTCCTGTGCTAATTTAAACAAAAAAAATATATATTAATTTAGCGAATGGGATACTCAGTCCCTCTCCGTTGTGGTTTAAGCAGGGTCATTTATCTTCATAGCTGCGATAAAGGGTAAGTGAGGATGAAGTGGAGCCGAGGAAGAACAGGAATTAAGAGGCGAGGCATTATTACCGTCTTTTTGGGGCAATCTGTCTTGATAAGAGTCTCACAGGAAAGAATTGAATTCTTCAACAAAAACTTGAAAAATAATAATAATATATCCCATCACGTTAAGCACCTCCTCCCCCGTAACATCTGTGCACAACATTCAGGCATACGCATAACAATATATTGGCTCGGCGCTAATGGCCCAGATGTCGATGCACCGTAAAAAAAAAAAAGAAAAAAAAAGTCCGACTCGCAGAAACTGCATCATCTTAGCGCGGTTCCGTTCTTATCCCTAGACTCATTTGGAAAGATTAAAATAGAAACAGTTATTATTTTGGTTCCACCTTTCTTGAAAGGTCTTGATTTATGATCTTACCTGGATGGGTCGGCCAGCTCCAGATAGGCAGTTGAAAATAGTCACAAGTTCTTCGAATCTCTCTCTTGGAAAGCTATATTTCTAACAATAAATTGTTTTTCTTATTTTACTTAACCTGTTTTATTGTCAAATGCATTATCCAACTATAAGCAATTACAAAATAAACATCGCTTATAAAAACAGTCTTTTGTGTCTAATAAGTTTTGGTTCACCACACTGTACTAATGTGACCCCATTAAACAGTAGGGTGTTGACAGTGTTATATGTTAGTTCATACAATTTTAATTTTTTTTTTTTTTTTATTTTAATGGTACACTTAACGTTTTCTCTATATCAACGAAGCTTCTTCTCCCCTAATTATTCATTTAGATGTGTTGTTTTATTTTTCATGTAAGTTGGTCTTCGCCAGATAGTTAAATATTTGTCCTATATATTGGCGTTACTTGGAGAGTCCTTTGTATAGTTTCTTATTCATGAATAAAGAACTATTCTTTGATTAAAGTTAAAATGTATTTTAATATTTTTTCTATTGCTATATTTATATATACTTTATACTACTTCTATATTTTAATTCCAAATAAATTGATCTCTTTCTGAAATAATGCAAGTTATCACCCCATCCCGGTTTCGTAGAAGACGAATTTCAGTGCTCTTATCGTCTAACAAAAAAAACACATGAAATAAATAAATGGATATATTTAAACGTGTTTTGAAACATTATTATTATTTTTAAAATCTAAAGGAGTGAGTGAGTTAAGTTTGAAAGTGAAAATCTAAGCCAGCTTGGGTTCGTGCAATATGGTCTTCCATTTCGAGTAGAGACTTCCTCCTCACGTCATAGAAATATATTAATATAATATTTAAAGGAGTTTTCGTTTTTACACGGAATGAAGAAACACGCTAGAATGACTTATTGACTCTCCAAGTAAGGTTGAATAAAGTTCTTATTGCTGGTGGTGTGAGTGGAATATCCTTGGCTTCCACCCAGTGGCTGGATTCAGGCAGTCCGAGGGCTTTTGATGAATCACCGCTATGCCCTTTCCTAGTGGAAACTTGTCCGCACCGACCATGCCAAAATTCAACGCTAGAATAAATCTCGGAATCTATATTCTGCGGAAAACTTTCATTTCAATTTAATAGAACTAGTCTTTAACACATTTATGTAGCTCCAATAGGTTGCAGAAAAATGTATGTGTAAAATATAAATACACTCGCAATTAAATGTGTGCGGCGATTAATGGAAAACACAATTACTTCAGCTCAAAATGCTGGGTCTGTTTGCGAAGACCACATCCAGTTATTTCTGAAGTATCTGTAGTGATTATAACAGTGATTCAGCGCGCGCGCATAACTCATTAGCTTTTATATTGGCTATTCGTATGCAGGTATTAATTAATTATAGACACTCATTTATTGAAAAAATACATATATTTATTGAAAAAATCCATAAAATTCAAATAAATTTGCATATTATTTCTTTAATTGGCAAATTGAAAATAACCATCACTTCTCCAGATATAAAATGTTTGCCCACTTTTGATTAAGTTTATGTAATCAAACGAAATATTAAAACTTTATTTGCCCCTATATTTTTCAAATATATGTAATATACTATTAGAAAATGAATCGATCACACTTTCCAGTCAGAGCTAACAATAAAAATAAAGCCACAGTAATATGGCTGACGTAGGGGCTTACAAAATTGAAACCACAGTGCACTGTAGTGCACAGCTGTGTGCTGTAACCACTGCAGTGTTCCTTTCTAAATATAAGGAAAATCTATTTATTAGAAGTCTAAAAAGTATTATGTTGAATGTATAATAAGAATATTGCGAAGAGCATATAGTAACAAAACATATAATGACATTTAATATACTATCTCTAGGACATGGAAAAATAAAAAGAGATCAATTTATGGAAACTTTAATTCATAGTATCAGAAGCGCTATAGTTATTTTCCCATTTCACACATATTTAGGAATAGTAAAACGTATTTAGGAGCAGCAAATAGGAACAATCTAAACATATTCAATCACGATTTTTTTAGGAACATATATACGGAATTTCAACATAGAAACATAAAGGAAAAATAATAGGAACAATACAATCATAGATATATCAATAGCCAGCCATCCCTTCTCTCACCAGAACATTATTCTTTGCATTCCTCACAAATAATGGACGCATGAAGAGGAGATACATGTCTTGAACATTTTTAGAACACTTTAGAAGGCTTCAAATCCTAGGTACTGGGACAAAAATAGCACCGTTTGCGTTTCTTGGGGTGTGACGGATTTTATAATTTGTAAGGCTGACAATTAATTAAATCACTTCGTTATCAAAATGTTTGTTGAAGACATCTATGTAATTTATGTTGTGTACGTACCTCTAAAGCCTGGGCGAACTCCAAACATATCGTCGATACAAAAGCAAACTAACGAATATGAAAATCACCACTTTTCAGAGTGGAAAAGTATTTAATCATAACTTTTTTTTGGACAGTCAAATATTCGGCAGATTTGACCTTTTGATAGTGGAATACTTTCCCTTTAATAGAGTGAAGTCAGATTGAAGCATTTGCCGTAAATAAGTCCAGGAGAAATTATTAAAGATGGACAATGAAAGATGCATTTTTTCATATTCGTTAGTTTGCATTTGTATCGACGATATGTGTTATCACATTTTCTCCTCTTTGATGTAGGGGGGGGGCGGTCCCTTGACCATTTTATATTGTCATTTCTTGACTAAATGCATAGGGTCATTTATCTCATCTGTATGAGATGCCTCCTGCTGGCTTTCTGTACAATGTTTACTAACCTCTTCATGATGTATCTTGTCCTCGTCTGCCGAATTACTAATAGAATCAGCATCATTGATATGAGGGTTCTTTCCTGTTTTGCCAATAAAAATCCCTCAAAAACTCCTCATCCGTCACGATCAGTCGTCGGGCCATGATATTTGAACGTTCTTGGGGAATCACTGACGCATCCACTCGCCTCGGGTCAGAGTGGAGAAAAGTCTCACCCGTAAGCACACGCGTCGGGTCAAAACAGTGATAACAAGGATGACACTACTCCGTCGGTGGTCTAGCGGTGACGAACTAGGAGAGTGTGTTATGTTTAGAGAATAGAGGAGTCGGGAGTCTATTCGGAGAAGCGATGATTTTAAAATTTCCTCTTAAAAGTAGCTTGGGTCTCTGGTGGCCCGATGCTCAGTGGTATTTTTAATTGATCTAGCTGGACAAAATTCGAAAAATTCAGGAAAACAAATCTTTAATTGGACTTTGCAGTATTTTCCTAGATAGTATATAGATTACAAAACAAGAATAAGTCAGCTCAAATACGTCAACATTTAGGGATTACGGATTGTTTATATTAGGGTATGTCAGGCTGCAAAATTTATTACTCCATCTTTGAATGAATACTACAGTTACAAAAATGATTTGTCAATACTACAAATTTATTTCATGTTTCAGAAAGGTAATTATGATCGTCTTTCATTATTTATCATAATAAATTACCATTAATGTTTGCTTTACGTGATGCGATTTGTAATACCCTTATTGGTACGTTATTATGGGACAGAACTTTTGCTGTCCGGCCTCGTCCGGCCTAGTTTTAATTTTTTCTTATTTATTAATTAAGTATTGACTTGGAAAAGCAAGAATTAGCTGCCAGAATCTGCCTATTTAATAATGATAACTGATTTTCTGAAAAAATGCTCACATCGAAAAGGGAACTTTTTGAAGTTTAGATCTTACAAAGTCCAAACAAAAAAAAAACAAAAAAACAGGAAGGTATAAAAAATGTACACCAACAATTTCATTTACCAGAGAAAAAAAAAATTGGAGATATTCTTAAAACATTTACGTGATAAGTGGCAAACAGCACACCGAACAAAAAGTGTTATTGAGAAAGGTTTTGGTGAATGGCTTGATACAAGTTTGGATTACGATACACAATCAGATGTAGAAGAAGATTTAAGTACATCTGCCAGTAGGGGGGGGGGGGCTATCGAATATTGAAGATGTATTTCAGTGTTTACTATACTCGAGCGATCCGTGTATTTCTAGTATGAGTGCAGAAATTCTTCGACATAAAGAACCGTTTCATTCCTTCACAGGTGAAATAATTAATTTGTTGTATGAAACGTTACTTGACCAAGAATGATTTATTAGTTTTGATAACTCAATTTTGATTGTACTTTTTTGTTGTATTGTTGTGTTTTCAATTATTATTTTCGATGTATTTTTTTGTTTTCAATTATTTTATTATTATTATTTGCAATACCTACTCTTGAAGCTTTTTGCTGTTGTTGCCTTTAAAAAATGTATAAAAAAAGTATAATAATAAAAAAAAATTAAAAAAGTTTAATTTTGGTTAACACTTAAAACGTAATACAAAACGGCCTTTTCTGCTGAAAAAGTTAGAAAACAACAGTAAAACTACATTTCCGACCCCTAAAATGGGGTACATTCGTGATCAGCAAGTCATTTCCAATAAGAATCCGCGATAAAATGATTTTGTCCAGCTAGATCAGGTAAAAATACCACTGTGCGATGCGAGTGCCTAAGGGTTAACCAGTAGAATCCGTCCAGCATGGTTTTTGGAGCAAAATTCGCGTAAAATAAATCGTAACGCTTACGTTTTCAAGTTCGTATGCTTGCAAGTACTCGTTTTATAGATTCCCTAACGTAGGAAAATGAATGAACAGTGAAAAAAAAAATTGTAACTAATTTTCGGTTTGGGTACTTAGAATCGTGAGATTCATTTGAAATATTTTCTACATGTTCGAGATACATTTAAACTAAGATGTTTATATTTTGGTTACTTTTCGAGTAAAGAAAGTATTTGAAAAAAAATTGTATGAATACAATTTTTTTTTCATGTGTGCTAGTTAGCACACATAAAGGTTTTGGGATCGTCCTACATTTTCCTTCTATTCGAAAGTTTACTAAATTCTCTACCTAAAACGTTCTGAAGCTATTTTCAATGGGAAGATTTCAATCGGAGAAATAAGTGCTTAAAACTTCGAAAGTGTTTGTTCTGTTCTTTTGAACAGGTTTTTGTCTTTGTTTAACTCACTTATATATATATATATATATATATATATATATATATATATATATATATATATATATATATGTGTGTGTGTGTGTGTGTGTGTGTGTGTGTGTGTGTGTGTGTGTGTGTGTGTGTGTGTGTGTGTGTGTGTGTGTGTGTGTGTGTGTGTGTGTGTGTGTGTGTGTGTGTGTGTGTATACATAATATAAAAATCCTAGATATGTCTAAAAACAGTCAATGTGTCTTTTAAAAAAAAGTTCTTCTAAAGCGTTAAGAAACATTATTTCTAAGGGGAAATAGTGAATGAAAGAGAATCAGTTCCTCATGGCAGTTTTTTGAGCATCCTCCTATAAAACTATACAGATGATACAGCAATCTTCTCATCCATCCCAAATACCACCTCTGAGTCCGAGAATCTACAGTCCCACAAAATCTGAAATTCCATTAGTAAAATACTAATTTTACTGATAAATACAATTTAAAAAAAATAAAATTAAAAATTGAGTTAAACAAAGACAAAAACCTGTTCAAAAGAACAGAACAAACACTTTCGAAGTTTTAAGCACTTATTTCTCCGATTGAAATCTTCCCATTGAAAATAGCTTCAGAACGTTTTAGGTAGAGAATTTAGTAAACTTTCGAATAGAAGGAAAATGTAGGACGATCCCAAAACCTTTATGTGTGCTAACTAGCACACATGAAAAAACCATATATATATATATATATATATATATATATATATATATATATATATATGGTAAAACTGAAGGAGAGCGTCCTCAGCACCGATTTTCTTCAAAGTTTGCACTATATCGTATTTGGAAGCACTAAACACGAACCCGTTAAAAAAAAATGTTGCTCTCAAATAGGAAAGAAATTATTAAGCACTAAAGTTCACTGTCATGGAGGTTATAAAAGACGGCGTAAAAAGCGTATTTATAAACATGCGCATGCGCAATAGTCCTTAATGAAGAAGTATAATTTAAATTTAGACTCACCTGTCGTAGCAGACCCGTCGTAAGCTGTCGCTTTTCGGCATACATGCTATGCGATTCCGCTCGCTACGCTCGCTCAAGAAAATATCTAACCCCTAGTCAATCCAACTCGCAGAAATTAATAGAATTCTATTAATTTCTGCGAGTTGGATTGACTAGGGTTTTGATATCTTCTTGAGCGAGCGGAAACGCATAGCACGTTTGCCCAAAAGTCGTCCTAGGCATTCTTCTAATCCTCCTAGACATCTTCAGACGCGATGTTCGGTGGATATAAATCCGCAATCGCACCGAAAAAAGCATTCATGCGCTCTTCATATTTACGGGCACGTTTAACTTTTCCGCACACTTCAACTTTTCACAATTCAACTTTTCACACTTCAACTTTTCCGCACATTTTCCACAATTGATCGAATTACTCAACATTTTGTTTTGTATTAAAAATTTGAGTAATTCTTCTCGATTGTGGATAAGAATTATGAAGTCGTATAACTTCATTTTTATTTAACACTTTTCCAAAAAACTATAACGATAATACGGTAATTAGAGCTTAGAGCGAATTAGAGAAGCTTAGAGGGAACAAATTATAAAGGCATTAGCTAATTATTAAGGGATTTTTGTTATATAATACTTTTCAGGAGCTAAACAAGAAATTTGAAGAATGTTTCATTATTTAAAAAAAAATTCTGAATAAATAAGTGTTGGTAAATTTTAATAATTGATGGTAAATTTCAATTACACTTCTTTATTAAGGACTATTGCGCATGCTTGTGTTTAGAAGTACGTTGTTTATGCGATCTTCTGTAACCTCCATAACAATGAATTTTTTTTAAATAACTTGTTTCCTAGTTGAGAGAAACTTTTTTTTTTAACGGATTCGTGTTTAGTGCATCAAAATACGTTATAGTGCAAACTTTGAAGAAAATCGGTGCTGAAGACGCTCTCCTCCAGTTTTACCATGTATACCTATATATATATATATATATATATATATATATATATATATATATATATATATATATATATATATATATATAATATAATATAATATAATATAATAGTTTGGCGAAAACAGATTTAAGCTACAAACATGTTGGGAACATGGGCCGAAAATATGTAGAATCAATCACACTCATGTGTCTGCGGTGTCTCAGACAAAATTTGAGTTATTTCAGTTATCCTGTCTGAGAAAGAACTTATTTATTCCCTGCACGTAATGAAGGAATTGTCTCTTTTTCGCTTTTACTCCTGAGAGAAGGGGGGGGGGGGTAAATTTTCAATTTACATTTATTTCAAAATGTTATCCCACTTACGTTGGAAACTTTTTTTTTTATATTTCAAAATGACATTTTGCAAAAGCCTATTACTCAGGAATACAAAGGCAACCCTAGAAACAATTAATATTGTGAGAAGTTACCTTCAGCATTGTTACCCCATAAACAGAAACTCAAACTCAATGTCAAAATTCTTCCTTTCTCTTTAAATTTTTGTATTACTTGTTCTACCACAAATTTTAAAAAATGCACTTCATGTTTAATTGATGAACTCAAGATCCTCTCAAGAATTATTCCCCTATTGTGTGTGCGAAAGAATCCATAGCCCATAAATTATAGTTTACTGGCCTATTTTCAATATGCTCATAGACCTAGAAAACTGGATGGGTTCATTGGGCCCTGATAAAGTAGCAGCACCGTTAATATGTGTTGCCATACCAGGTATGACCCTTAATCATACTTTTTACTTAATATTTGTCATTGTGCTGCATTATTTTTGTGTGTAATGGTCACTCTCTTGTGATGCTAAACCAATAAATATCATTGATATAAACTAGACCAGGCATGCCCAACCCGTGGCCCAATTGAAGTTTCGGTCTGTATTGGAATTGCTTACAATATTTTTAGAATTCATTTTTAAAGAATGATTGCGTCTCAAATGTTCTTATAATCAGAGTATTGTAAATGCTAGTTTAATGGCTTTATAAAGTATTTACTTTAACTCATCTATTGGAAGGTTAGCCTCATATAATGAAAGATTCCCACGTTCTGACAGGAATCCTTTACAATTTAAAAATTCAGAATACCCATGGAATTGCTCATTTTAGGTTCTCATGATTCTATGACCTATTCAATAACGAGATCGTCCCCTGTTTCGCCGGATTCAGAGTTAGTTGTTCAGAGGCTGATGAAATACTTTGGGTTTATATTAAGACCTATAGTTTACAGTTGGTGTCTCACTCAGTCACACAAAGTCCTGGAACAATTAGCCTTAGGCATCAGGTAATTTGTTTTTGCTTTACACTGTTTTTAATTTGTTTTTTAACACTGTTTATTCTTAAGCTGAGCTCTATTAATTTTTGTTAACAAAAAATCAGCAAGCAAGTTAACTTTAAGGAATTGGTGCTTTTGTTGTTAGGGCTTTATTGCTTATTTGAAGTGCTGTAAAGAAGCAGTAATAACTACACAATATAGGCAAAAGCTCAAATATATCGAGGAACATGGAATGATTGATTCTAGTATCTGGCACTGGTTAAAAATGGAATTCTGTTAATGATAGCGGGAGCTAACCTTTTTTCCTTAGGTTTCAAATTTATGCAAAATAAGATATATAAATTTTGGTTACATTTCAGAAAGGAATAATAAATCTAGAAAAAAGGGTTTATATTGTATGAAAATGCACTTAGATTATGCAGCTCTTGCATATCAGCCTTTTTAGAAAGTTTAATTTCTTTGTTAGGCCAAAGAAATAATACATCTAACTTTATTTTACTCTCTGGAAAATCTATGTCCATAACTTTCTACTAGTTTCTATGTGAAACCATTTATTTATTTTTTTTTTCTCTCTAGCTCTTATGCTTGAATTAGCTACCCCAATATTAGTTTAGTAATTTATTTTAACACTTTCGTTGTCACCAAAATTTTGAAATGTGGCCCAATGTGCAATTGTAACGCACCAAAACCACTTTTGTTGAAAATTGAAAAAAATAAATAAAAAATAAAAAAATTAAGGAAGTCGAATCGGTCGGAACTAACTTGACACTTGAAATACAGTAAGACTAACTGATTGCCAGTTGAAGTTTGTAAGCTTTTCCTCGGTTATCGAAGTGGGGGAGGGATAGTCAAACTCTGACACATATTCGGGCCTGGCACGTGGTAAGACACCCTTACTTCGACTATGCATTGTACCTGACAGTCCACGTGTTAAAAAGGGATGTAGGCCATACATTCAATACAACTCAACTTCTTACAAATTCCTTTATCTGGTGCTCTACGTGTTTCATGTTACCAGACGCCTATCTGATAGCAACATAACTATATACTTTATTCTATATATTTGAACCATAACGTAGGAAAACATTCCACAGATAGATCCACAATCAGGTTAATAAAATAAATATGTCCATTGTCAAACTGCTTTAGTTTATTTTATTAGTCTGGTCATGGCCCTACCTGAGGAAGGTCTTCAGAAGTTATCAGGACACCCTGTCGTAATGCGTGCCCATCATGGCATTCTAAAGAGGTAGTGGGCACAGGGATCAGATTTTGTAATTTACAGGGGGCAGTAAATGTGTTAAGGCTGAAATGAGATGTATATAGTAAAGTTGTTCCTGAAGAGGCATCTTGTCAAAGTGAATCCTGTAGAGAAGAGAAACCGATGAGAAGTTGAGGTGTTTTTTCGATGTATGACCTTCTGCTATTTTTAAAATAAATTATTAAGAAATAAGTGTCTCAATCATATAATAATATTTTAGGGGAAGATTCATCTGCGGTTTCTGTCTTTAAAAATATGTACATTATTTGAACTTAGTTGAAAAGTCACCCAGTTTTCAACATTTTACTGTAAAACTCAATTTTAGGTTTAGTGTTTCTAAAGGACCAATTAGATTTAAACTGCTGAAAGCTAATGCTTTCACTTCCCTCCATGCATGGCTTCATTTATTAAGCATAGTAATGCTATTTACACAATATTTTTTACATTAACCTTAGTGTCATTGTTACTCCTCAAATTGATTTCATTAATTTGAGATTGTATTTACTTGCAATTGTATTTACTATTTTAAAAAAAAATCTTATACTAAAATATGAGGTAATCCATTTATTATTTATTTTTCTAATTTAAAAAAAAAAAAAAGTTTCGGACTCTTGGAAAGTGACACTTTCGACACGAAAGGGATTATACAAATCATTTATGGTAGTTCATAGCTATTGGGATTCAATTTTTGATTGTATTTTAGCAAATAAACATAGACTTCTTAAGAATTTCTTGCAAAGAAAACATGAAGGAAGATGAAAATGTTTGTACAAATATTATAGTCTTCTTCCGTGGGCGTAATCTGCTCTTCCATGTCCCTGATTGGTCGGTTCCAGTCCTACTGGATCCTGGTTGATGGATTCTATTTAGATCGTTGGTTGGCTGAATTGTTTTATACCGGTGAACCAGAAGAAATCCTCATTCTCAGACTAAGCCCTGAGGAAGTATGACTAGCAAAACATCGGCAAGGAAGTTTGTGACACGCTCAATACCAGAAGATTACAATATTTGTAATGACTTGGACTGTGGAAGTCTACGAGTTGAAATGAAAATGTTTCTTTCTCTCTCTTTATAAGTTGTGTATGTGTTTAAAAAGTGTAAATCATTGTTTGTATCCCAGGAATTCAGCTTAAACAAAAAACACCACTCCTCTAAAATAATGTTTTTTTTTAATTAAAGCAACATAGGATTTTTTGAGCTACTTGCATCTTCAGTGCCCTGTAGACATGACAAGCCAGTATTAACGAATATGAGCTACAAGTGTAATTTAATTATATACAAATGTTAATTATAAATATATTTAAAAAAAAATAGAACTATTCATGTTTTTATTTTATTTATCTATGTCATTTTCAACAAATTATTCAGGAATGCAGTGCAAATTCTGAGGAAAGTGCTTAGATATGCAGCTCCTGTGTGACGGACTTTTATTTAGAGCGGTTGTGACTTTTCTTTAAAAAAAAAAGTCCAACTCGCAGGAACTGCGTCATCTTAGCGCGGTTCCAGTTCATTATTTTTTATTTTTTATTTTTTTTTTTTACCTCGCATCTACATCTAGGTCATTAGCGCCGACATCCAGGGTGTAGCGAGGAATTTTACCAGCGAGCTGTGGGATGATAAAATTCCTGCCGGAGGTTGGGAATCGAACCCACCATCTCCCGCTTATGAATCCAAGGCGCTAGCCATTAGACCACGGGAGACCCCGGTTCCTGTTCATATCCCTATTCTCATTTGAAAAGCATAGAATAGAAACAGATAATATTTTCCTCGGCCTTTGTTCAAAGGGTTTTATGGCTTTACCTGAGGTCGGGTCCACAAGACCCTAGAATCCTCTTCTACCGATATTTCATTTCATATGTTTCAATGAATTGGAAAATATCAAATATTTTCACATATTACTGTGTTCTTTTACTATAGTAATAATTCTACAGATAAAATCAATTAAAAAATAAAATAAAAAAACCAACAGCATAAAGGCAATTGAAAATATTCATCGAATCTTTTTCTCTTGGCAAGCTATATTTCTAACAATGAATTGTTTTTCTTATTTTGCCTAATCTGTTTTATTGTAAAATACATTATCCAACTATAAGCAATTAAAAAATAACAAGGAATAAAAACAGACAAAAAGACCAGTTCGAATAAGCAAAATCAATTACTTTAATGTTTTAAGCGCTTATTTCTCCGATTGACATCGCCTAATCAAAACTTTCATCAGAACCTTTTTTGTAGAGCATTTAGTAAGCCTTCTAATGGTATTCTTTCGTTTACTAAGATTCTCAACCTTTTTCGAGATATTAAGGAAAATATACAAAGTTACCAAAACTTTTTATGACTCTTAATAAAATATTTCATTCTAACCCTTCCTTAACTCCAAACGTAACCAAAATTTCAACATATTAGTTTTAATGATAGTAGAACATGCAGAAAATGTTTCAACTGAATCCCATGATTCTAAGTACCCAAACCAAAAACGGTTCCTTTCAAATTGGAAGACGAATTTTTGTACCAAATTTCATCACAATCGGACCATTAGGGAAGCCAGAAATGAGCGAACAGACAAATATATATATATACAAATTTGAACCACCGTTATTTTCGGTCTCTAGGGGTTCTGAAACGCGAAATTTTTTAGTCGGCACTTCCGGATTGTTTCATTGTATCAACCCTATAAGCGGGGTTCCTTCCTATGGGGGAGGGAGGAACCGCGCTAAAAAAGGAAAAAAAACTGTCTTGGTTAGAAAAGGGTATATAACCCGACTCAAAAAAATCTATCTCATTAAAGAAGAGACATTAAAATTAACACATTAATTTTAATACTTAGCAATACACTTGTATTTCATACCAATGTAGCACTATTTCTTATTTTGTAATCATTGGTTTGTTATGTGTCTACAGGGCTCTGAAGTTGGAAACCTAGCTCTGAGCTGCAGTTGCTGTAGTAAAAAAATATATTTTGATGGATTGGCATTCCAGTTCATCCTTAAAAGTGACAGGATGGCTGGCAAATTTGGTAAATAAAATCCTCTGAGTCATTCCAATTGATCATTAAGACATTTTTAGATCAACCTTGAATTCTAAAAAAAAAAAAAAATAATAATAAAAAAACAAATGTGAACACCACTGCGCATGGCGAAAGCCAACGGACACTTATTTGTAACGTTTTTTTACAGTTTAGTCACCGCTAAAGCATATTTGAAGGGTACAGGGAAAAAAGGAGGAGAGTCACAAATTCTTCATTCTGAGAAAATCGAATTTTTAAGTTTAAAACGCTGCCAAATTTGTAAATTAACATATTGTCCAACTGCTGCAAGTTTGATAGAACCACCAGAGATCCTGAGGTATATTACAACAAGATGCGAACAAAAAAAAAATGTCTACTAATAACAAATATATATTTTTCATAAAAACTCCAAACTTACAGGCACAAAACAAGGAGAGTCACACAAGAAATCATTACTTGTGAGGCAATTTCTTGTAAAATTATTGATTTCTTGGGTGGCTAAATTATTTAAAAGCTTGGAGATGTAGGTATGCGGGTGGTGGTGTCTCAAATTCCCCTGATTTTAGTGTTCATGGTTCGGATGGTCTGAAGGATTTTATATATTTCTTTTTTCCTACATTGATAGATTGGTTTTCCCAAACACCATTATAAGTACTAGGATTGAACACTAAACCTGGTCTGTCATGAGTCAATCGTAATTACCCCACTTTCTGAATTGGAAAAGCAAATTATTTTAAAAAAAACATCATCCATTTTTTTTTTCTTCCCTCACACGTAGAGTTTTGGAAGCATTTATGGCGTTTGCATTGGCAATCTGGACCCAACTCGTGAACGTCCTAATTTTCTTCATCATATCAGCTACTCTTCCAGTTCTAATTTGTTTCTTAGATCTTCTTGGCTTGTTCCTCGCTTCATCTTGATCTCTTTCACTCATTGTTGCTTTAACCTCAAACAATTCACGTAATTGAACACAAACAACAACAAAATCAAACGCGGCAGGAAGTCGAAAAAGATTGTATATCACCCCTGAAACACACCGGAAGGTAACAATAGACAAGGTTACATATGTGACTCTCCTTGTTTCTTCCCTGTAATGCTTGGACTATTCTTGTTTTTTCCCTGTAGGCAGATTTTTCAACTTCGATTTTCATTGGAATATCCTTTTTTTAGGCCTATGTCAGTGTTCTTCATCTGATACTACTCATCAAGACCAACAAAATGCGCTAAAAAACGGAAAATCGGAGAAATATGGTTTTTCCCCTTCTTGGTTTTTCCCTGTACCCTTCATTTATGATTAATAAAAAAAAAAAAAAAAAAAAAAAACAAAAAAAAAAAAAAAAAAAAAACTTTTTAATACTTTAAAATTTATATTTTATTATTTACATTTTTCTTCAAGTACATGAATTGGGTCAGAGTTTATCATTTAAAAAAATTTATTTATAAAATAGTTTTAATATTGACTCAAAAAGATCTTAATTTGAATGAATTTGTTTAATCAATAAACAAAATTAATCCAAGAAAAACCTCTCTTAAACCTGCATTAACATTGTAATTAAGGCGTTAAAAGCCCAATACACCGTTAAACACAAAAAACATTGTAATTAATTATAAAAAAAGTCAAATTTTTATTCCAGTACAATAAAAATATTCATAGTTCATGCAAACTCAATTATTATGTATTTATTTATTTATTTTGTGTATCAAAACTGAGCTATTAGCACCTGGCTGTTTATAGGTTCCCACCCTTTTATAATACAAACAGCACGTGAACAGTCACCCATTCAGGAACTGGCCACACCGGAGGCTGCTCATCTATGAGAAACAGAACCGGCTGTTAATTTTTTTTTGCTGTGCTTCTGCATCCAGGCCATTAGTGCTGGGCTGTCTATAGGTTGCCCCCCTCACCAAACATCCATGGTGCAGCAGAGAATTTCTTCAACGGACCCTGAAATGAAAAAAACTCAACCTGCTGTGGTGGGGGGAGGGGGGGGGGAGCTCGAACCCACATTGCTCACATGAGAACCCAAGGCTTTACCCACAGGGAGACCCAACGAGTGTTAATGTTTTTATTAGAAAGTTGACATTCAATTTTGAATAAAAAAAAAGGGAAAAATATACAAACTTTCCTTGCATCCTGGAATAATTACACTATTACAGCTAAAAAATTTGAACACATATTACATTCCTGCAAGAAGTACTTATTTATGAAAGTTAATAAGTTATTTCGCTTTAATTTTCCAGATACTTTGATGTGCGCATTGCTACAAAACAAGGTTCAGATGATGTATTTTTTGTACATGGACTTTATGGCTGTAAAGTAAATGAAACATTCCAAGAGATAGATAAATTTTTAGATGAACATGTGACAGAAGTTGTTGTCTTGGACATGCAACATTTTTATTGCTTCACTGAGAAGGATCATAAGAACTTCATTGGGATTTTGAAGTCGGCCTTCAGGACAAAAATCTGTCCCGCACAAAGTAATATTCGTTCTGTGACTCTTGAATGGTTACGAGAAAGGCATTATCAGGTGAATGGATTTATTTAAAAAAATCAGAAATCCATTTTTTACCACAAATAAAGAATGCATAATGTATTACAATGCATAAATGATTATGCAATAATATATTAAAAATATTAATGTTAACTTGCACTTCTCTACTATTAATTTATAACTTTTGTTGCTTGTTAGCTGTATTTTTTTTCTTTACTCCCCATCGGAAACAAGCACGGTTACCTCCACATGGTGTTTCCTGGGTAAGCCCGTGCAATAATAAGCTGTACAAAATTATGTAGTAGCGTTAATTTTTATCATACCATATTTTTTTTTTAACAGCGCATCAACTATTTCGCTATTAGCGCCAGCGTACTGACCAAGCCTGACGTTGCTTAGCTTCGGTTATCTACGGGAACCGGTGCATTCAACGTGGCTACGGCCGTTGGCCATACCTTATTTAACGCAATATAAAAAAAAGTCCGACTCGCAGGAACTGCCTCATCTTAGCACGGTTGCGTACTTATCCCTAGTCTAATTTCGAAAGATTAAAATAGAAGCAGTTATTATTTTGTTGAGAGGAGATCGTTGACCGTTGATGATGCAAGGTAGGGATTGTCCGGGTTCGGTCACTGCTACTTAATAATACATACCCCATATGTGTATGTATGTGGGCATATATATGTACATATGTGTGCGTGTATATGCATATATATATATATATATATATATATATATATATATATATGTGTGTGTGTGTTAGGTATATTTACATAGATATGTGCATATATTAGTGTTAAATATGTCCTACTTGTATTTACAGCCCTGATGAAGGCTTGAAGTTCAAGCCGAAACGTCGGCACAATAAAACCATTTTTACGATAAAATGTAGTTTTATTAAGTAGCAGGGACCGAACCCCGACAGTTATTATTTTGGTTCCACCAGTCTTAAAAGGTAGGATTTACAATCTTACCTGGAAGGGTCGGCAACACCAGAAACGGTCCCGCTAGTTACAAGGTCTTGGAATCTTGGAACTCTATATTTCTAACAATAAATTGTTTTTGTTATTTTACTTAACCTGTTTTATTTTTGAATACATTATCCAACTATAAGCAATTAAAAAATAACAAGGAATAAAAAACAGACAAAAAGAACAGTTTGAATAAGCGAAATCAATTACTTTAAAGCTTTAAGCTCTTATTTCTCCGATTGTCATCGCCTAATCAAAACTTTCATTAGAACCTTTTATGTAGAGCATTTAATAAGCTTTCTAATGGTATTCTTCCGTTTACCAAGATTTTTAACCGTTTTCGAGATAATAATGAAAGTTCCCAAAATTTACATTATTTCTAGCAACAGAAAATTGGTCTCATTTTTCATATCCTGTTTTACACACAAAATTTTCCCAACATAAGAAATTACAAAAATAAAAAGTAATAAAAAACGAAGGGAAAGAGACAAAAATTACAAAAAGAACGACAAATACTCGTTCATAAGAACAAAACAGACATATTTGAAGTTTTAAGCACTTATTTCTCCGATTGACATAACCTAATCAAAAATAGTTTTAGAATCTTTTTTGTAGAGAATTTAGTAAGCTTTCAAATAGTTTCTATCCACTTACCACGATTTCCCAACCGTGTTCGAGATATTAATGAAAGTATACGAAGTTCCCAAAACTTTTCATGTCTGTTCATAAAATATTTTATTCTAACCCTTCCTTAACTCCAAACGTAACAAAACTTTCAACATATTAGTTTTAATGAAAGTAGAACATGCAGATAATGTTTCAACTGAATCCCGTAATTCTAAGTACCCAAACCAAAAACGGTATTCAAAAACTATGTTTCCAATTTTCTCGAAAACGGTTAAAGCTATCGCCTTGAAAATGGTTCCATTCGTTTTCCTAGCCCAAGAAGCCTATAAAAAGAGTACTTACAAGCTTATGAACTCAAAAACGTAAGCGTTACGATTTTTTTTTGCGCGAATTTTGCCCCAAATGCCATCTTCCAGTGGGCGGATTTTGCTGATTAGCGAACTTGACCTTTCAAATTGGACGACGGATTTTCGTACCAAATTTCATCAAAATCGGACCATCAGGGAAGCCAGAAATGCGCGAACAGACAAATATATATATATATATATATATATATATATATATATATATATATATATATATATATATATATATTGAACTACCATCATTTTCGGTTTCCAGGGGTTCTGAAACGCAAAATTTTCTAGTCGGCACTTCCGGATTGTTTCATTGTATCAACCCTATAAGCGGGGTTCCTCCCTATGAGGGAGGGAGGAACCGCGCTAAAACTACTTATCAGCTGTGGTGAAGCACATGTAGTCAGAGAATTTTTTTTTTTTTTTTATTGAATAAGGAAGTAAATAACTATATGAAAACAGAAGAAAAAATCTGCAACCTTTCTCTGAATAATTCAAAATTCTTTTTTTATTATTTCTTCCCTCTACACTTCGATTTTGCTGTATAATATATAGAATAAGAAGAAATTCTTTATTTAAAACAACAAAATAAAGAGGGCTGCCCAAATGTATTGGGTTGCAAAAAACACAGCGTACTTAGGCTGGCCGTACACGTTCCGGTATACCGTAGAGGTTTACCTGTGCAGGCGTAGAGACCTGTACAGGTATACCGGAGAGGAATCAAAATTAAATTATTTTTACTTGCGCGGGCGAGTAGACCGGAGCGTGTGTGGGGATTATAATTGTAGGCTCTTGAGATATGATTACAATTACGAGTATAATCGCAGAATCTGAAAAAATAAAAACAGAAAAAATTTGTTATTACAGTTGTAATTACAGAAAAATGTTGCGATTACAAGTGTAATCATACCTTCAGTTGTGATTACAAGTGTAATCTAGGCGCACGGTAGTGCGCCAGGCCAAGTTCCGGCCTAAGCATACTGTGTGTATATTACAGGAGGTCTTAGAACCGATTTTTACCTTCTCATAACTTTCAACCAGGTAAAGATAAAGTTATGAAATTTTACGCAGGTATTATACTACTAGATGTGAGTAAAACTGGAAATTTTCATAATTCTACATCGAATAGTTTCTGAGATATAGGCGATCGAAAATCGGGATTTATAGGACTCACTCACTCACTCACTCACTGACTCATCAAAATTATTAGGCACTTCCCATGATGCTAGAGACTTGAAATTTTGCATGAAGATAGATATGAAGACGTTATTAAAGGAAAAAATCGAAAAATCGCGAAAAGTTGTGTTTGACTCCGCTTACGGGGCGGGGGCGTTCCAGTTTTGTACTTCCTTCGGAAACCCATCATTCCGTCCGAAACCCATGATGTGGGGTATCAAATGAATTGTCTCGGTATGAAGAACCTATATTTGATGTTTTAAAAAACAATTAGACGCATATAGGCTCGGTAAAAATTGTATACCAGCTGTCTGTCTGTATGTTTGTTCCTCTTACAAATCCGTACCGTTTGACCGATTTTGACCAAACTTGGGACACAGATGGGTCTTGATACGGGGAGAATCTTAGGTTAGGTTAAATTGTCTATCAGCTGTCTGTCTGTTTGTTCCTTATACAAATTCACACCATTTGACCGATTTTGACCAAACTTGGCACACAGGTAGGCCTTGGTCCGGGGAATGCACTAGGCTAGGTAAAAAAGGTCTGTCAGCTGTCTGTCTGTATGTTTGTTCCGTATACAAATTCACACCGTTTGGCCTATTTTGACCAAACTTGGCATGCAGGTAGGTCTTGATACGGGAGTGTCATATTACCTATGACGTTTTGTACTTTTTGTTCCATCGAAATGCCATCATTTCTTCTGAAACCCATCATGTGGGGTATCAAATGAATCGTCTTGGTAAGGAGAACCTATATTTGATGTTTTAAAAAACGTTTCGACGCATCTTAACGAAAACAGTTGTGACTTCTTTCTTAAATGTAGTAAATAAAGTCGTAGGGGTTCACTGCATAATATACTTCAAAGCAGATACTTAGTTTTTCAAAGTTGAGTTATCTAAATTACAAAGTTTAGGATCACAAACCCAAAATGTATCGTCTTTGTTCTCATATTTTTCTTGAAGGCCTTCTGCACTTTCCCTATTGTGATCTTTATCCTCGGGATAAGGTTCCTGTGTTTTAAAGTGTAATAGTTTAGTTAAGAGAGCAATCAATTTGTCCTCTAGAGTAATGTCATCTGGAAGAGCTTCTAACTTTTCTAGTCTAGTGATTAGATGTATGTAGGTTGATTATTGGTATCAAATATCAAGCAGTAAGGAGAACCTTATGCAGAATCCAAAGACCCTGGTTTTATATGAAGTACAAAAGCCAGTAGGTATGCGGCAACTAAATTCTATTTAATACTTAGAAAAAAGTAATGAGATCCCCAAAAAAACATAAATGTGAAATAGAGGCCAAGTTCCTGCCCCCACAAAGAAACACTCCCTTCCTCAAAAATATCCCCTCCTAAACCCCCCCCCCCAAAAAAAACGCCTTACCATTCTACACTCCAAAAAAGTAGTAAGAGTTGGTGTATTAATTCAACCAAAAATATTTGCCAATACAAGAGATGATACAAGAAAGAAATGTCCAAGTTCATTACTTGGAAGACCTCATAGTTACTTACTAAGAACAGTAAAGACACTTCAACTGACCTTTAAAAACAACAATAAAAATACTTATATCCAGTTACTAAAATATCACTTTCCTCAACCAGGTATATTCTTAAACTTGGCATTGTTTATTTTTTCTCTAAAGATAATTTCGTCACAAAAAAAAACATTGCCAAGTTTAAGAATATACCTGGTTGAGGAAAGTGATATTTTAGTAACTGGATATAAGTATTTTTATTGTTGTTTTTAAAGGTCAGTTGAAGTGTCTTTACTGTTCTTAGTAAGTAACTATGAGGTCTTCCAAGTAATGAACTTGGACATTTCTTTCTTGTATCATCTCTTGTATTGGCAAATATTTTTGGTTGAATTAATACACCAACTCTTACTACTTTTTTGGAGTGTAGAATGGTAAGGCGTTTTTTGGGGGGGGGGGTTTAGGAGGGGATATTTTTGAGGAAGGGAGTGTTTCTTTGTGGGGGCAGGAACTTGGCCTCTATTTCACATTTATGTTTTTTTGGGGATCGTAATTACTGCTGTGATTACGATTATAATCGTAATCATATCTCCAGGGTCTGTGATTATAATCGTAATTTTAATTATGTCTCGAGAGCCTACAATTATAATCTTAATCATAATTATGATTAAGACTACGCCCTACTATGTGTGGGAGTCATTACCTGCGCAGGTAAACCGGAGCGTGTGTGCCAGCCCTTCCGGTATACCTGTGCAGGCGTAGAGACATGTACAGGTATACCGGAGAAGAATCAAAATTCAATTCTTTTTACCTGCGCAGGCGAGTAGACCGGAGTGTGTGTGGGAGTCATCCGGTATACCTGAGCAGGCGTGAGATTAGTTGTGGCAAATACTCTGATCAGATAGCTTCGTGTGGTGATTTATTTACTGCATATTCTCTGTACTCGCATGTCAGTGTTTTTTTTATCATGTCTGTCCGAAAACGAAACCAAATTCTGGAGGAATTCATCAAAATTTATCAGTCAGAACCATGTTTATGGCTTGTAAAGAGCAAAGAATATCACAACCGTGACGTGAGGGAGGCCGCTTATGACAGACTTATAATCAAATTAAAAGAAATTGAGCCCGATGCGAATAAGAGTATGGTGGTAAAAAAAATTAACAACCTCAGAAGCAACGTGCGCAAGGAGAAGAAAAAACGGGATTTTTCAATTAAATCTGGAGCGGGTACGGAGGATGTCTACTCCCCACAGTTATGGTACTTCGACCTCTTCGACTTCTTAGGAGACAACAATGTGGCCAGTACTTCATCTTCAAACTTGGACGATGAAGATGGAAGCGAGATTGATGAAGTAAGTACATATAAATTACAATACAGTTTTATAGAATTCTAAAACATTTAATAGCACATTTCACAATACACTTCCAGGTTATATATAATCAAATGATAATTTTAAACACTATACGAGTGAATAAACTACTCAAGAATTCAGTCTACTTTTTGTTTCTATACACCCGTGTCTTGCCATGAAACTTTACCTGCATTCACAAAGTAGGAAGTGTAGGCATTTCTTAGCCGTTTAGCAGCATTAACTATGTTCCCTTGGTTAAGACGCTGCAATGGGATCATGTTTGATTCAGAGGAATCTAAACCTGGATTAGCAATAGTCCCATCACAAGTTTCTTGATATGTACTGCTGGGAGGGGCGTAAGAATTTGCTTGTTGTGCAATCAAAAAATTATGCAATGCGCTACCTTTATTATGTTTTCTGGGACCAAATTTATTTGAGTGTGAAAGACCCGGAATCTAGCTGCAAGTATTCCAAAGCTATTTTCAACAACGTGTCTTGCTCTTGAAACGCGGTACGAAAATCTAGTTGCGCTTGACGAAAAGGCTTCATAATGTTAGTTGTGAGAGGAAAGGCGTCATCGGCTACAAAAACATAAGGCACCTTTTGGAAATTTTCCGTGACATTACTTGGCTCCGGTAAGGAAAGTTCATTGTTTTCCAATTTTTCATAAAATTTAGTATTTAGAAGAACGCCGCCATCAGAATTGTGTCCATTTGTTCCAAAGTCCACCAGGAGGAATCGATAGCTAGCATCCACTATTGCAAGAAGTACCATACTGTGTCTGCCCTTGTAATTGAAATAAAAGGATCCGGAATTTGCTGGAGGAATTATGTCTATATGCTTGCCGTCTATGGCACCCAAACAGTGAGGAAAATTCCACCGATCTTCAAATGTTTTAGAAATGTCACTCCATTTCTCAATAGAAGCGGGAAACTGAAACAAAAGAAACTTTATAATATTCTGTTCTCGTGCATATTTAGAGCGTTTTCATAAAACCAAATTCATGTATTTATATTTATTTCTATTGACGTCAATATCTTATAATTTTTGTTCCTTTGCAGGAGAGAGCTGATACTGTCCAACAGACTCCCCCCAGTGAAGAATCGTCAACAATACCTCCCAATCCTGGAAGCCTTATGCATAAAGAAAAACGTGAAGCACTTCCGTGCCCGAATATAGGAAAAAAACGAAAAAATGATGACCTAACTACTGACGTTTTGGTTTCAGTAAGAGGTCACTTTAAGAAGCTGCCGCCTCAAGATGACCGCTACGACCTACTGGGAAAATCGATCGCATGTAGGATTCGAGCTTTAGAAAAACGCCAGCGTCTGATCGATGAAAAACGTATCAACGATCTTCTCTTCGAAGCAGAAATGGGCATGCTAAACACACCTACATCTTACAACAATGGTGGTACAAGTTCCAGCTCAAGTAGGACTCCAAGTCCCTCTCCTAATCTGTACGATCTCAATTCAAATCAAGCCAGACATTCTCTACTCAGAACCCATGACGAACCTGCCAACCCATTGGCAAACTACTTTAGTGATTTTAGTGGTATCATTTGATACAAGACTGAATGGGAGAACCCATATGTAAACATAAAAATCTATATATAATTTACTTGATTAACCCTTTCATTGCTCTAAGCGAGTTAACATAGTACAAAGTAATGCATTATATTATATTTCCTGAGCAGTTTTTCAATCTGTAATAACTCTTAATTTTTAGTAAATGATAAAGTAATGAAGGCTTTATATCTCAAATTTCTATATTAGTATTTCTCAATTTATTTATTTGGATTAGTTTTACCAGATTCTTTTAGTATATAATTTTTTAATTCATCAAACCTTGTTCTTATATTAATTGAATTTATACATTGTGCAAATATTATATTTATTTACTTACTTACTTACTTATGCGGCTCTACAGTCCAAGATGGGCTTTGGCCTCCCGAACAATCTTTCTCCATTCTTCTCTATCCTGGACCTTTCTTCTCCAGTCAGCAACTCCAATTTTTCTGAGATCTTCCTCTAAGTCCTTTTGCCAGGTTTTCCTTGGACGTCCTCTCTTTTTCTTTCCTGAGAACGGTTCCCTTGTGACCTTCTTCACCATCCTATCGTTGGGTAACCTTTCCACATGGCCAAGCCAACTAATTCTTCTTGACTTGACCAACCTCACGATATCCTCATGGCTATTTAGTTCATCCAGTTCCCGGTTACTCCTTATGCGCCAGAGACCTTGCTCACAGATGGGGCCAAAAATGCGTCGCATCACTTTTCGCTCAAAGACTCTAAGCGCCTGCAGGTCCTTTGTGCCAAGCGTCCATGCTTCAGCACCATAGCACACTACCGGTCTGATAAGTGACTTGTACATCTGCAACTTGGTACGCTTAGAGAGCAGCGTCGACTTCATCAGGTTCACTAGGCCATAATAAGCTTTATTGCCACTTATGATCCTTTTTTTGATCTCACTAATCTTATTTTCAGAATTAATTTCCGTACCAAGATATGTGAAGTGATAAACTCCTTCGAAATTGTAGTCATTATGTGCTAGATTGCGTGGCCTTCTTCTCACTTCGGACACTGACATGACCATGTATTTTGTTTTTGACTCATTTATCTCAAGTCCAACTTTTTTACTTTCATGGTCCAGCTTGGTGAGTACCTCTCTTAAAACTTTCTCACTTCTTGCTAAAACCACAATGTCGTCTGCGTAACCGAGAATCTGGTATGAGCGGTAAGCCAATGAACCGTTAGCATCTAAACTTCCTATAGCTTTGTGAAAGCACTAGGTTAAAGAGGACTGCTGAGAGGGCATCTCCTTGTCCCACCCCTGAGGTAAACTCTATATTTTTGCTTAAACGGTTACCAACGAGCACACTGGCCTGCGTTCGGGACATTGACATTTTTATCAAATTAATAAGCTTAAGAGGTATGTTAAAGTCTTTCAAGGCATTGAATAGCTGCGCTCTGTCAATTCTATCGAAAGCTTGCTTAAAATCAATAAAGAGCATGTGAACATCTGTGTTTAATTCATAACATTTCTCTAGGACTTGCCTCAGGACAAATATCTGATCAGATGTGCCTCTGTTTGGGCGAAATCCACACTGATAATCCTTGAGGATCCGCTCCGAGTAAATTTTAAGCTTCCCAGTCAAAAGATTTGACAGGATTTTATATGCTACATTTAAAAGCGTTATGCCTCAGTAATTTTGGCATACAGTCTTGTCTCCTTTTTTAAAGATTGGAATTATAAGCCCCAAACACCAGTTTTCAGGCATGCTTTCTTTATTCCATACTTCAAAAATGAGGTCGTACAACCTTTCATTCAGATATTCGCCACCATTCTTAAAAATTTCAGCTGGAAAGTTGTCCTCGCCAGGCGCCCTATTACATTTTAAGAGGTTTAGTGCATCCAGGAATTCTTCATAGGAGGGAGGTTCAAGATCAGGGGAAGCCACGGTATCCAGCTCTCTGTTCGACAAGGCACTGCCATCCCTACTATTGAATGTCATTACTCCATTCTGGGTTTTGCTATTCAAAATGTCTTGGAAGTGCTCGGCCCATCTATCCAGAACAAGCTGTTCTTCACCAATCAGTAAACCATCCTTGTTACGGCATATATTCATCCTCGGTTGAAAGCCCTTCCTCATCCTTCTTACTGACTGATAAAACTTCCTTTCTTCCTTGCATTCCTTCATTCCCTCCATATTCTCAATCCTCCTCCTTAACCATTCTCGTTTCTTGCTTCTGCAAATTTTTGTAGCATTTTTTCTGCTAAGAAGGTATTTTTCTCTATTGCCTCTGGTATCTCTTTGTATCATTGCCAGCCTATTATTATTCTTTAATAAAATGGCATTAGCACATTCCTTGTCAAACCATTCATCATTTCTTTTGGGAATATATTCTCCTAGTACCTGATCGGCCGTCTCTTCAATAATTGCCTTCAAATTATTCCATTCCTCTGTTGGATAGTTTGGTTCAGCGCCATTTCCCATTTTATTCCTCAGAGTTTCCTCGAAAGACTCCTTCAGTTCCTGGCAATTTAACTTTTCAATATTCCATCTTTTTCTTTTCACTCTATTACCTTTCTGAACATTGGATTATCTGTGCCTAAATAGAGCTTTAAGGAGGAAATGATCAGAATCACAGTTAGGTCCTCTACATGCCCTAACATCAGTTATACAAGATGCGTGTCTCGATGATATCAAAACATGATCTATTTGATTGACACCTCCACCTGGAATTTTCCATGTACCCAAATGGATACGCTTGTGCTGAAAATAGGTGCTCTTAATCTTCATCCGCCACCATTCCTTTGATGTAAGTCCTGCTGCCGACTTCCATCATCCTGATTTAAACATACCAGGACCTCCGTCTCTCGTTTGTTCACTGATCTTGACTTCCGAAGGGATTGGTTACCACAACCTCCACCAAGGTTACTCAGTTTAATAGGGTCCACCGCGCGAAGGTGAGAGTGGAGTTGGGATGAAGAGGCTATGTATTGCGCATTACATCCCCTTGGACCCCTTATATTTATTTATTTATTTAAATTTTAACGTCCATTTATTATTAACTACGAATTTTAGGACGGGTTATCTATAGGTTACCACCCTTATCTAGCCAGGATAGGGGTGATGCCTTTTCTTTTTTCGAAAGAAAAGCCACCACCCCTAGCGGGAATCGAACCCCGACCTTTGGCACGGAGTGTTAAGAGCTCACGCCTTAACCCTCACGGCTACTGGGTCTAAATATTATATTACTTCTAATTAATTAAAAAGAAAAAACACGTGTAAAATCCAACAATCACCATTGTTGAGGGTAATTGTTGGAGCCTCATAGCCTATTAAGTCCTCACAGACTTGTGTCTCCAACCGTATTGTTGTTTATTTCATTCACTAGTGAATGAATGAAATAATCTTTTTTTGTATGGTCTGACTAAATAAACTTATTATATTGTAATTTATTATCAGAGTGATTTTCTTTTCCATTATAAAAAATTTATTTTATTTCAGTATAAAATTACCGATATATATATATATATATATATATATATATATATATATATATATATATATATATATATAAAATTGGCATTGATAATTTCAAACATATAACAAGAGGATGCTGAGGGAGACGAAAGCAGGTAATCATCAAGCATATCGGGCCCTATGAGTCCGTTCATTCGCCAGCAATGAAAGGGTTAAGAAAGACATTTATCTGATATTTTATCTATCTGATATTTTAATTTTTTTTATAGTTATAAAATGATGATTTTTTATATTAATAAAATAATTGTCATAAGATGTAAGTGTTTTTAGTGTAAATACCTGAAGATACCCTCTTTTCAGCACAGTGTAGATAGCCTCACATGTCTCAGGAATTATTTTGCCTAGAGCTTGAGGTAATATTAATGTAGAATACTTGATGCATTCATAAGATCGACCCGTTGCTAAGAACCTTAAAGTGGCTGTAAGTCTCTCATGGGGTGAGATAGAAGTTCTCATCACTGTATTTTGCTTTTGAATTAGGGGTGCTACAAGTGAGAGCAATGTTTTGTAAACTTCTTCACTCATCTGTAAATAGTTACAATAATCCAAAGGATTTGAACACAGTTCTTTCAGTAATACTGTATGAGTATACTTCCTTCTCTTTTGAAGCCAGTTTTTACACCATGCCCTGGGTTTTCGTCTTTTTTTGGTGTTTATAGCCACTAAAAACCCCACCAAGGCAATGACATCATCCTGTCGATCCGCCATTTCTAGACTGTAGCAATCCTTCACCTGTCCGGTACACCGGAGCGTGTGTGGGCTCTCGCCTCTTCCGGTATACCGGAAAGGTACACCTGTACAGGTAAACCGGAGCGTGTGTGGGCTCTCGCCTGTTCCGGTATACCGGAGAGGTACACCTGCGCAGGTATACCTCTCCGGTATACCGGAACGTGTATGGCCGGCCTTATCAATCTTTCGAAAATTCATTTCAATTGGTTAAAATATGGTTTATTTTAAAATTAATTAGGAGTTTTGCCGAGAAAATAAATTTTGGTGACGAATTTATTAAAAAATAAATTAAAAAAATATATAATAAATAAAATCAATTTGAATGAAATTTTAAATGTATGCAATTACTTTTATAGGTCTGGACGTAAATTTTGTGAAATGAATTCCGAAAGATTGCTAAGCAGTTGTTTAGCTCCCGTATATGCGGTAACTGAGTATCCCCAGGGAATGTATCAACATTGATTCCGCAAGGATGCAGAGTTTGTTGGGATCCACGCCTAATTTTTGTAGGAAATCACTTTTCGATTTTGGTATCGTCCCTCTCGCCCCGAACCATCGGCCTTGGACACATACTCTCTTCTTCCAAAAGTATCCTGGAATTTTTCCTCGTAGAATTGGATGCACTTAGAGTATATAGCTATTTTTTTCTTTATTGACTTCTTCTGCTTGCAGGGAATCATTCGCCTCATACCTTATTGTTGGGTCGATGATATAAGCCATCTTCGATTTTTGTTTGAAGGCAATAATATTGGCATTCATTCATTCATTCATTCATTCATTCATTCATTCAATATTGGCATACCTCGGCGAGCCGTCATCGTCAACACCATAAACTTCTTCAAGACATTTGAACTCTTTTTCTTTGAGGAGTGTACAATGATAAATCTTTTCAGCTACTATAGTATCTTTTTGTATTTTCTTTTTTCATTTAGTTTTGTATTTCAACATTTAGCTTTGTTCGCACATTGAATTTAAGAGTAAATAGCCTTTGTTGCGTACTCTCAATAAATAAATAAAATAAAATATTCTTTGAGGAGTGAGATGATCTTAAGTTTAACGTTATGATGTCGCCTGGTAACAAGGAGCATGTTTCTCGGACACTTCCCTAGCACATGTGCAGAGGTTTCGGTCTCTACCGCATCGGCGACAGAGGGGTCCAATATTTAATGCTCCTGAAACACCTCGTAATGGTGTGTAATTGGTATTTAATTTTAAAGCATTTGTCCATTCCGAGCAGGATAAAATTGATTTATCATGAATAAATTTGTTACCGTTTGGAAAATCTTTAAAATGTTGGACTCCAATTCCTTGCCATTTTGATTGTGACCATTCCTCAAACGATTTTTGACAGAGTGTGCGCCTTATGGTTTTAATATTATGGTCTTCAGCAAGCTCAGTGATGTTAATATTGAGGCTGTGCGCGCATTCGGAGGATCCTTGCAATAACTGAACGTTAACTGGAAATTTTCTTCAGTCACTCTATCCAGCTTCTGTGCGATAGACCAATGTTGAAGTGGTGCTTCCCAAAGACAGCTTAACAACCCTAGGCCTCGGTACAGTCGTGGAGCGTACAACATTGCCCTACAAGTATTGGCAGGCAGACCCAACATTGCTTTTACGCTCCGCCTTATTATAGTGTCCACTCCATCCAGAAATGATGGGCTCATTTTAATAAGAGGTGCTGTTTGGAGCGGATAAATTAGTGATGGGAACAGATACTGATTAATAACGTTCAATTTTTGGCCAGATCTTAGTAAATTTTATGTAGTTAGCTTATTCAAATTTTCATTTACTTGATGCTAAGCCTTCTCGTTAACAACCATTTCGATGGAGAAATTGCATCCGAGATATTTGCCACTATCATTTTCTTCAATCAAATTAATTTCTCCACCATTTTCCAACAAAAGTTTTTCTTTCACTAAATTTCCTTTATCGATAATAATAGCTGAGCTTTTTCTTGGGTTTATCTCCAGACCAAATTCATCGAATATTCTTGTGACGACATTGATTACTCGTACTCCTGAATCCACATCTGGAGAAGTAACTACTTGGTCATCTGCAAAACCGATTAGGATTACGGGACTGTTGTTTTTAATGAGTCTATATCCTATCTGGCTTGCAAATTCGTGGTGACATATTTCTCTGTAGACATGGTCAATAGCCAGAATAAATAATGTCGGAGATAAAGGGCCGCCCTGAGGTACTCCTCGCTTCACTTCGATGGAATCCGTTTGATTCAAGCCAGCACCTGTGAGATCGCCTGATACTCCTTTTGCTACTAGAGTTTTCATAATGTGATCATGTGACCCACATTATCGAAGGCACCTGTAACATTAAGAAATGCTAATACGCTGTCTTCTTTATTATTTCTAGATTTCTGTAGGATGGCTTTGATAATACGTGACAGCCTGGAAGACCCTTTATAAAGCCTCGTTGACTAGAATGAAAATTTATTTGCTTCCTTAATTCGTAGTCCAACGGTTCTTCTATGAGGCGTCTGACTATAGAATACACCGTTATCGGTCTCCATGATGACATCTCATTTTCGACACCTTTTCCTTTGTATATTAATATAGTCCTACCTTGCCTTAATGGTTCTGGGACATATGAAATTATTAATAAAATGTCTGCAATATCTTTTAAAATATGGGCTATATTAAGACATTTTATTGTTTTGATTAGAACCCCATCAGGACCTGCCGAAGAATCAAAGAAAGTAGATTTTATAGCCCTGTGTATTGATTTGATATCAACCGAATTTATATTTGGATTCTTAGTATTTTCTTCTTATGTCTCCCTTGTTTTATTATTATTGTGACCGAGGATTGATTGATAGTGGTCATAGATTGATTGAACAGTGTTTCGGACTATCAGCATTCATGATACTATTGACCACTCTCTTCCACCTGTTATAGTAGTCATACTGAGCA
This sequence comes from Gonocerus acuteangulatus, assembly GCA_946811695.1. Taxonomy (NCBI): domain Eukaryota; kingdom Metazoa; phylum Arthropoda; class Insecta; order Hemiptera; family Coreidae; genus Gonocerus; species Gonocerus acuteangulatus. The sequence continues at coordinate 58,057,355 of OX328123.1, read as the reverse complement.
ACCTCATATTGATACTGCTCAGTACTTTTAGCCTTGTTAGCTCGCTGAGGATTCGAGGACTCTCTTACATCTTTATCCTTTCCTACTTTACCAGCCTTTTTACGTGATTGGTAGTACCTGACTGCTGGGTGCTTCGGTCCGGGCAAAGTATTGTTGTAATCTTTCAAAAACGTTCAGAAGCTAGCTATAGTAGCATCATAATCACTTGGAGAAAATGTTACTATATTTTTCAAGGTGTCTTTGAACGTTTTTGTCCAATGGTCGATTTCAGTCTTTAAATTCGGCGTTAATGAAAAATTATTTGCATTACTATTTTGCTTTGGGAAAGACTACTTTAAAATAGTATTGATTTTTTCCTGATTAGCCTCCTTAAAGTGTTTTTTGCTCGTATGTGTTCGAACCCCTCTTTCACTTTTAAAAGTCTGACCGCAGACGGTGTTCATGATGCTTTATGAACACGTCTTGTCCGAACCATCGTTTTGATGTGATGTAGCATAGTATAATACTAGCCCACAATATCATTTCAGAAATAAATGAAGAACATTTCATAGGGAATGCCAAAAAAAGTATATATATTTTTTTCCTTTCAGTCTCACAAAAATAAGATACTTACAAGACAAATCCATGAATAACAAGTATGCGATATGCTTATTTCAATTAAAATCAATTAATTACTAATCTAGAATGTATAAAAGAATTATTACATACTTTGAAGAGAATTCCGGATAAGATGAGTAATCCAGAGAGCCAATAATCACGGCCAACAGAGACACAAGACTGACCGGCCGGGAGCGGGAACGGGCAAGGGCCAAATATTCGGTCACTTTCATCATATCTCACCTCCTCGCACCTGAGAGCTCCCAATATTATTTTCTGGCATACCCCGGGGCATCAAGCGGGAAGCTTTGGAACCAATCCCGCCTCACTCGTCTCATTTTTTAATTTTGGCAGGCAGAGGCCAAGTAACAGGCCTTGCCTGTTAAGGGGTTAATAAACATTAAAAATATTGAATAAGCCAAAAAAATATATTGACTTGAACTCAATGAGATAAATAAAATTTCACTTATAAGGGGGAAAATACTGGAAAATTTGATTTAAAACTGGATTTGATTCCCTACCTATATTACCTGCTAATCAAAATTTTTTTAGATCAATTTGAGTTTAAAGAGCATTATTCAGATAGATTTTACTTATTGGTTCTCAAATTTTACAGAAATCAACTTGAAAATTAATCTAACTCTTAATCTAACTTTTTTTTTACCAATTGAACATAGATGTGATGGGTAATTTTTGTCGACAGTTGGTCATGCACCCACAATTGTTTTTTTTTTTTTTTTTTTTTTTTAATCGTGTGAAGAATATTGAATATTTATATCTAGTTTTTTTCTGAATATTTAAAAATCATGCATGCAATTCCAAATATCGTCAGTTCATGTCATCATTATACCGAGTCCCTACTGGAGCAACATCAGGTGCAGGCCTTTCTGGAAGCATTTCAAGTGGCATAATGCCACCTTCAATACCCTTCCTAATACCATCTTCGATGTCCTTCCTAATACCACCTTCTATTCCCTTCCTAATAGCAACTTCAATACCCTTCCTAATACCACCTTCTATTCCCTTCCTAATACCACCTTCTATTCCCTTCCTAATACCACCTTCTATACCCTTCCTAATAGCACCTTCAATACCCTTCCTAATACCAACTTCTATACCCTTCCTAATACCACCTTCTATATCCTTCCTACTACCACCTTCAATACCCTTCCTAATACCATCTTCGATATCCTTCCTAATACTAGCTTCAATATCCAGCAGAATACTGCCTTTAATAATCTTCCGAATATCACCTTTTTGTTTATACGCACAAATACATAATTTATTTTGTGAATAAATTTTTATTCACAAATTTTAATGTGAATTTATTTGTATTCCTTATATTTAAAATGTGAATGTTTTTGTATCACTTGATTTTTTCTGAATATTCACAAAAGTTGTGAATATTCAAAATTTTTGTGTATATTTAGAATTTTTCCTGTAAATTAAATTTTATTTACAGGAAAGTTTATGAATACAACTTTATTTGTATTTATATATATATATATATATATATATATATATATATATATATATATATATATATATATATATACTAGCTGACCCGGCAAACGTTGTTTTGCCATATAAATAATTTCCTAGTAATTTCTAGTGTAGACAAAAAATAGCTTACTTATTGTAAGTATGAATGTATGTTAGAATGTGTATATTGTATGTATGTAAGAATGTGGTATATGCGTGAAATAAGCATGGATCGCTGTGAACGATGAGGGAATATAAAAATAACAAAAGGCAAACATTATTTTTAAGTTATTATAATTTATTCCTTAAATATTATATATCATTAATTAAACAATTACGACAGTAACACTATTAAACAATATCAATCTCTTAATGCTACAGCGTGAACAATATTTTTTGTTAGTCCATCTTTAGCTAACACAAACAAACTGGATGGTTTACCCACTCGAGAGCATGCCACGTATAATTGTCCGTGTGAAAAACATGGTGTTCTCAAATCTAATCCACAAACAGACATCGTTTGACCTTGGGATTTGTTGATAGTCATTGCAAATGCCAATCTAATGGGAAACTGAATACGTTTGAATTGAATTGGCACATCTGTAGGTATAATAGGAATCCGTGGTATGAGTATATTTTCACCTCTGAACTTGCCATTTAAAATCCTGGCTTCGATCACGTTTTTCATTAATTTTTGAATGACTAATCGCGAACCGTTGCACAGCCGGGGTTCAAATTACGAAGCAAGATAATTGGAGATCCAACCTTTAATTGTAAATTATGCGGTGGCATGCCTGGCACCTACATACACCTGTAGACATCTGGCGGGGATAACTAATTAAATGATGATTGATCAGTTTTCGACCGGAGAGGAAAAATGATTAAATTACTAAAATGGCTATTAAAAAATAAGGGTTGATCGTAGAAGGGTGAAAATTGAGGATTGTATGTATTTTTGTATGTTGTATCATAAAAAAATAGAAATTAAAAATTTTGTCTAAAAAATAAAAAAAAAAATTTAGGGGTGGACTACCCCTAACATTTAGGGGGATGAAAAATAGATGTTGGCCGATTCTCATAGATACTGGATAAGCACAAAAAATTTCATCAAAATCGGTCAAGCCGTTTCGGAGGAGTATGGCAACGAAAACTGTGACACGAGAATTTTATATATTAGATATATATATATATATATATACATATATATATATATATATATATATATATATATATATATATATATATATATATATACGAAGACAAGGTATAGTTGGGATTCGGCTAGGAGAAAAACGTCAGACTTTCAGGAAGAGATCTGTATTTGGACGTTTCGGCTGCACATTGGCAGCCTTCTTCAGCTAAAAAATATAACTTATAAGTAAAAAAATAAATATACAACTTGTAAGTAAAAAACAGGCAGAAATGAGTGTAGTGTATACATAAAGACAATAAATTTTAACCAATCTTATTTTTAAACAATGAAAATACGGTAGTTGGAAAGTAAACAGCATTTTTTATCGGTATTCGTAGTGCTAATCCACAGGTAAATATGTATTGTAAAAATAAACGAAATCGGTTCATTAGGAGGGGGGGGGTTACTCCGGACCCACAATACCAATTCGCCACTACCAGCCGTGATTTTTGGTATATTTCGACGAAACTCGGTATTCGTAGTGGTAATCTACAGGTAAATATGTGTTGCAAAAATAAACTAAATCGGTTCATTAGAAGGGGGGGTTTACTCCGGACCCAAATTCCTAATATACTCATACCGGTCGTAATTTCTGCTGTATTGTAACGAAACGCGGTATACGTCGTGGGTAACTCATGAGAAAGAAGTGTTGTAAAAATGAGCTGAATCGGTCAATCGGAAAGCGGGGGTTTAATTTGTAATATATTTGAATAGAAAAGCCGGCAGACGTAGGTTCACAAAGCCGCCGCAAGGAGCGCTTTCTACCACTAGAGTGACTGTATCCTGTTCCTGCGTTAGATCAAAATACGATAATATGAGGATTTTTGTATTTATTACGTAGTGTAGTAGGTACCATGTGTAAACATAACTCTGGATGCAAATTAATAATTGATCAGTTACTCATTACAAAATGAGAACTATTTACGTTTTTATTTTATTTATGTAGGATATTTTAAGCAAATTGTTCTGGAAAGCAGTCTACACTACCCAACTTCTGAGGAAAGTGCTTAGTTATGCAGCTCCTGCGTGACGGACTTTTATCTTTGTTCCCAGGCTCCAGACAATTTTTCTACTTGTTTGTCCCAAAACTCTTAACACCTTTACAACCCGCTTTTACAACCTAGCAATTGCACTTCTTTCATCTTCACCGACATACCGCTTCCTCCCCCCCTCCCCCAGTCAAAACTATAAAACCCCCTGTGTTGTTGCTGTCCCTCAAACATTCAACCATGGTTACCTAAGTTGTTCTCGAGGTCTTCCTCCCTCCCCCCTAGGCATTCTCTAGTGGTACGTATCTATATATTAATTACTATAAATTGTATTCACTTATAGAATAGATTGTTTTTTCTCACTATATGAAAAATGTTCCTTTTTTGTACTGATTAGTTTTTTGTACTGTTTACTTACTACTTTCTACATGCTGTTTACTTTCCAACCGTATTTTCATTGTTTAAAAATAAGATTGGTTAAAATTTATTGTCTTTATGTATATACTACACTCATTTCTGCCTGTTTTTTACTTACAAGTTGTATATTTATTTTTTTACTTATAAGTTGTATTTTTTAACTGAAGAAGGCTGCCAATGTGCAGCCGAAACGTCCAAATACAGATCTCTTCCTGAAAGTCTGACGTTTTTCTCCTAGCCGAATCCCAACTATACCTTGTCTTCGTACCTCTGCAACGGCTAACTATCTCCATCTTCTATATATATATATATATTGTAATGATATATTACATTCACGAAAATATTTTTAAATTCAAATAACCATCGATATTTTGAAAAGCCCGCGCAAATCACAAACCATATATACAAATAACATCGTATTATATACGATCAAAATTAATAATGTTTTTGGACAATACTGGTATACAATATATCCATATTAAATTTACATTCAAACAACAATAAATTAATTATTTGATACAAAAAACATAATTATTATCTTTATATATATAATCCGGCAAACTGCGGAAGTTGGAAAGAGGGAAGCCAAAGTTTCTCTCTCGAATGGGTCTCTCTATTCTCAGCGTTGGACGAAGACAGAGCTCTCCTCCAAGGAATACGGAGCGTATTGAAGTTTGTTGGAAGCGGATTGATTTAGAGGTAGGAATTGTTTTTTTTTGTGATTGCTGATTATTTTATTGTTGTTTGCGTGTGGTTTTAATATTGTGTGTATATTCGGAATTGTCTGGAGATAAATAAAATACCGTTCATTCACTCGGAACCTTCATCCTTGAGATTAAGTTAAATTAACATAATAAAACTAATTAAAATTTCTTTATTTCTTATTGTAAAAATTAATCATTACATTTATTGGCGACCCAACGTGGCGCAATCTTTTTATAATAATTTATCATTACATTTAATGACGCCCAACGTGGCGAATCAAGTTATAACAAATAAAATCATTACATTTAATGGCGCCCAACGTAGACGGCCGAGTGAATTGAAATTAAAAGCGGTAAATAAATATTGAAAATAAAACTTAAAAATAATTTTTTTTTTAAATAAAAATGTCTGACGTGAATATTGAACAAATTCAAAATAACGGTGAGGAAAATAGTGTAGAATCACCGGAATACGTATTTTTTACAACACCGGGAGAAATAAATATTATAGTCGAGACACGTGAGAGCGAATTGCAGGAGGATGATGCAATAGCATTCAGAGAATCGGCGATTATATCCAATGGCGGGAACCATGCTTCCGAGAGGGATAATGAGATGCATCCTCAAGGCCTAGAAAATTTGATGAGGCTATTATTGGAACAAAGTAAAAGATTGGAAAATAAAATAGATGCAATTAGAATAGAACAAAATCAAAAATTTGACGATTTATGTAATGCTTTAGATAATATGGGTAAAAATCATAATGAAGAGACAATAGAGTTGGAAAAATCGAATAACCTTTTCAATAAAAAGAATAGAAGTTGTAAAGAAATTATTGAGATTAATGAAAATAATAATGAAAATTTAATTAAAAATACCGGAAATGACGATACATTAATAAATAATGACAATTTAAATGAAACTATAAAATACAGTTTAAATATTAATGATAGTAGTAATGACCAAATATTAGAAGATAAAATATTGATTGAAAATAAAAATGACTATAATTGTTTAATAAATGAAGATGGTACAATTCAAGAAAAAATATTAACTGAAGTAAATAATGATAAGGAGGGTACAAATGAAATAATTAATAAAAAGATAATAAATGATAATTTCAAAAATACAATAAGAACAAAATTTATAAACAAAATGATGAAACAAAATAAAATTGAAAAATTATCTGATAACTATAAATTCAAAATAAATGAAAAGAGTTATAATAAAAGAAGTGAAAATATACCAATGAAGAAACTGAATAGAACTATTAATAATAATAATAATTTAAAGATTTTGAATGTCAAATTTGGAAATAAAATAAAAATTCTTTATAAATATAAAAGACAACTTGGAATAGAAAAAAATTCAAAGCTAAATCGGCCTCCAAGGAAAAGAATAAAACACTTTTATAGAAAGAAATTGGACTACTGCAAAGAAAATATTAACGACCAGGAATAAATTCATGAAAAAATTTAAAATTAGTACCTATTAGATTAGTGTGTTTTTATAAAAATTATTAGTTTAGCATTTTTTAGTACAATAAGATTTATATTAATATAAGACTAAATTGATAAAAATAATAATTAAAAATTAGTAGAAATTTTGAAATTGTGTTTGTTTAGACTAAAAGAAATGTTGATAATTTGTAAAATTGATATAAATTAAATAAAAATGGTAGTATTATATAAAAATCATTTGTTTAACCTATAATAAAATTGATTATCATAATAAAAATTTAAAATAAGTATATTAATAAAATACTATATTCATATAATCAAAATAATTAAAAATTATGTAACGAAATAAGTTATTGAAAATTTGAATAAATAACAGGCTGACCAATCTAATTAATAGTTCTGTATCCCGAAACTCCAAATTAAAAAATTCAATTTTAAATTTATTTTTTATACCGGACTAAAAACATTTTTTTTTAAAATTTTTTTTTTTAGACAGGAGTGCAAATGTAATGATATATTACATTCACGAAAATATTTTTAAATTCAAATAACCATCGATATTTTGAAAAGCCCGCGCAAATCACAAACCATATATACAAATAACATCGTATTATATACGATCAAAATTAATAATGTTTTTGGACAATACTGGTATACAATATATCCATATTAAATTTACATTCAAACAACAATAAATTAATTATTTGATACAAAAAACATAATTATTATCTTTATATATATAATCCGGCAAACTGCGGAAGTTGGAAAGAGGGAAGCCAAAGTTTCTCTCTCGAATGGGTCTCTCTATTCTCAGCGTTGGACGAAGACAGAGCTCTCCTCCAAGGAATACGGAGCGTATTGAAGTTTGTTGGAAGCGGATTGATTTAGAGGTAGGAATTGTTTTTTTTTGTGATTGCTGATTATTTTATTGTTGTTTGCGTGTGGTTTTAATATTGTGTGTATATTCGGAATTGTCTGGAGATAAATAAAATACCGTTCATTCACTCGGAACCTTCATCCTTGAGATTAAGTTAAATTAACATAATAAAACTAATTAAAATTTCTTTATTTCTTATTGTAAAAATTAATCATTACATTTATTGGCGACCCAACGTGGCGCAATCTTTTTATAATAATTTATCATTACATTTAATGACGCCCAACGTGGCGAATCAAGTTATAACAAATAAAATCATTACAATATATATATATATATATATACAGGGTGATTCAGGTCTAAGTAGCCAAACTCTAGGAGGTGATTGTAGACATAATTTCCAACAAAAAAGTTGATTTCAACTATGGTCCGATTCCAAAAGGAAAAGGACCTATGTCGAATTTTCTGTTTTTTTAACGTAGTCATGTCTTTTAATTAATAAGAAAGGACTTCTCAAAAACTATTCAAGATAATTAAATTCTAATTATGCTATCATAAAATAGACAAAATTTCCTTTAAAAAGACAGTAATTTAATTCACTAAAATCATTATTAAAAGATACTTTCTGGACGTACAATAACAAACTTTTGTTTTTATCAATGAATCAGAGTTTTTTCGCGACTTTTTTCCTCACCCCCCTAACGGACTACAACACTAACACGAAAACTTCTACATTTAATAAGCATTAAATCCATGCAAACAAAATGGAGGTTTATTCGGGAATAAATTGAAAGATTGGCTCCCTTTTGTCAAAAAAATGTGGAATGTAGTTTTGTTACTTTCAAATACCTTGTGTGAAAAAATGAAAAATTATTCATTTTTTAATGGCCAGACTGTGGGTAACCACTGTCCAGTTCAGAAGCAATAAAAAGTACCTGAAAGAAATGATTGGAAAAGTTTTTCTTTTTAGAGATCTGTTAAATTTGTGTTTACCAGATTTTCATTGATTTATCTTTTACATGATGTTGTTGGCACTAAAATATTTGCTAACATATTTGAAAATTTGCAATTGGACCTTTATGTGATCTTGGGCAGTGGAACTATCCACTGTTTAACAGCACTGCTGCTATGTGCAGGACAGCAATCCATCTGGAACCATGAATCTATGTTCTAACGGAAAGTCTTCCAATGCAATAGGTCTGTCGTATTTAAATCGTGTGGAGGTTTAAAAATATGTTGAATCAAACCTGTCAGGAATCAGGATTGGCTGAAGAAGATATTCGTCCTGAATTCTGCATCACATGTTATCTTGGAACTGATACTGGTTGTCTGATCTTCACAGTGCATAAGGATTAACATGAGACCAAGTATGTGAATTGGGACTATTAAATAATCCATTCTGTGTGAATGTGGCCTTGTATGTCCACAAAATGTTGCGGCCGAACTGAGGATTAACATTTTTCCTCCCGCAATGTTTTGCACAATTTTTAGTTTTATTTCAAATTTTATTTGAAAACATTTCAAATCATGTGTAAATTCTGGATTAATATTATTCAAATACCCTGAAATCTTTTTGAATTCTCCGCTCAACATTTCTAGTCAATTCTGGGTGCCAACAATATCATAAAAAAGATAAATCAATGAAAATTTGTTAAACACAAAATGTCCCAAATGAAAAACTTTTCCAATCGTTTCATTCAGTTACATTTATAGCTTCCGGAATGGACAGTGGATACCCACAGTTTGGCCATTAAAAAATGAATAATTTTTAATTTCTTCACACAAGGTATTTGAAAGTAACAAAACTACAGTCCACATTTTTTTGCCAAAAGAGAGCCAATCGTTCAATTTAATCACTAATAAACCTCCACTTCATTTTCATAAATTTAATGCATACTAAATATAGAAGTTTTCGTGTAAGTATTGAATCTGTAGTCCATTAGAGGGCTGAGGAAAAAAATCGCGAAAAAACTCTGATTCAGAGCCAAAAGTTCGTTATTGTACGTCCAGGAGTAAAAATACTCCAATTGTGATTTACCAGATATAACACATCGAAAAAACTGATACGTGCAACATTTCTCATCCGAACCTTTTGGACAACAAAAATCAGTTTGCGAGAGCTGCTCCAACATCTATTTGGAAACAACTTGCTCCATCCTGATAGGTTTTCTCGTTAATTCAAAAAGGCGGACGGTAATGATGTCAAAACTGAGGGACAACTTTAAAGGCGCTATTGCGAAGTTAGATTTTTTTTATTTTTTTAACATTTATATGAATTCACCTTAAATATTATTATTTTAAAACAAAACATGACATGAGCAAAAAATATAATATCCTTCCCCCCTAAAAAAAATAGTAAAGTGTAATAAATGTGTTCAGGGACAGCGGCCGGTAATGATTTTGGGACTATAAAATTAATAATTTTGACAATAAATTTTGAAATTCAGAATTTAATTTTGGTAGCATTAATCTTCTCTTTATTCTATTAGTCCCTCTATCTGCCCGCCTCAATTATATCGCCAAGGGACAAGAATGTTAAAACTATTTGAACAATGCTCTAAAGCATTTTCAGTACAGTGTACACTATCACACCTCTATGTTTATATTCCTACGATTATATTAAATTGACTTTATTTTTATTCCAGGTCATTATCATATACCGAAGTGACTGTCCGCTTGCAAGAAACGAGTTTTGGAAGTCTGATGACTGGCCAACGCCTTGGCCAAACACTATGTCTATCAGTTTTCTCAAGCAATTCCTTACGACCAGATTAAAGAGCAGATCAAAATATCAAGGTTTTGTTTCACAATGTGTGCTTACTCCCACAAATGAAACTGTTCTTAAATCACCTTTTTCAAGTGTTAAAGCAAAATGTGCAGTTCCTGTTTGTAAAGCCGTCATACCATGGCTACAAGACCAAGAACCAGGATGTGTGAATGTTGCAATTGCAGATTTTGTTCATATTAATAATTGTTCTTTTCCTAAAACAGTTATTTCACTTAATTTTAAGCCATTACAAGACTACGCTAACCTCTGAAAAGCAATAAAATTAATAAAAATATAATGCCTATATTCATTCATAGACCAAATTACTAGTCAAAAATAGATTTAAAATTCTCTAAAAACAGAAAATTGTGTTGTTATAAAAACTCATAAATAATTGTCAAAGTTTATGGTTTATGGCTAACTCACTAGAAACTTAGCAATGCGCTTGTCAAAATTGTTAGTGACAATGACATTTATTAGATAGTTTGTCTTTAGAATATAAGTTTATTATTTATTTCTTCAGTACAGAGAGAAATAAACAGCCTAATTTAAACATTATTATGTTTTCATATGTTGCAGGGAAATATGTAAGAGACTGCTTGTTTTGATGCAACTTATATATTAAGCAATCAGGAATTGTTTTGAAACTTAACAAGCTTGTAGTTTATAAACCTTTAAAAGAAGGTTACCTTTTTTCGGTGTGTCTGTTTTTTACACATTATCACTATGCATTTTAAATCCCAGAATTATTATTTAACTTCTTTATTATATATTATGTGATTAAATAACTTGCAACCAGAGTAATGCCATTCTTCATCAAAATAATTTTTTAAAAAGTATTTATTGGGGTAAATACAAACAATGAAAAACCATTACAAAAATTTCAACGCTTATCCCTTTGACGGACACATTTTGCTAGCTCTGTTAGAATTTTTTTAATTTACATTTGGTGGTCATGTACTAAATATTAACCCAGGATATTAAAACAAAAATTGTATTCATGAATTAGGGGGTGGGTCGCATATTCGGCCCATGCTAGTTCCAGGGATCGAAACATGTTGCCAAGGCATATGAGGCTCCAAGGTTGTCACCCTCACGAGGATTGAGGCCTCCTCTCCAACAATAGAGCCTTATCTTATCCCAACCCTCACCTCCTTATTTGTACTACCCATTAGTGTTTTACTGCATATTTTGTTTTCTCAAATGAAAAACAAAATTTATGAAAGCTGAAGTACTCGGAACTCATTTTTACCATCATTCAAAACAATTCTTATTGTAATTTCTGCATATAATGATTGTTTTGGCTCCTCATAAACCCCAGTAATTACCATATTGCATAGTGATTATTATTTTGTGTGAAATTATACTTTCAAATTATTAATTTCATCTCTAATTATATTTTATAAAATATTATTTTATGGGGTCTGAAACGAGAAAGTTTCAAGTCAGCACTTCCAGATTGCGTCATGAGGTCAACCTTATAAGCGGGTTTCCTCCCTATGAGGAACCCCGCTAAAAAGATTTTATTGAAGAAGAAAAGATGAAGTAAGTAAAATTCAAGAAAATAATAATTGAGAAAAAGTACAATAATACAGATGATTTAGTACATAAAATTGATAAGAAAATAATAAAAAACATTATTTTTTTGTGGCAGGATATGATAAGGTATAAAACAATCAAGGCAGAGGGCCACATCACACTTTATGCAACCAATTTGGGACCGTGTCCTCTTTTTGTCCATCGAGCATATCACGCACCTTAGTTCCTTTGATCACAATCTTACAGGTAAATTTTGACCAACTTTTTCAAAGGGTCTGTATCTTTTGGAGATCTGTCGTACTGTTGTTTTTTTTTGTTGCTGAATATTCCCCAATGAGCTCATCAGCCAATTGAGTGCGAAATTGAAGATGCGTGAGGGTTTTCATTGGGGGTTCACTTTGGTAAATGTCAATTTATACAACTGATAACTGTTACCTAACTATTGCCAAATCAGTCAGGTATAAAAAAGCTTTAGCCAACACATCCTACTCTTCCAGCCAATAGTAGAAAGCAATTGATCGAGGTGATCAACACTATTCATGTGAAGATTGTAATCTGCTGTTGCTTCGGGGATCTCTTCAATACTTCCGTCGGTTCCTCTTCTTGACTTCAGAAGGAAAACATTGGGGCCGTGATCAGACGATACCATACATACTGTTTTTTCCCCTCTGTCCCTTTATTTCATTACTGATATGTCATCCACATGAGCTTGTCAAAATCCCCTCCTTTTTTCATTGGTCAGACATCATGAGGGAATCCAAGGTAGTTTGGCCCCAGAGTGCCGTTACAGAAAAACCCCTTCTGGCCAATCGAATGCTCGAAAAAAAACAATGATCAAAATATAAAATAAATCCCTAGCTTCTTCAAATATTCTCTCTCCCAGTTCCGATGGAGTATCTCCAACTTTTCCTGTATACAAGTTCATGTTGAGGGCATATCCTGATTCCGAGTCGCAAAGAACCCAAACGTTGAATCCTCTCTTTATAGGTTTCAGAGGCATATATTCCATTATACTGCTTCGACCCTTGAACTTTATCATGCTCTTGTCAATTGTGTGCCACCTAGACAGATAATAAAGTTCTTTGAACTTTTTATTCACAAACATTATTATGAGGCGAATTATGTAGAGCAGGTCAGCTAAGGCTCTCCACGTTTAGTTTGAAGGGCTTTGTCATTCAGATGTAAATTTCTGAGTATTTTCAAAAATCTTTGGAGTGGCATTATATTTTGTATCCTCTCTACTGTAAAATTTCTATTTTCGGTCCAGTATTTCCGCAAGGTTGGTAATTAGTGGAAACCCATTATTATCAACATTCCCAGGAAACTGTGAAGCTCTTCCTGTGTGAGATTCAAATTAGATTTTTGTTGATATACATATAAATTTGATTGGTATATAATATGCCGTACAAAATGCTCGGTAAAAAACAGAAAAAAAAACATTTTTCGGGGAGCAAATATAAACGGGTGCCAAAAATGAATTTCCAGACCGGTGTTGGCAAAATTTAAATTTTTTGAATTGTCAGGGTTTTCTAGTACATTACTTCCATCGTAATGTTTGGATGTTGAAGATCTACTCTTCTCTCTCAATATCCATTGCATCATCGTCTGAGGAATAGAGAGGAGGTGGAGGTGGTGGGATAACATGCCAGCTCAGCTTGATGAAGGACTGTCAGAGTCTGGTATAATTTCTGGAATTTCCAGAGATTGGTCCGCTCACTTCGGGGATGATCTGCTCGTGCTGGAGACAAGCTTCTAGGAGTAGTTGAAGTCAGTGTTCATTCATGTGATGATACAGGATACAGAAGAAAGCAGGGGAAGGTCATCATCCACGTCCAAGTCTGGATCATAATCGGATATTTGTGCCATATCCTCATTGATAAGGCAGTGTACGGAGGGGTTCACGGAGATATAAACGCCGGGTTGTCTGAAGAGGAGGATTTCGTTCCTTCACTTGCTATGCCTCCAATATTGAACACTATTCAACATTGAAGGGAAGGTACTGGATGGGGTCAATCTCTTTGGCATGCAAAGGTACGTATCTTCTCCAATTATGCCTTTTATCATACCAACCTGTGAAGAGATTCGAGTCTTTCATCTTTTGAAAGATTTCAATGACGTAAAAATCGGATTATCTCGAGGGGAGATATTGAATTTCAAAACGTTACTTTTTCACTTACAAATTTTTAGTCTCTTCCAAACAGGGAAAAATCATTATTTTTTGTGTTCAATATTTACTAAATTAGGGTTTCTTGGGGTGCTGATTTTAAATCTCCTATTATTTTTGGTGTACAAAAATGTATAATACTAGTTAACTTGAAAACATGAGCATATTTTTGAATTTATTTTACAAAATATAAATTATTGTTTAACAATTATATTTTCCCTTTAATCTTCTCTATAAAACAAATGAATTGGTGAAAGAATCATGTTGATATCATTTTCCAAACTCGATATAAAAAATAAAGCACTTTGAACCTATTTTATTTTATTTCTCGGCTCCTAAGGTTCATTGGGTAAAAGGCTCGTACACGTGTGGACTATTTTTCGATGCAGAATCACCAGAAAAAAAAATGGACCAGATCGGTGACCCCACCACTGCATACTTCCCTTGTAAGACTTAAAAGAATGTCATATTGGAACATGCTCTCAGAACCACTAGATGGCTTTAGGGACAAAGCTGTAAAATCAGCTAGCGAGCCTAGCAAGGCCCACTTGAAAAACGGTTCTCTTATATTGATTTTTACCTCAATTGTTAGAACCTTGGAAATAGGTTGTGAGCATTTAAATATTGTTTGTTTTTGTTATCTATAGAATACCTATTTTTTCTTAGTGTTTAATACTTGCTTTACAAAAAGCTCTGCCAATTAAATATTTTTGTAAATATATTTTGGAGTTAATAACTCTTTTGTTATTAAAAAATAGATGTTTCAAGATTTATAATTTAATAACTTGTTTAATGAAGTAGATAAAATTCAAAATGTGTTTTAATGAATCAAGTATAATAATAAAAATGAATATATATTTAGGTGAATTTTACAACAGCAAATTACATTTCACAATCATAAACTCTCAATAATTTACAAACATTCACAAGGGCACTAAAATGTTAAGACATGCCTTAACTTTATTAACATGGCATCAGAGAAACATTTGAGACAATTTGTTGTAAGGAGAAAACATTTATTATAATAAATTATAAAATTTAAACAGCCTAAAGTGCTTTCACTTTTAATTGCTTCATCTTTGGTGCCTTTTTCTTCATTTGCCGTTTCATTTCTTTTTCTTCCCACTTTCTCTGCTTTTCTGGATCATCCTCCTACAATTTAAATTAAATGATAAAAATTTAATATGTGGACCTACAACTAAAAAGTTAATCACAGAAGATTAATGTCTGTTATGTTGTAGAGCTCCATTCCTATTATGTATTTTTGTATCAATCTCACAAATGTTAAGTTTAGAGATAGAAGAGCATTAATTGAGGCAAGTGATATCCCTCGTATAATCAATAAATTTATGGTGAAACAAAATAATAGGGAGCATGAAAAAACAAGAATTATAATTTCAAGGCTAAATTGGTGTGATCTATTCCTCAGACCTTAAGTCCTTTATTTATTTATACATTTAACGTTTCGGCCTTCAGGCCATTTTCAATTTCTAATTTCCAGCAGCCTCTTTTTTAAAAAACTTTTTCATTATAGGCCTTGTCATCCTGGCAATTACAATCATTAAAACCATTCTTCAAATTTTCTAGGTATCTTCCAAAACTTAAACACCACCATTTTCCAAGTTTTGGAAGATACCTAGAAAACTCCTTTTCTTTCCTACTAGAAATAAACTTATCGGCCTACGGTAGAATATCACATGTAGAGGTTTATTAGGATTCTTTAAATTAATAATTTTGATTTCTTCCTTAATGATGGAACTATACTTTGAGCAAAGCATTTTGAATAAATAGTATGTGTGAAATTGAGATATTTTTGGTAAATGGTTTGAATAATTTTCGGATATGCCGCCGTCTAATCCTACTGTTCCTTTTTTTTACTTGCATTAAGTATTGCATCAAAAAGTTTGAATTTTGTTGTTTAATATATATTATATATAAAATACCTGAAGAATTCTTTCTTTCTCTTGTCTTCTTTTTTGCTCCCTCCTAGCTGCAGCAGCCTCAGCACGAGCAGCATGAGTTGTTTTTAAAAAGGCCTCTTCTACTTTCAGTCTATTTTTATCAGCCTTATTTTTTCCCTTAAATTGTTATATTGTGGTTGTATGATGATATAATAGTGCATGTAAACAAATAATAATAATAATAAATTCCTTAAATTAGAATATTACCTCTTTACTGAGTCTAAATCTTTTAACTTTTTCCATGCAATAGAAAACCATGCTCATAAGGGGTTTAAGCGTTTCCATTGCCTCTTGTACTGACCTCCCTTTAGATGGCACATTGAACCCGAACAGTAAAACCTTTTTCGTTGTGGGAAGTTTTGTTACATTAGTTTCTCTAAACAAGAAATCAGTATATATTTTAACTTTCAGCACAATTAATAATATTAGTTAATGAAAAAATAAATATTTACTCTGTTTGTTTGGGTCCAGAATACTGGTCAGAGAAATGAATAAAATCTATGAGATCAGGATGCCTATTGAGCAAAGCAGTCACTTTGGAGTCTAACACAGCAGAAGAGACCTCTCCCATTTCAGACATAATTTGAAAATTGGAAGGCAAACCCTGCTTCTCTCCACTTTTCCTTTCAACACAATATACACTCTGTAACAGCAAAATGAAATTATTAGAGTAAAATGGAAGGCATATTGCAGTGAGATCGTATTATCTCTGCAAAAAAGGAGGAACAAATTGTGGGGATACAAGTATAATAAGAAAAAAATTCTCTGTATGAACCAGAAGTATTTTTCTGGTAGTGCTCTTATTCTACTGAGACGCATCACCCCTTTTAGCTAGCACCTTCTGAACGAATGTAGCAATTGAAGTTGCACTTATGAAAGGATTATTGAAACATTTCTTCAAATCATCATCAATCCTGCCTACTAGACTCCGAAAGAAGATAGGTGTGTGTGTGTATATATGTGTGTATGTATATGTATATATATATATATATATATATATATATATATATATATATATATATATATATATTGTCGACTCTTGATGAGTTGATCTTCAATGGGCCATAAAAAATTGTTCAAATTACACTTCTACTTACCTACATGTAAATGAGAAAAAAACAAAACAAATAAGAGTTAAACAGCTACTTGAATTTTACTCAAATAAATTATTTTGTTTGTATGTATAAGGACATTTGGCAAGAAATGGCAAATTGAACTCACTGAGTTAGTAAATACAACTGAGCAGCTCTCAGTTCAGTAACTATAAAGTAATCTCTAATCTATTTTAGAACATTTTTTACTCCTTTTTTCATAATCACTTTTGAAACATTACTTAAGTATTTAAACATGAGATGATAGAGGTTTTAACATGTCTAAAGTGTATTAACCGCATTTGTGGCTTCTTAAACAGAAGGAGATTCTTTTGTGGCCACTTATTCCCCAAGTTTATCATCACCCAATGCAAATTTAATGGTCCTCATAATTGGCTCCACTTCAGCTACTATAATCTCCTCAGAAGAAGGATACATGCAGGAACATAACAGTCACTTCCACGAAGTCAACGTTTTCAGATACAGATATTGTGTCAATGTCCCTATCACTATGAGTGATTGGAGAAGTCATCAATTGGAGTTCCGAGCTATAGAAGTGATGAATTCTTTGAGTCTGACTTATAGAAGTGGTAGTCCTAGAAGTCCCCTCCCAGGATACCTATTTTCAGTATTATTTACATAATTTTCCATGATTTCTCATGATAAATATACCCGAGTTTCTTTTTTTTTGTTTATTCTTGTGCATCTGGAGAGTTAGAAGTAATAGAAATTCAAGAAGATCAGGCCCTACAATTAAAATGTAAGTCGACGCCGATAACTGAATTTTGGAAATTTGTACTAGAATCGAAGTATCCTGAATTAAAAAAGGCTGCTTTTCTAATTATTTCAATATTCCAACAAACGTACTTATGTGAATCATTTTATTACACTTTAAAACTCATGAAATCCAAACACCGATCAGTATTAACTAACCAACATCTCAAAGAATTACTAAGAAGTGCTGTCACTAATTATTCACCAAATTTCAAAGAATTATCAAGACAGGTAAAATAAATGTGTTTAATTTTTAATATTTAAATTCAATATAACTATTTTGTACTTTTACTAATATGTTTTCAATAAATATAATTTCTATTAAAAAATTACCTTTTAAATAAGTATTTATTTGTGGCTCGCGAAAAACTTCAAATTTTGAAAAATGGCTCGGATTGTCAACAAGCATTCTCAATCATAACGAACGATCGGTCGAGTTGGTTAACCAGCAAAATTGGTCCTCTTGAAGGAGAGATTCATTTCACACACAAATTATTAATATGCCGCTAACAGTCAACATTTGTGTTATATTGCAACAAAACTCTTCATATATTGTGTCTACCTAAAGAATAAGACGTTTTGTAAAGATAAACGAAATCAAACCATTAGGAACGGGGGTTTACTACAGAACCAAATTAATAATTTGCCCATACCAGACGTTATTTTCACTTCTTTGCAAAGAATCCTGGTAGGTATCATGCTCTGATTAAAGAGGAACATGTGTTCTATGGAAAAAAAAGTCCATTAGAAGTAAGGGTTTACTCAAGAGCAGAATAAATAAAAAATTAATAATTTAGCCAGCTCTTCATTATAAATTGAAAAGAGCACAACTATTCATGTTTATTTTGTATTTTTATAAGTTACTTTAAGCATATTCTTTAAGGGTGCAGTGCATACTACCCTCCTTGCTGAAGAATGTGCCTAGTTATGCAGCTACTAAAGACAGACTGGTTTTTATGTATTTATTGTTGTCATATTATGAATAAAAAATAGAATCTTTATTCATTTAGTCATGTCCAAGCTCCATTGCTTATACAAAATACTCGATTGAAGTTAAATTAAAGGCTAAAATAATAAAAATAAATACAAGGATATTTATTATTTGAAGAAGGATCATCAAAAATTAGGTAATAAAAAAAAATATTAATTTACCAAATCGGCCATATCTTTGGCAAGTTTGGCAGCTGTCTTCTTGGCAGCCACACAGAATACAAATGTGTCCATGTCATCTTTATTCATATCTACCTTTACATGTATCTGATCCTGAGATGGTTTCATCATCTGCGCTATAACTGCAACTAGATCTTGCCTCTTAAACATTTAAACAAGAAATTAATTTTTTTTAAGTCGGCATTTTTCACTAAGGTATGGAAGAACTCCTACATTAACACTATATTCATATAATGGGATGAGTCAGAAAAAATGACAGTTTTCTTTGAGTTTGAACTTTGCATCGTAATTCCTCTCTTATTTACATTTGGGAGCTAAGAATTGTTATAAGAAGTTCATGTTTCATGATGTCTGAATCATTTGTTAACCAGCATGCCCTCTATCTGGGCTCAGTACTTCTATAGCTCCCCTTTGTTCACAATGACACTACAGTTCGGAATTATCATAGTTTTGCTTTATTTTTGGAAACGGAAGTTTTCAGCAACTGAAGCCATTCGTTTAGTGGTTGAATTTGAGGATGAAGGCTCTTTGAATAAAAGAAAAATGAGAAGTTGGTTCCAAAAATTTAATGAAGGTGATTTGAGCCTTGAAAGGAAATCTGTATCAGGACATGTTTCAGTAGTCAACCAGAGTGCTCTTGAAGCCGATCCTTCGAAAAGCAATTCTAAGGGGTTCTAAGCAGTACAACTACAGAGAATTTACGATGTTTTGATTCAGCGGTATCCAGGTATTGGCCTACAGAAAACAAGTCTTGTTCCAAAAAGATAATCCCAGACCCCACACCTCTCGCCTTACGAAACAAAAACTAGCTGATTTGGATGGAATCGAGCTTCTCCCTCACCAGGCATATAGTTCAGACCTAGCACCATCAGACTACCACCTTTTCAGATCAATGGCCCATTTCCTTCATGGAAAAACATTCAATAACTTGAATGAAGTTGAAAATGGCGTTCATGAGTTCTTCGATTCTAAACCCAAAGAGTGGTACCATCAAGGATTTCAACAGCTGGCGTCAAACCATAGTACGTAATGGTATATATTTTGATTATTAAAAATCTTGTAAGTAGAAGAAAAAAAAAAACTTTGATTTTTACCTACAAAACGGTCATTTTTTTGGACTCACTCTATTATTTACTCAATATATTATAATTATAGAATTTCATTAACACTTGCCATAATCGGACTAATAATTTTTTATGGTTTTATTAAAGTCCTTTTTACATCACCGTCAAAATTAATTTCAAACAATATTGAAGAAGTTGCTTTATTATAATGAGCAATCTTCGCAAATTATTTGCCTTACAAGTTTATAATTTTGACAGACACGTTACACTAAAAAAACCCATTACAATTTTGAAAATTGTAATGGCTATTTTCACTCAGCTAATATATATTATAGCTCTATTTATAAAATAGAGCAAAAATCTTAAATGTAATATCTACTTTTTATAGCAGATTCCAATTTTACATCACTAAATAAATACGTGTATATACATATATATGTCCTAATGACATTACATTACTATATTGAGCTGATACACTCATCTTTCAAACTCTCATCGATCTTTTGTGATCTAAGTCCTCTAAAACTTCCCAATTGGCCACTATGCCCTCACTAATGAGTATCAGGTACTTTGGATTTGCTAGAGTTGGGTTTGCCAAACAAAAGAAGGCTACACCGCAGTAACAGAATACCAGGTGATGTCAGCAAGAGGAAGGGATGCTTAACTTCTACATATTGACCCGTGCCGATGAGCCCAAGTCAGTCAGTTATGGAGCTCCTACCGCTCATAACTCACTGTGTTTCTCTTTCACCACATCTACTTATGGTATCTTTCTCTCGATATACCTCTTCAAGGTATCTTTTCCTCCTCTCTTATATCACTTTTCTGTAGGCTTGTATCATTGAGGCAGCCTTCTTCTCTAGATCTGCCCTCATCCCAATCAATGAGAAAGCCACCTTGTCTTAGCTCACACTTATTCTAATCAATGAGGTAGCTATCTTCTTCCCTGGCTCATCCTCAATGGATATAAGCAATTGCAGTCCGATTGAGGTCTGAACATGCAAGCCACAGTTCAGGGCCTTCTGATCGGAACAATCCATTACCTGATATGACACTGAAAGATCACCACGACAAGCATATTTAACGAGGTTGGTCTAAAAAGTTTCCGACCTAACCGAAATACAAGACGTTTTTTCTGAATTTTTTTCAATGGTCTCCTTGTAAACTTCTCCCAGTGATGCTCCCATCTCTGTAACCTGTTCAGGAAGTACTCGGCCACTTTCTCTGCAAAATAATTGTTTACAAAGGTGATTGATTGCCTCTTCATTTCATGAAAATCTCTGTACTCCGAGCACAATTTTTAGAACAGTGAAAAAAATAAGTCGCTTGGGGTTAGATCTGTTGAGTAAGGCAGATGGTCAAGCAGTTCACACTGTAATTCATGGATTCCACTATTTCGACTGTATTTTTGTTTCAGGCGTATAATGGTGTATCCTACACCATTTACAGTAATTAATCGGCGCCAAAACTCAGATTTATTACGCCTAAACTGTGCCAAAATAGCGTTGGAAATGTTCATTCCAACACAACATGCGGACAGCTTTCTCATATCTAAATGTTGATTTAATATGTAAGAAACACATTCTCTCTCACTTTACTCTGGCGGTTGTCCAGCACCATCTGGAGAACTTCAGCGATGTTTTCGTCATTAGTTGCAGTTTTCGGACATCCCGAACGTTCATTGTCTCCCAAGCTCTTACAGCCACGTTTAAATTCAGCTGCCCAAAATTTCACTTTGGTAAATGATTGTGCAGGATCCTCATAAACAGAATACAACTCATCTTTGATTTATATAGGCTTATTGCCTTTCAAAAACACATATTTAATGGTAGCTCGATATTCGATTTTTTCCATTTTAACAAAAACTAAGCATCCAAAATGGCTGAAACTTTGGTGGGTAACTGTCTACAGATGAATAACGAAATTCACTTGCTTTTATTTACGAGTACTGCCATCTTCACATTGCAGTCTGAAACTTTTTAGAACACCCTCGTATGTAATTTATTTATTTATTTTAAGGGCTTCGCATCTAAAGCTATGAGCCCGAATACACATTACAATATTTATTTATTAAATACATCTGCTCCGCTAGTATGGGTATTAGCAGGTAAACAAGTGTGTGACATCGACTGAGTTTGAACGAATTTACTAAATAGTGTCAAAAAAACTATTTCTTCCACTGACTTCATTGTTTATGTATGTAAAAGTTTAAAGTATTTCTAAACAAAATGGAATAAATAAACTGCAATAAGAAATAAAAGAAAAAAAAGAAAAAAAAAAAGATAATTCTACTTGTTTCAGTGTTAGTATTAGGCATATTATTTTATACCGAAATTTTAATCATTTAATTTAAATTTAGACAAGGCTATTTGAATTGAGTTTGATAAGTTTTGATGGTTCTTGTGATGGTTTGTATGTATGAATGGGGTAGACAAGGGGATGGTTGGAAACCTTCGGAAGTAGAGTTGAACTTTCGAATCTAGTTCATTCTATATATTTTATAGATAATTCTTGAGGAAATATATAGAATAGATTTGTTGTATATATTATAAACCTCTTATGTAAATAACCACAAAGTCAGCTCTTTATCTCCTCTTCTCGTATTCTTCAGGAGGTATTTAGTCTAGTATACTTATTTGTTCGTTAAGAGGATGGTTTTATCAGAAAGTCCTCTTTTTCCTTCTTGACTTAGCTAAGATGAAAATTCACTGGCTCAGCATGGTTGCTCAGTAGCTGTATACTCATTTCTTCAGAACTCTTATCAATCTATGTTTTAATCTTATTAGAGTCTTTAAACGATGAAGTATTCATTTCCATGTCTTTTCCTTGTATTTTTCAGGATATCCATCCCTTTTTTGACATTATGGGCCTACTTGATAGAATGAGGAATCTTTTTCCCTGTTGCTGTCGACTGGTGACTGAGACTTTCTCTTCTTCCCTTTTTCTGAGTTGGGGTCTAGGACCACACACACCTGCAATGGAGCCCTGGATTTCTGCCGGAAGGACAATGATTTACTGTTTATAATCACTGTCAGTTGTCCATTCAGTTATTTGTTCATTCGTACTGATTATTTAATTAATTCAATTTTCCTATGTTAAAGTTCATTTGACTGACTGAGATATCTACTCAGATAACCTTTCCAGTACCCTTGGGGGGGGGGGGGGGGTAGCCCTAGGTTTTTACCAACTCTAAACCTGACCAAATGAAAGAGGGATGCAGTATGGCTTCATCAATTTACTGCATTCATATTAGATTATATGGTCCCAACCATGTCAAACTATCGAATATGAAAATCACAGCGAACTAGCGAACGGACATATTAGATACATTGACAAAATAATTTATTGAAAAATAGTCTTATTTGATACTTTATTTAGGGCGTTTCGGGCTATTCCAAAGGGGTTAATAGAGTTGCGACAATTTGCAACAAGCCGTATCGTCCAAAATGCAAGAGCAAAGTATCGAATCTGACAAACAAGATTTTTCATATTCAATAGTTTGACACGGTAGGGACGATATGTTCCCAAAACCTAAAGGCCAGTAGCTTTTTGCAATCCAAAGACAATGGAGAAGCCATATCTATACAATATAAATAATGATGAAAGTCAATATTTGGAACATAACTTATATTTGACAAGTTGAATGTATGATTTAATTACAAAACAACAGATGATAAGCAGTACACCAATCATGTTATTTAGGTTAATTTAATTATTGGCATCTTCAAAATACATTTCAAAGTGTACTTACTTTAAAAAAAAATAAATAAAAAAAAGAAAAAAAAAACTTACTTTAAGAAACTTGAGTTCAACCAACATTCCTTCACAACATGTTCTTCCACTGCACCACAAAGTATACAAATGTTCAGATTCTTTTATCAGGCCTCTAGATTCTATTTCCATTTTACCATCATCACCTGTAAAATTAATTTCAATGATTGTATGCAAAAATAAAAATCAAGCTGCATCCACAAAGACAATGAAGCTGCCTACTTTGTTTCAGCTTACCAAAAAAAAAACACCCTTAGCCTATGGTAAGAGCACGGCACAGAATAGGTAACAGATGTAATCTCATTGTCTACAGATCATTTCAGAAACTGACAAAGAGGGTGAAACAGGTACATCACCAAGACTATCGACTTTGTAAAATTATTAACTAAAACCATGCACACGTGCCACAGAAAAGGCAGTACAAAGTGAAAATCTACTTATCAGTTTACAAGGAGTTTTTTTTTATAACTTTTATCAACAACGCCACTTTAACTTCAATACTTTTTTGTATGTTCCATATTCATTATAACTGATATTAAGTATAGCCTGTTCAGATAGAAGGAAAAGTAATGGGACCTGCAAAATTTTGAGGAAAAATTCCCAATGGTTCCACACGAAACACAATTTAAACTGATTAAAACTAGGGAAGGCTTTGAGAGGTCAGTTAAGGGAGATAGTGTTTAAAATTAATGAATATTTACTCAAATCTAAGGCTAAAATAATTTCAAACCTTCTAGTGATAAGGTAATAACAGAGAATTTTTATCGCTAATTTTCTGCACCCGGAATATAGGCCATGCCCTTTTCCCTCTAACCAAACTACCTATTTGAACAGACAACGTTATAGTTTAAATTGTTTTCAGCCTTAGATTTTTTAAACATTTAATACTATCTCCCTTGCCTTACCTGGTCTTAAACTAGTCAATCCATTTTTTTTTTGAGGTTCATGTAACTTGTTGTTCATTGAAATGGAAATTCGCAAATGGCAGAATCTTCAGGAATATTTACCTCAGAATTTTGGACATCAAAGCATTTCATTATAGACCTGTAAATTACATAATATCTCATGTAATATTGGTTAGTATATGCGAGATAGCCCATGGGAAGGGACACATTCAGGGAATGTGCCCCCCCCCCTGGGTTGTAGCTGCTGGCTGATACCAGTCCGGCAAAAATGTGTTAACAAATATCAGAGTTTTTGAGATATTACCTAGAAAGGCTTAGTTTTAGCACTTTCCTCCGAAGGAAAGTAGCTATTAAGGTTGGACTCATGACGGAATTTTTGAAAAATTCTTCAAATCTTTATCGATCCTACCTAGTAGACACCGAAAATGACCTCCGTTAAAATTTATATATATATATATATATATATATAGATATATATATATAGATATATATATATATATATATATATATATATATATATAGATATATATATATATATATAGATATATATATATATATATATATATATATATATATATATATATATATATGCATATATATATATATATATATATATATATATATATATATATGTCTGTTAACACGATAGCGGCCAGTTTTTGTTTTTTCGTCACGAAACTTGGTATATAGCATTCAATTAGCAAACGATTGAACGAGTTCGTTAACCACCAAAGTCGGTCCACCCGAAGGGGGGGTTTACCCCGAACCCAAAACACTAATTTGACTATTTCAGCCGTAATATTTGTTATATTTCAACAAAACTTGGTATTCGTAGTGGTAATATAGAGAGAAAAGTGAGATATAAAAATGAACTAAATCGGTTCATTAGAAGGGGGGTTTACTCCGGACCCACAATACCAATTTGCCACTACCAGCCGTGATTTTTGGTATATTTCGACGAAACTCGGTATTCGTAGTGGTAATCTACAGGTAAATATGTGTTGAAAAAAAAATAAACTAAATCGGTTCATTAGAAGGGGGGGGGGGTTTACTCCGGACCCAAATTCCTAATATACTCATACCGGTCGTAATTTCTGCTGTATTGTAACAAAACGCGGTATACGTCGTGGGTAACTCATGAGAAAGAAGTGTTGTAAAAATGAGCTGAATCGGTCAATCGGAAAGCGGGGGTTTAATTTGTAATATATTTCAATAGAAAAGCCAGCCAGACGTAGGTTCACAAAGCCGCCGCAAGGAGCGCTTTCTACCACTAGAGTGACTGTATCCTGTTCCTGCCTTAGATCAAAATACGATAATATGAGATTTTTTGTATTTATTACGTAGTGTAATAGGTACCATGTGTAAACATAATTCTGGAAGCAAATTAATAATTGATCAGTTACTCATTACAAATTTAAAAGAGAACTATTCATGTTTTTATTTTATTTATGTAGGATATTTTAAGCAAATTGTTCTGGAAAGCAGTCTACACTACCCAAATACTGAGGAAAGTGCTTAGTTATGCAGCTCATATGCGTGACGGACTTTTGTTCTTTTGAACAGTTTCATTTCTCTGTTTATCTCAAATTTTCAATGGGTTGTTCTTTACATACAATTATATTTATCATTAAAATAAGTATTTTAGTAAAACAAGGTAGGAAAATGAGAAACGTATTGGTAATAGTGTTTTCCGTGAGCAATCATTGAAAAGGCTATATCCGCTATCAATCTACACAGACACTTTCTGCTAATAGACACATTAGGACGATTTTAGCATAAAAAATCTTGCTTTTCCTTGAGATTTTAATCATGCGGGTATTGCTATTTTTTCGCCTCAATGTCTTAGAATTAATTTATAAATATAGCATAAAGTTTCCAGCAAAAATAGCAAGAAGTTGGGGAGCAAAATATTAAGTTAGATTTTCGATTCGATGTTGCGTTTCTATTCGAAGTTTTTCAAACCATAGCAGATATAAGGATTAGATGCAAACCTACTAAGATAACGCAGAGGCTGCAAAGTTTTATTTATTTTCTACATTGGTAGCTTCGGCTAGATATTATATTCACAATTTTAAATGCTGATACACAAAAATTACCTGTAACGTGTAATTGCTTTTAAGAAGGAATATATAAAAACAAAACATACCAACTAGTGAGAAGTTGTCCTCTAACATAGATCTATGGGTAGAGTACCATACACTGGCCATTCTACTATTTTTGGCTTTTCCAGTAAAGAAATTAATGAAATATACAACCAGCCCAGCAATCATCAGCATTTCAAGGTAGAAGCTATCCCAGTTCGAACGAAAGTGCAGAGGCACCTGCATTCAAAAATAAACATGTACTCAATAGTTAGTTAAATTCTATTATATATAAGTTCTTTCAAGCACAATTCCCCTGCTGTTTTATACAACTTAATGAGGGAATATTTAATAAACTTTAAAAATAAACATTTGGGCAGCATACTTTATTTTTATAAATAAAGAATTTCTCTCTATCTAATTATAACTTTTCTGGTTAGATTCAAATTTAAAGGGACTCGGAATTATATTAGTTAATTTTAGACCTATTAAAACATCAAAATTTATGTATGTTGGTTAAGTCAAATAAATTCTTTATAAAATAACATCATAATAAATAAAAATGAGTAGAGAAACTAACTTTGACAATTGAGAAAGTTAGCAGTTTTCAAAAATGAACACTTCTTCCATTTTATTTAAGAAAAAAACATATTTATATTAATACAATCAAGATACAAGATGGTCACTTTAAGTGAATTTTTAACTTTTTAGATAAAAGAAACTTCCTAGTTACATAAGGGCGGTTGATTTTTTTTTCAAACAAAGATGGTGACTGCCATATATTTTTCTTTATTAGGATATATAATGCACTTAAATTACACCCATGCAATCCTAAATGGAGATCAGCCAATTAAACACTTAAGTGTCTCCTTCATCCTTGTAATAGAAGTTGAGCCACCACAAGACTGGTTGCTGTGAGATCTAATTTTTAGATTAGTTATAGTCCAAGATATTAATTTTAACAATATATTAATTAAATTATCCATTAATTAATTAATTGCATATTGGCACTTAAATTAATTAATAATTATAAATGAAAAAAATACCAATAATAAGAAATTTGTGAAAAAAAATTAAATGAAAGCATAATACTTTTTAATTAACTGTACAGTTTAAAATAATACAGTCCACGGAAGTCAGCTTCCACATAAATTTATCAACTCAAACTGACACACCTCTAATCACACAAACATAAGCACACATGACCACACACAAAAGTAAAATACCAAAAGATATAGAATAATAAAATAACACTGAATTGATGTTGGACGCCTCATTCCGTGATCGGCACTACTCGGCTTGCTCGCTACCTTGATTCCACTGGAGCAAGCGACAAACCCCACCTCACTCGATCAAGCGTTTGGTGTAAGTGTAATATAATTTCTCTTTTAATTAGGTTTTTCAAAATGTCTTGCAGGCCGGATCAAACCTTACTGTGGGCTGGTTGTTGCACACAAATGATGTAAGCCCTCACTCGTAATCTACAGTTTTTATTGGTCTACGAATTTGTCCAATTGTATGAAATGAGAATAGTGAGTGCATTTTTTGTGCCTAGTATATAGGATCAATGACAATTTGAACACATTTTCACAGAAATTCTTTCTTGAGTGAAACCTCAATAGAACCCCATGCGCATGGTAAAAATATCTTGCTTTCTATGCTCATATAATTATAAACGATGAGAGAATAGTCAAAGAACATTAATTCTGTCAGTTGTAATAGTCTAATTAAAAATAAATCAAAGTAAATTTAATGGATTTCTAACTTTCTATGTATTATTAATATGTAATAATACATAGAAAGTTACTAAAACTTCTAAGACAACTTTGCGTTCGGCCATTCAATTTTTGATATATCTTAATAATAACATTCACAAATTTTAGTATTCTTTGAGTTGTCTAGATATATGACTATTCTTTTTTAACTACAGTTACGTTATCTCAGGAGGGATTAAATATAATAAAATAGTATTTCATTCATTAATCACTAACACTCCCAAAGAGTTTAAGTAGTTATTTTATCCAGAATGTGAAGAAATAAATTTTGTAATTTTCATTAAGTCTTATTTGGTAATAAAAACTATTCTGGACCATTTAAAAAAGAAAGAAACAAGAATGGTAAGAGAGGAAGGAGTACAGCGAACATAGAGAGAGGGGTTTCAAGAGTAATCTTGGAATTAAAAAAAGCTATGTAATTCAGTAATTTTTGAAGGAAGGAGGAGCTATTGAGGTTGCACTCATTAATGAATTGTTAAAAACTGTCGTCAAATCTTCATCAGGCCTACCTTCTTGATATCGAAAATTACCCCCTTAAATTTTCTCTCTCTCCCTCTTAATATTTACATATATATATTACAAACAGGCCAAGAGTGAACACAATATGAATAAACAACATAAGTACAATACAATTACGGAACTTTTATGGCGTTCATAAAACAGTTGAAATGTATTTTATGTTATTACCTTAGTGATTGTTATCTTTGGAGTATCTTTTTCATCTGGCTTATTGCTTCCGACTCTCTCACTATCAAATCCTTCAAACTCTTCTTCATCTTGGAAGTGTTCGAACTCATTGTCCTCATCCTAGAAAAGAATATACCAACAATATAATATGAAAATATAAAAAATTATTTTAAAGAAAAATTGAGTGAAAAGCTCACACATGTTTCTATTTGAAGGGGTCGGGGCAAAAGAGTGCCAAGCAACATTTTTAACAGAACTTAACTGTAGCTGCTATTTGTTGGATATTATGTGGGACTATCAGTCTATGATGCAAATACTGCTAAAATATAAATACAAGCTCTGTATGCTACTTAATCTTGTTGCCCCTAATCATTTTAAATGATTGTCCCACATAATATCCAACATAAAGCAGCTACAGTTAAGCGTACTAAGAAAATAAATTTTTCTAATAAGGCACTTGCGGCTGGAACGCCTGATTTTAGCCAGTCTAGTTCGAACATTCATCGCAAGTGGATTGCAAGTTTTAAAAGTTTTTTTATTTTGCTCTATTATGGCCATGAAAAGGAAGAAGGTAACTCGATCTAGTCATCATAAAGGGGTGACGGCAGCCCCTTGTTACGAAATGGTACATATTATTATATCCTCAAATAATATGGTTTTCCAAATACAAAAGTGTCCACTTCTAACAAATTCTGTAGTCCCGCGTTTTCTCTAATTGGACTGTAAACACACACACACACACACACACACACACACCAACTAACGAAGCATATTGAAGGGTGTGCACTCGACAAAGAATCAACAATGTATATATACATTCTCTAAGTACAAGTTACCCCCTATAATTCCCTAAGTAGACAGCCTCTTTGCACGTGTAAAGACAATTGCTCAATTTTGTATCCAAGAGTTGATAATGCTTTAAAAAATAAACAGATATGCTTAACTTGAATTCTCTCGTCCCTAACCCCTAAACAAGAATATTAAAATTAGTAGCGTACCTCATCAGTTATTGGCCAAACGACTTCTCATTGTACATGAACAAAGTGATCTTTACATTTTTACTGAGGTAAAGATAGCATGACTTTTTAAGAGACTCCTATTAGGGCCATATAAAATGGTTAACCTATATATCATTTTTGTAATTTATATTTTAACGTCCACTTATTATTGACAATAATTTTAGGATGGACTAACCATAGGTTACCAACCTTTTCTAGCCAGGATAGGGGTCATGCCTTTTCTTCGAAAGAAAAACCATCATGCATTCGCCATAGCACTCACGGCCACCGGGCCTCTTATTTGTACTTTGAACACATGCAAAACGATTATAAAAAAGAACCGTTGTGTTATGATTTATTGAGTGAGCTCAAGATGTTTAGAATTTAAAGTTGCCTATCAGAAAAATTGTTTTAATTTTGAGTCCTAAGCGCTTCCCACCAACATCTTCAGAGCTACAATGAGTTCAGCTTCAGAAATCTATAAAAACACGAGCGAGTAGAAAGATGCGGAGATGGGCGAGGCAGTATATTGACATTAATGCTAATATTATTAACCATTTTCTTTTATAATGTTTACAAAAGAAAATACAAATAGAACAAATATTATATTTTCTCATGTACTATGTAATTAGTTAAAGGTTGTCCTATTATAAATAACATACTGATAAAATAAAAGTTTAAATTTGAGTATTATATACATTTCAGTACAACACAACATATAAGCAAAATCAATTTTTACTTAATAAGCAGGTAAGAATTGCTACTTATTAGGGTTTCTTATCTATAATATTACAAAACAAAGACAATCTTTGGAATAGATAGTTGGAGTTAAGAAGAAAACTATTTGAGTTAATAGGTATAGACAATGAAACCACAAAAACATAACGACAAGGTAATCTGTTTAGTATTGTACCAAGAGCGAATTTAAATCTGAATTTGTATGGTTTCGTTGAATATAACATAAAAGGATTCAACTAGCCCAACAAATAAATTTTATATAAGTAGTATGCCTAAGATAACTTATAAAGAAAAAATTGCATCTCCAACAAATAATGACATGCAGAACAACTTTCTGAATATGACAATCGAAACTACTTTCTTTTATGATAATATAAACTAAATTCAAAATTATATAATAAAAAAAAAAAAATCACTTAATAAAGTAGAGTTGCATTTATTCGTTACCTCAACTATTGAGTCTAAATCTGTTTCATAAATAACTTCACTGCCTGGCACTGATTCAGATTCTGTAAGTGTTTCTTCCTTTACTTTATCAGTATCTGCTTTTACACTATCTTCTTCGAAGTCCTCAAATTCGGCAAAATCATTGTCTTCTATATCTTCAGGATTTACGTTTTGTCCAGCCCATGAACAAGTGCTCATGAGCAAAACCAAAATAAATGACCAATCTTTAAAATTCAACATTACTTTTTAAAAATTGCACTTTCAAACCTAAATTTCAACCGGCCTTTAATATTAAAGGGGTCAGGTTTGCCGAATTCAATAAACAGAAATTTAAAAAACAATATCTATAAAGAACATAAAAAGCAGAAGTTACATCTTACAAATAGTATTGCATGAAAGAACCTAGGCTAAGAACTATCACGTTTTTAAAACCTAACCAACACCTATACGTAATTGGGTTAAACCAAATATATAAAAGGCTTCTGAGAGTACAAAGATAGCAAATTGATTCAATCATAGATTTTTATTAGTGTAATAGACTGAACAGATTATAAACAAATATTTATTTGACCTATAAATTGAAAATACGTTATTTTCCTTTTGTTTGTTTCTCTAAAATAAAGAAACTCATATACTGATGATTTCGAACGCTTAAGTAGCACTCCTTGCGGCATTTTCTTTAACTATAATGATAGGAAGGTTAACTTGTAGTTAACTCTAGTGCTTCTTCAGTCGATAACCGAACATACTCACCATAGGTTACAAACATCGAATGTTCACTATCACTATTTTTAATTTTCGAAATTTAATTACGTGAGCATTGTATTATTCTTGAGTCTCTCGTATTAATAAGGGAATTAATACATTTTATTAATCGCCTAATCTACTGTTCTGTAAAGTGTTACCGTTTGTCTCACTTACAAAATACAAAATGAATGAAGAAGACTTACACCTCGCCAAAGCTATTGCTAGCATGGATATGGAATCATCGCCCAAAATGTCAAAAAAGACTATCGTCAGCAAAGTTCAGGAGAAGATTCAAAATTTCAGGTCAGTGGTGAACTTGTGAAGTTTTTATAAGTTTTTGATAGTATCAAAACAATGGAATAAATGTTTGTGCTGATTGATTTCAATATTTATACGATATATTACCCTTTTACTTTGGCGTTATTGCATATGACGAAAATTCGTCTATAGTAGCCTTTTTCTTCAGTCTTCTGGAATGATGCCAATTTAGAACCAAAATTAATCCTTTTAAGTTATCGTGAATCTTTTATTGGTTTTAATTTCTAATCATTAAAAAGAAGTCACTCTATTCATTTGCTATTAAGTGATTTCTGATAACAACTTAAGCACACTGGTCGAAAATTGTGGGTCCAATTCGCACTAGGGATGGGTGTTTTTTCGTTAAATGAGAAATACATCTATTCTATTCGTAATTAGATATAAGTTACAGATACCAGAGCTAGAAAATAATTTCATATTAAAAGCAGGGAATTATTTTTCTCTAATATCTATTAGAACTTTATCAATAATAATTATTAATCAGGTAGTTCTTTTTAATGCATTTTAACTTTGTATGGTCAAATACTTCGGGTTAAACGTCACATAATCCCTAATCAATAATAATGCTATCATATTTTGAACAATAAATTCTATAATTTAACGTTTATATTTTAATGGTATTTCAAATCGCGAGCAAGTTTCCGCCTCTTCTGTTGGTTCAGAGGTGGACCGTAGTTGATAGTCAATAGCACAGTTTATCCATTTGAACTTAAATAATATTTTGTATGAAATAACAATTCCTTCTTTAGTCTATTGGGATTGGAATTCAATCCAGGATCGCACATAGCATTTTAACAAAGGGCATTGAATTTCCGTGACTCCACAAGACGTACTTAACTCGTTAACACAATTACCACTTTTCGTTCTGTCTGCTCAGTTCCCCGTTGGTAATAATTAGGTTGATAATATCTTTATTATTTTTTTTAACAGCATATCGAATCTCGGCCATTAGCGCCCTTTAAAAATATTTATGGCTATTTTGACAACTTGTAATGCAAACAAGAATTATAAGAATGCTGTATCGAGAGCTTGCCACATTTCGTTATAAACTTCTTAAAGAAAGTGCATAACGAAAATTCTTATAATAATACAACAGTTTTAGCTGTTGTTATAAAAAACTGAAGGAGAGCGTCCTCAGCTACGATTTTCTTCAAAGTTTGCACTATAACTTAATGCTTGAGCCGCAGCTAATAAGCTTTCCCTGAATCCCGACAAATCCAAAGCCATTGTTATAGGCTCCCAATCCCTCATAAGTTCCACTTCCCCTTTTCCAGCCCTTTACCTCAACAGCATCCCTATAAAATATTTTAAATCAGTTAAAAATCTTGGGATCATATTTGATCAGAACCTTTCCTGGAAAAACCATATTTCCCGTCGGTCCATATTTATCCTGAGACAGCTCAACCTCTCCCGCCATCTCCTGCCAACAAAGACCCAACTCCTCGTTACTTCACTATTATTCCCCCAGTTTGACTATGGTTATTTGGTGTACGGTGGACTTTCTGGCGATCTCGAGGCAAAACTCAAACGCCTCATGAACTTTTTCATTCGTTTTATCCTCGGGATCCCCTGAGACTCCCACATATCACATTTCTACCTGGAGCTAAATTGGCTATTCCCTCTTTATCGTCGTCAGTACTTCCTCGGCTCAGTCCTTTACCAAGTAATTCAATCCCGTAGACCTTCTTATATTTTTCAACTTCTTAAATTTAAATCCTCGGTTCACTCCCGTAGCACCCGATCTCGTCCTTCCGATCTTTATATTCCTTCCCACCGAACAGCAATATTCGAAAAATCATTCGTCACCCGTGCCACCTCGCTATGGAATTCCTTGCCTTCGTTTGTCCGCCATTCTTCCAACCTAGAAACCTTTAAATCCCGAATCTTCCACCACCTTCTATCCCTCCAAGTTTTACCCAACACCCAGTCTATATTGAAGCTGTACACTATTATATTGATACTGATAGCACTTATAGGTTTTCAAGTTTATACGTAAAATTCAAAATTTATTTTGTAATTTCAAAATTATTCCTATGGGACGTCTGTCCCGGAATAAGAATAAAACTTTTCATTTATTCATTATAACGTATTTTAATGCACTAAACACGAATCCGTTGAAAAAAAATCCCGCTCTCAACTAGGAAAGAAGTTATTAAAAAAAAAAGTTCACTGTTATGGCGTTTATAAAAGACGGGGTAAACAGCTTATATGTAAACACGCGCATGCGCAATAGTCCTTAATCACGAAGTGTAATTGAAATTCAGACTCACCTGTGGTAGCTGACTTGGTCGTAAACGGTCGCTTTTGGGCATACGTGCTATGCGTTTCCGCTCGCTCAAGAAAACATCAAAACCCCTAGTCAATCCAACTCGCAGAAATGAAAAGAATTCTATTCCCAAAAGTCGTCCTAGCCAATCTTCCCTAACCTTCATAACAGTGAACTTTTTTTTAAAAATAACTTCCTAGTTGACAGCGGGATTTTTTTTCAACGGATTCGTGTTTAGTGCATCAAAATACGTTATAGTGCAAACTTTGAAGAAAATCGTAGCTGAGGACGCTCTCCTTCAGATTTACCTATGGTTCTGCTCCCGAGGTACCATTCCCTAGGATATGGCTGCATTCTTGCAGGAATTAAAAATCAGTGAGGACAAAATAGGAAGAATGGTTGAATCAATTCTTGTTGACTCCCTCGCCATCTTTCAGAGCAGCATCTATGGCTGAAAAACGCTCTTTATTTTGTCTTATTAATTTAATTATCCTTCAACCAATTGGTATATTTATTAGTAATATTTTATATTATATCGTTGTTGTTTTTTAGCACTTTCCTCCGAAGGAAAGTAGCTATTGAGGTTGCACTCATGTCGGAATTTTTGAAAAATTTCTTCAAATCTTTATCGATCCTACCTAGTAGACACCGAAAATGACCTCTGTTAAAATTTATATATATATATATATATATATATATATATATATATATATATATATGTCTGTTAACACGATAGCGGCCAGAGTTTTTGTTTTTTCGTCACGAAACTTGGTATATAGCATTCAATTAGCAAACGATTGAACGAGTTCGTTAACCACCAAAATCGGTCCACCGGAAGGGGGGGGGGGGGTTTACCCCGAACCCAAAACACTAATTTGACCATGCCAACCGTAATATTTGTTATATTTTAACGAAACTTGGTATTCGTAGTGGTAATATAAAGAGAAAAGTGAGATTTTTTTTGGGGGGGGGATGGGTTAACCTTTAAAAATATCCAACCTAAAAACTATTCCAAATACAACAAAAACGGAGAAAAATTAACAAAAAGAACTCAATATAACAAAAATAGTTAAAAAATAAAAGAATAATGAACAAAAAATTGAAATTATATATATATATATATATATATATATATATATATATATATATATACAAAAATATATGTATATATAAATATATATATATATATATATATATATATATATATATATATGTATATATATACAAAAATATATGTATATATAAATATATATATATACAAAAATATATATATTATTTCAATTTTTTGTTCATTATTCTTTTATTTTTTAACTCTTTTTAGCACTTTCCTCCGAAGGAAAGTAGCTATTGAGGTTGGACTCATGACGGAATTTTTGAAAAATTTCTTCAAATCTTTATCGATCCTACCTAGTAGACACCGAAAATGACCCCCGTTAAAATTTATATATATATCTATATATATATATATATATATATATATATATATATATATATATATATATATATATATATGTATGTATATGTGTGTCTGTTAACACGATAGCGGCCAGAGTTTTTGTTTTTTCGTCACGAAACTTGGTATATAGCATTCAATTAGCAAACGATTGAACGAGTTCGTTAACCACCAAAGTCGGTCCACCGGAAGGGGGGGTTTACCCCGAACCCAAAACACTAAGTTGACTATGTCAGCCGTAATATTTGTTATATTTCAACGAAACTTGGTATTCGTAGTGGTAATATAGAGAGAAAAGTGAGATATAAAAATGAACTAAATCGGTTCATTAGAAGGGGGGGTTTACTCCGGACCCACAATACCAATTCGCCACTACCAGCCGTGATTTTTGGTATATTTCGACGAAACTCGGTATTCGTAGTGGTAATCTACAGGTAAATATGTGTAAAAATAAACTAAATCGGTTCATTAGAAGGGGGGGTTTACTCTTGTCCCAAATTCTTAATATACTCATACCGGTCGTAATTTCTGCTGTATTGCAACGAAACGCGGTATACGTCGTGGGTAACTCATGAGAAAGAAGTGTTGTAAAAATGAGCTGAATCGGTCAATCGGAAAGCGGGGGTTTAATTTGTAATATATTTCAATAGAAAAGCCCGTCAGACGTAGGTTCACAAAGCCGCCGCAAGGAGCGCTTTCTACCACTAGAGTGACTGTATCCTGTTCCTGCGTTAGATCAAAATATGATAATATGAGGTTTTTTGTATTTATTACGTAGTGTAATAGGTACCATGTGTAAACATAACTCTGGAAGCAAATTATTAATTGATCAGTTACTCATTACAATTTTAAAAGAGAACTATTCATGTTTTTATTTTATTTATGTAGGATATTTTAAGCAAATTGTTCTGGAAAGCAATCTACACTACCCAAATTCTGAAAAAAGTGCTTAGTTATGCAGCTCCTGCGTGACGGACTTTTGTTATATTGAGTTCTTTTTGTTAATTTTTCTCCGTTTTTGTTGTATTTGGAATAGTTTTTAGGTTGGATATTTTTAAAGGTTAACCCATCCCCCCCCCCCCAAAAAAAAAATCTCACTAAAATATCTATATACACAAAAATATATATATATAAATATATATATATAAATATATATATATATATATATACATTTTTTTATTTATATTTGAACCACAGATATTATCGTGACCTATGAGCCGTGAAATATGAAATTTTCTTGTCAGCACTTCCGGAATGCGTCATCAGATCAGCTACATAAGCGGGTTTCCTCCCTAAGGAGGGAGGAGGGTGATAGGAAAGGCGCTAAACGTATTTGTTATAAAATGAAGAAGGTGTCTGCACATTTATAAAAATTGTTGATATTTCGTTGACTGCAAAGATATAGAGATCGACTGGTTTACCTGCAAGCAACATTTAATTATCCATTTGTGTAGCCATCCACGTCTAGAGCTAAATCACACAATTCTAATTCTAATTCTATTTCACCTTTGTTGACGGGAAACGGTAAAGCCAGTCGAATTGTAAATTGCCGTCTCTTACGTTGAAATGACATATCCGTAGTAATCTGAGGTACGCAAGGAATGGAGTTTTACCCCCTCTTATAAGCGGCCCCTACACGGTCAGGAATAATGACATTACCTTATCAAAATTACAGTAATAATGATAGTGTAAAGTTGGAATGACGAACAGTAATGATGTGAATCCGGATTTTCTGGTCTCGGCTTCATCATTACTGAAAGTGGAGGGGATACTGTCATTAGTAATGATGGTGTAGGGAGCGCTACATCATAAATCCGTCATTACTCAGTCTATCTCGAGCTGTAACTAGGTGAAAGAGATGTAAAGGTTAAACTAGATTGAGTAGAAAGGGCAAAAAATAAGATGAATTGAAATGTATGACTCTACCTTGGTAACATTATAGTTATAAAAGTAATATATATATATATATATATATATATATATATATATATATATAGATATATATATATATATATATATATATATATATATATACATATATCAAAGTAACGAATCCGCATTAAGTCTAATTAAAATATATCATAGAATAAAATATATATAAAGTCATCTATAAGGTACCAACAACTTTTCACATTCGTTACTTTGCATTTGTATCGATGATATAAAATAGGTTGCAAGTAGAGGCAATTGGAGCGTTGAGGGACCTCATGACGTCATCAGCTGACGTCATCAGCCAGTGACGTCACAGTGACGTCACAGCGACGTCACAGTGACGTCATCAGCTGACGTCATCAGCCGGAGGACTGTCAGCCAGCTGACGTCACGTCGGTGACGTCACGCCGGTGACGTCATCGCTAGCGAAAACAGTGTCAGCCAGCCGCCATCTTCCTCACGAAGCTGACCTGAAACGGACCTGACCTAGGTTAATAGCGCGTTTCGTCTGTTAGCGCGTTTCCACGTTTGAAACGACGCCGGACAGCTGACGCCGCCAATAAGCTAACGTCGCGCTGTTGACGACAGTGCTTTGACGAGGTGCTGACCTAGGTTAATAGCGAGGGTCATCTATTAGCGCGCTTCCAAGTTTGAAACATTACCAGTCAGCTGACGCCGCCAATAAGCTAACGTCACGCTGTTCATTGCTTTGCCGCGATGCTGGCCTAGGTTAATAGCACGTTAAAGAGGTAGGTTCTTACGATGTTTTTTGGAATTAGAAAAAACACGCTCCGCCAATTTCTTCACGAAGCTGGAGGTCCTTCAACGTACTGAGCGGAGCTGTAAGCGCCTCTATGAAGTGATGCTGCGATCAATAGCGCGCAGCATGTTTTTCATAATTTCCTTAGCGAAAGCAGTGTTAGTCAGTAGTAACCAGCTGTACTGACGTATCCTCAAAATCAATAACATATAGTGTGACGAGCGTCTAGATACATATCACAGCTTGTAAGAGTTTGTTAAGCAGGGTAATAGGGTGAGTGGTAGAGCACTGGACTAATAAGCTAGAGGCCAAATCCCGAGCAAGCACTAAGCACTAGTGTCTTCGTTCATGGCCGTCCCTAGGCTAACCCAGCCTTTAATTAATTTAATAATGGGTACCTGGGATGACTCTAGCAGGTGAAGCAGGCAATGGGTGGCCGGAGCATAGTACTGCCCACTAGTGTGCCGTATGAAACAGATAAATCTACTACCCTCAAGGCCCTCGTGGCCTGTTACGAGGGCTCTGAGGGTAATAGGAGGTTGTAATCTTAGTATTATAGTGTTTAGAATAAATAACAGTTTCGCTCTCTCACATTAATCGTGTAGGCGATATGTGATAGAGGGGACTGCTCCTTATCTTTACCTCGCCCCTCCATCCAACAGACTCCTCAGTAGACTCAGCAACCTACAGCTGCAAGAACCTTCAACACGCACAAGTGAGTGGAATAATTATTTTATTGTAACAGATCACTCACTTATGGCGATGTCGGGGTGATAAAAGTGTCAATAGGATAAATAAATAGGCATGTTCAGGATAAAACGTGTTTTATTTTGTTATAACATAAAAAGGTTAACTTAAATGTACAAAAAGATTTACAACTTCCCTTAACTTAGTAGTTAATTTAAATGTACAAAAAGGTTTACAACTAGCCTTAACTTTTACAAAGTGCTAATTTAAAACTAACTTTCCTTAACTTAGATTTACAACCAACTTTAACTTAGATTTACAAAAATAGCTTATCTATCCTTAACTTAGATTTACAACCAACCTTAACTTAGATTTACAACTAACCTTAACTTATAAAGTATTAGGGAGCGCAAGTAAGTTGTCCGAAGGTATCTTATAATGACCTAATGCTAGAGTGGAGACGTTATCTTTAAGAATATACCTTTTGTCATCATTCGCTGATAGAGATATTTTATTAACTTCTGTACTATAAATGAAATGTTTGGCTGATCGGATAAACTTCATGGGATGACGAGCTGTATCATGGGTTTTTAAGCATGAAACATAATCTTGAAAGGTGATTTTATTTTTCAATACGGCTTTCTTAACACCTTTAGCTTTACGAATTTCACGTTTATCGATAAGTATTGCATACATTTTTGCCCGAAGTCCTACAAACGCATTTATTAGCTCACCATTGGTCTCATCTTTGAATTTACCTAATACCTTTTTGTTCAGAGTCGAGAAACATTTATGATCGGGAGGGAAGTCGGATGTATCCAAATACGGTAGGAGATCTATATAATCCTGGAATATATCTTCAGTAAATATCTTATATATGAATGAATCCGTATCTGTATAAGATAGGATTAGCCTTTCAGGTCCGAATCGCGGCATCATAACGTCGTAGTGGTAAGCGTACATGGTAGTCTTTGAAAGATCTAAAACACTGAGACCGATGTAAAGGGGCTTATTAAATTTTACTTTATTCTTTAACAAATGTATAGCAGCTAGGTTCTCGGTGTATATAGTCCTATCAATAAAATTATTTTTCGAAACCATTTTTTCAATCTTTTTAGCGTCACACACAAGCTGCATATTCATTCGATTTCTGACATTTTCCATAGTTTTACCGAAAACCGAGTTATTATACAATTTGTACAGATCTTTTTCAAAAGCCGTGCGAGCAGTTGTTCGAAGTTGCGTATTATGGGAAATGTAGGGTTCGAGCCATTTAGACTGACGAAATTTTATCGCTCTATTAATTTTCGTTAAAATGAGGCCATGGTCTAAAGCTTGCTTGAGAGCTACGTAATGGACGATATAATTTCTCCTAGGATTTAAATGAGGGACTAGTTTCCTGTGCTCACTCACCTCTATATTGTCAGGTAGAAATGGTAGGGAGTTGTGCAAATCGTGTAGCTCTTGAGGGTAGTCGACATCAACATCAAGGATATATCCGTAGTCAGGTGAGAGTTTGCTTAGATCTATATCCCCCTCCACCCATTCAAACCCCCCATAGGGTAGCGATTGCACCATTGCATGGCCATATAAATTATTTGCATCTTGATAAACGATATACGACGATGGCTCATTAGGATTATAGTTATTCAAGTATTTATTGTTAGCTTCGATGAATCTGTGCGATACTTGGCATATTCCTCCTCGTATTCCTCGCTCAATCATTAATATCATATCATAATCGGTGAGCAGTTGAAGTCTCACACCTGTAAAGCGAAGCATGGCATCCCAAGAAAGTCCGGGAAGGGTGAAGTAGTTACAGGGGTCGAGCTTATGCGTCTTCAGGGTGATATCTCGAAATACCTCGAAGACATCCGATAGCAGTAATACATCCGTTCTGAGATAATGGTCGCTATACTCCCCTATGGTGCAGCATTTAAATGTATTCCACACATTTATAGCGTGCTGATAGTCTTCATCAGAAACGGATGTATCCGTTAACTTATTATAAAAATACGTTTTGTCCGGCAATGCTTGCTCCTCTAACGTGCTCCAACCAGTGACGTAATCGTATGGGAATACCCCCTTACGCGATAATAGTTGAACATGTTCTGGCGGGTAAAATTTTGAAATCTCACGTAGCTCCGGTAAATTTTTAGCTAGGCTGTCTAGACTGCTTGACATGAATCTAAAAGTATCCAAAAAGCGGAGCTCTAGGGTTTCCGTCACTGATTTGCTAAACGAGATATACTTCTCTTCGGTGTTGGGGATCACCGATATCTTCTTAGTATTACACCCCAACTGTCTCACTATATGATGAGCATCGTATGACGAGAGGTTATGAAACAATACCGGTAAAAACGAAGGGTTTGAATATCGTAGATTGCAAGACTGGTGTGCGCTACCTCTAAATAAACCTGTGAGATGATTATGATCTTTAACCTTAATATCCGACGAAGTAAACGGCTTATCACACATGTAGCAATGCGTGCTTGCCTCGTATCGTTGCGCTTCCTCGCTGGTCAGGTGTTTCATTGGAGCGTACGTCCTATAGAGATCTGATACCATCTCTGCGATCTTTATCAGGTATTCCATTAGATGCTTACCAGCATCCTTTCCTCTGTATAAGTACGGCTCCTTAGGTAGAGGTGTCTCTAGATGGGCAACTTCGTCGGACATTTTTAGGTAGCAGCAAAAACTCATAGGCTCGTGGAGCTGATAGTTGAGCGTATATGACGCACTCGGATCGGGCTGACACGTATGCACAGGTCTGAGAATGCTCTCGAAGTCGCAATATATGACGTAAGGAACTCTTAACGATCTCTCCACGTGCTCGAATTCTACATAAGCCTTATTAGTAGGTAGCTCAACTCGGGTAGGAGGGTTTTTTATACAGTAAACTTTATGGTCCGCCATTTTTTCAGAAGCTGGCTTTATTCTGTTATCAAAATGGGTGAAACACCGTTTGCAAATAAGCTTTTTAGCGTGACGTTTCGAAACTTGTGATCCTACTAATCTATCGAAATCCTTAATGTATACATAGTGGGAAAGCTCCTCTTGCTCTAGTAGTAGGAGATCTCGGTGATCCGGAAGCTCGGAATCAACGACTTTTATGGGATAAACATTGAGATCTTTATCCAGCCCGAACACATTGATCGAAATATTATTGAGTTTTTCAAAATGTTTTATATCCTTTACAGGTGTGGGGAAAGTCAAGTGGGAGAAATCATACCGGCTCTCAAGATTAGAATAAACAGAAACTCTATGAGGGGTTCCCGATGCAAATTTGGCTAAGACTGAATATACGAAGCATCTAGAGTCATTGTTTTGGACATTAATGCAAGCCCGCCTATCTTTTATCTTAGCGGGTAGTTCGATATAACTACTACCTCTCAACGGGGTATATTTATTAATTTTCAATCGCATCCCATCGATTGCAGCTAAGGTCCAACCGCTACGTTTTAATTGAGACTCCTCAAGCTCCTTATCCAATTTTTCACACATCGTAGTAAGAAGTTCCTCTATATCTGTATCAGCGAAAACGGGGCTATTTTTAGTTTTTACTGTTACTGATAACTCATCTCCACTTACATTAGTCATCAGACAATCTAAAACTAAATTAAACTTAATACTACAATGTTCTACTATACTATTACTTATCTTATCCTTAATAATATGCC
This sequence comes from Gonocerus acuteangulatus, assembly GCA_946811695.1. Taxonomy (NCBI): domain Eukaryota; kingdom Metazoa; phylum Arthropoda; class Insecta; order Hemiptera; family Coreidae; genus Gonocerus; species Gonocerus acuteangulatus. The sequence goes on along the minus strand of OX328123.1, from coordinate 58,013,862 downwards.
TTATAGATGTACAAAACCTAGGAATATCTGAGTTAGTCTCGGACCTAATAAAAAAAGATCTTAACCTACTTTTGAACGCAGTCTCATATTCTACTATTCCGCTAGAGTCTGGCAGCTCCCCTAGTAGCTCTTCGTTGCTAGGCTCTCCTCGCTGTCGTTTCGCAGGCGGCTGACCACAACAGCTCTCATGACGCTCCAAGTTATGTAGGTTACTGAAGCGGAAGCTGCAGTGCGCGCAGGATCTCCCTGGGCAGTCATGTATCCCCAACTGGCCGCAAAGATTGCAAGCGCGGCATACTTGCTCATGACGAATCCTATTGTCAATCCTAGAAAACGCCTTGGAACACTTGGAGCAGTTCATATTGACTGATGGCGAGTACCTCTGACTGATGGTGGATACCTCTGACTGATGGCGCATCTTATATACTAATCAGGCTGGAGGGGAGGGGTAGGGATAGAGAGGGGTTGGAGGGGAGGGGTAGGGATAGAGAGGTGGGGATAGAGAGGTAGGGATTGATAAATAACATAACCAGTTCAGCATACATCCATTTATTCATAAAGTTCAATTACAAAGTTTTAAATTCCAATATAATATAATCCAGGCAGGTAAAAACATAGTCCTCCATAAACTGTTGTCGCCAGCCGTAGAGCCTTAATGGTGTAGGGAACTCCTCGCCGATATCGTAATATTTCTTTCCATCATACTCAGCTGCACAGTGCGTATTTCTAACAGAAGATTTTAAACAGAAAGATTAACGTTTTTGAAAATATGGATATGATGACCTCGATGGGTGGTGGGGAGGTTGTTGACACAGGAGTATGATGAGGAAGGATGTAGAAATAATTACTAAGAGCTTGATAGGAGAGCAGCAGGATTGACTCATAGTTATAATCAGCAGGATAAGTCACTTCCCGAATCCGGCGATATATGATAAAAATTGATATGACTAAGCTATGACTCAATCTCTAGGATTATTATTCTATAATATTTTTAGCAGGCTCCCATGTAGGCTTTCGAAAACCTAACCATTTCACTAAAACGCGATTATTTTTTCTTCTTAGTATTTTCTCTACCAGATATACGTCGTTGAACGTAGTTTTCTGCAATTCCTCGGAATAAAACGCGCCTTTGATGGGGCTACCGTTCAGATCCTTCAAGATATAGGTAGGAGGCTTCGTAGTTTTTACTTCTTCAATCTTAAACACCTCCGTTGAATAGTTGGGGTGGTAGGCTTTGTCGAAAACACCTCTCTCGCGCGATATTCGTACATAATCATCCTTCTTAAGAGGTCGCGAATGTCGTTTGAGGCTGTCGAAAGGTGCTAGGCTTCTATATTTTGAAAGTATATAATTCTCATTATCTTTATTAACTTGGGCCGGAGCCAGTCTTATAGTCCTATGCTTGTCGGTATTATACTCATGAGCAATATCTTGTAGTATGTGTAAATATCGGAACGACCCCTGAAGATGAAATCTGCGATACATCTTAGCCTTGATAGTTCTTATCAATCTTTCAACATGCGCGCATTTTATTGAAGAATACGTACTATAGTGCCTCACACCCTTCTCCTTCATGAGCTTCTCAAAGGGTTTGTTATAAAATTCTTTCCCTCTATCAGTTTGTAACAATGTAGGTACCCCTCGAGTTAGGATTTTCCTCATAGCTTTAGCTACTTCGTCTCCGCTCTTATCTTTCAACGGCTCCATGTATACGTATTTACTGAATGCGTCGATAACTATTAAAATGTATTGATACCCCTTGTTTTGCTTTTTATATTCTTTAAAATCCATCAGGTCAGCTTCCCAAAGATCGTTAATGCCCTTGAGGTTGTAATGGCGACGCCGGAAGTGTACTCGTACCGGCCGGTGTATCTCCTCGATCAATCTTTCCTTCACAGGGTTGTCCATTTAACGTTTTCAAAACGCAGGCTAAGTATGCCTTTAAGTAGCCTAAGCTGACCGCGTCTGTATCATCCGAAGGATCTGATAAATTAGTAAGTCTCTTACCGTGAGCGCTATATATATTGGATTTATTCGTAATACAATTACCGTCGACGTAACCTTTCGTAGCCGCGTCGTAGTAGAATATAGGAGGGGCAACGCCGGTGATCCGCCTATTTTCAATGTCCAGAAGGTTATTAGATATAAAATATCTCGATATCCTCCGATCGTAGTGATACTCGCCAGTCCTAGGGTTGTAAGCCATGCTCTCGCTTCGACTTCTAGTTAGTAAATGATTCCTAATTCCCGCAACTCGCTAATTATACTTACCTGTTCGTTCGTTACCCCGGTGTTTCCGGCGAGTTGTGACGCTACTAGCTTTCTTAATCTATCGACTAACTCATCGGCCGACGCGTAATATTCGACTCGGGGCTGACTAGTATTCATGTTTAAACCCCTTCCTAACTGAAAAAGGTTCTGAATAACGCCCTTATATTTTCTACTGTTATGAAACCGTTTAAGTTTTCCGTGTACGTCTAAGTGTACTCCCGTACGTTTAAGAATGTCCTTGTAAGCCTTAAGATCCGATCTCTTGTAATCCTTAGGGGCCTTAAAGAATAATAGCTGTAAAAGACCTCGTGTACGTTTATATCTACCATCTTTCACGCGTATCTCATTCGGATCGATTATCACCCTAGCTTTCCCAAGATGTAATACTCCATCTTTACCCTCTCGAATGCCGTAAACTCTATCCCTATCAATTCTCTGGAGGTAGTACTCTAGGTCATCAGCTTTCGCACCATCAAAGGAAGTATCATAGGAAGTATCACTATCGGAGGACGCCTCCGTTTTTTCTAGTTTTACCGCGATTTCTGGCTCAGGGTTTACATCGGTTTCGGGGTTAACATCGGTTTCAGGCTCAGGGTTTACGGCGGTTTCAGGCTCGGGGTTTACTAAAGGTTTTAAGCTCCCTATAGATGTTGTAATAGGTGCAAATGTCTTCTCTAATAGAACATTATCAGTAAAATCAGACTTTTTAATAGTGTTATATTTCTCCTTGATAGCTTTCGTAAGCTTTACCAGCTCCTTCTTCGTGTCCATCGTAATATCGACTGATGTATACATAGCTATATAACTTATATATATAGGGATGAGGTAGGATAACAAAAAACACAGGTTATTACATTGCATAAACGTTTATTGTTTCATAATATGTTAACATAGAATAAACTTATCAAAAGATTGTCTATAATATCCTTTATTAATGTCACATTCAGCGTTAATAGTTATAAATCCATGCTGCTCTGACGACCAGCAGTGTTTACACATATTGACAAACTCCTTAAAGCTAACATTAGTTATATTATCATTATAAAAATTTCGCAGGTTTCGCATATCCTGCTTAAATAATACAAACACATTGGCATTATCTCTAATAAGATGCTTAGGTACCTTAGTAAATGTTTGAACAAGATAGATTACATCTATGCATTTATGCCTTCCAAAGGAGAATAAGTCTCTGATTACATTCTGCTTAGAAGTAATGACGTCATCGAATATGAAGACTGAATTAGGTTTTATTTCTGATAATTGAACCTCGCTAACGTCATCGTATAAATAATAGCCAATTTCTGGCACTTTGCTAAACACTTCTCCTAATAGCTTATATTTTAACTGATGTAGCGTCTTGGCGCAAATGTAGACGTTCTCAAAACGTAGTCCATTCTCGTGTAGAAGGAGTGTTAAGACCAAATCCGTCTTCCCAGCTCCTGAAGGTCCGGCTATGATGCATCGAAGAGAGTGAGGAAACAGGCTGGAATGTCTCTTGACAGGTTCAACTTCTCTGGGGAGCTCTACTCGTGTTATCGACTCTGGCTGTTGAGCTATTTTCATGTTTTACGCACGATATTCTTTGACGGGTTATACTCGATGATTCTATCGTTTATAATCAACGCGTAGACGCTCGTGTTTGGCGGGAAATTTTTAGAGGCTTGTATTTCAATTCTTATATCGATATTCCCCGATTTAACTGAATCGTTCTGCTTACTACAATCGATAACGATTATAGGCGAAGTCGATACGAACTCATGGAAGCCGAAGTACGACTGACCTTGCTCATTATAGTAAGATTGTTTAAATCTTAAATAATTCTCATAAACCACGACTTGATTATTTTTAGTGTGATCGACATTCCATGCTTCGTAGGGGTAATATTCGGAATTCAACCACACTCGCACATCCCTCACGCTGCAATGATCGAATTTTGACATATCTTTACTCAACTTGTTATTTCTATCCGTCTGAAAAGCCACAATAACGTATCTAGGCTTCTCGAGCCCTGCGCTCGTTTTTACCGTCCAATTATGCTTTGTACTCGCCGGTAACGAGGGGAATTCGAACAATTCCCAACTCCTAAACGGAACGACGATATCTTCATCATTTTTTAAAACTTTATACACGCGCAGTTTTTCCTCGTCCGATAAAGTTATATATGGAACGCTCCAGGAGACTTTCTGAAGATTCAGTTTATACTTTGTATCATCGGCTTCTGCTGTTAAGGCGTTTACATCGGTTCTAGATCTGATTAGAATCAATTCCTGCTGCATTTGTACTATAATCTTATCATAATCCTCAGCAAATCCTAAAAGTATTTTTAGTGGGATTATAACCGTAAAGTTTCCACTGTCATTAATCGTATAATTCGTTGACCCCCACCCCGCATGCTCTAAATTTTTAACGGTCGTTGGGCTGAATGAGCAATAGCCCTTAAGTGTGGAGGTTATCCCACAATTTCGAACCCGATCGACCTCTACACCTCCAATTTCATATCTGATTTCGTCAAAGAGAAACGCGAACGCGTTGTTAATTAAAGTGACATCAGTCGTTTTAGTACCGTCCTCCTTAGTGAGAGCGCCTTCTAGATAGATATAACTCTCCGACGGTAGTGTGCAGATATCCTGCTGTCTGATAGCGATTCTAATCTCGTCACTAGGCGCAAACGTTAGCGTCGAATAAGGCTGATGGGAGTGGTACTCGGAGCGTACTATTCGAGTATCGAATCTAACATCATCTGTGATATCGAGCATATTTGATTTTAAATCCAAGCTGTTTGAGGAACTCTATGTTTCTAGGAGATAAGTAGAACCTCTCGCTTCTCCTATCTTCGTCTGAATGTTTGGAAAATACTATTCCCATTCTTTTATATGTAATCGGATAGTTATAGTCTCGCCGTTAAAGTTGACTAAATCTCCGTCGATATCTATGAGACGTACTCTTACGGTATCGATGACGTTTGTATTAAGAGGGTAGTAGATAATGTTTTTCGGATGTACGTTAATAGCGTAGCCAGGTGCGACTCCAGGTGTAAACTGATGAATATCATGGGTAGGTACTCCGTTTTTATAGGCTCCATTAGCTATGGAGCACTCTAACGAAATAGTCATAGCGTCTGTAATATTTACAGGCTCGAGTCCTTCATATGGCTCATTAGCAGGGATGACTCTTTCTTCTACCCCCAACAGTTCGGCAAAATTGTTAGGGACTGAGAAATCTAGCGCGTAATTACAACTTAACTTTACACGCTTAGTCGTACTACTCGCGTATAAACGTAGCGATGGTTCAGGACCTGTTCTCAACTTTTTGTCGGTATAAAGATTCTCCATGAGAGCCTGCAGCATGTCAGCTATGTCAGAAACTTCATACGCGCCTTGCGGAATCGTAACCCTATGACATATGACATCACATATACCGATCGTGTCATTCTTACCTCTAATAATATTAGGTATCGAGTTGAACGAATCCAGCGATAATAGCCCTATATGATATTCGCGCGAGCTGTCGAGAGTGATGGGAGGAAAAAATGTATTGGTAATTTCCGACTTATCATCGCTCATAACAATTGTTAGATTACGCATTTTTTGATCTGTTGTAAAGGAATGTGAGGCAAAGATGTCCGCAGATAGCGCTCCGCCAAGACTGATCGCGCTGACGATTATAGCTTATATTTAAGCCGTTTACATATTTTATAACCTCTAGTGGTGGGGGTAGATCTCCGAAACTGTCATAATAAACAATGTCGTTATCATATTTAGATAAGGCTACCCAGTGAGTCCCCTCGTTCTCGTCCAAGTTAATAACGATATTTTCCTTATTTAAAGGTTTACGAGGAAGCGCATTTCTCGCGTACACTCCTCTAAAATGTTTAATATACCGCTTAGCGACTCTATCGATTTCAATATCCGTTAATGCTCGGATAGGCAGTCTTTTTACAAATGGCGGGAAATTTTTTTTTTTAACCCCTTCCCCTCCCACGGTTTTAGGTATAGCCCATAGCCTTTCTTGTAAGGCTTTAAGTATAAGCCGCTACCGATTTGTTTCTTCTCCATATTCATATTATGACGTTTTTCTTCCTCGAGTCTCAATCGAGCGTCTCGGGCTTCATTTACTGTTTTAGCAATGCTTGAAGCTCCTGACGCAATTGTGCCTAGAGCGCTTAATGCGGCAAAAATGGGAATTAGAGGAATAACTCCTCCTTTTTGAGGGATAGGGATGATGCGAGGAATCTTTGTCTGCTTATGAAATACTTTTTTAGCAATCGCAAAAGCCTTATCTATATTTTTAGATATCCCATTCCCCTTCCTCATATGCTTTTTTATACGTCTTAGCGATGTTGTAAAACAACAGCTCCCCCCTCCTACTTTCGTTTTGAGCTTCATCGCGTTTGTAACAGCCCACGCAGCAGCCCTCTCACCGAACGAAGAATCTGGCGCCTTGACGCGCTCCCAAGCCTCGTCAGCTAACCTTTTATCAGCTTCCGTTCGGTCTTTATTTGTAGAATAAGCTATATCGTGTCTTTTACAGGCTTCGTCTAAAGGGTTAATCCCTTTATCACCTCTTGCTAGTCTTTCCTTGAGCTTAGTTCCTGGTCCGCAGTATCTATAACCTGGTAAATGTGCTTCGAATGGTAGCTTATCAATTAGCGAATTCAAAAAGCCTCTTCCTCGATGTGTCTTCCTCCGCATATCTCTTCATACTCATACCATTCTTACTCACCTTGCATTTATATAGGATGGGGGTGAGATGAACAAAAAAAAACATAGGGTTTTATATATATAACTGTTTATTAAGTGAGAGGTTACATATAAGGTTATGAACAAGGTTACATATTGAATATATATGGTTACATATTTAGAACGTATTTTATATAATCCTCAGGAGCGTGTTGTTGATAGGAGAGCGCCACCTCCCAGTCCCAGCGGTGCTTATTATCTATGATGAAACGGATGGAGAGGTCCTGATGCTTGATGATGTAACCCCAGTCCAGCTCTGCTTCAAATTCGTTTATGAACTCCTCCGACAGCTTTTGATAGATTGAAATAGTCTTCCAGTCGACTTTATCAGCGTGCTTCCTTATAAATGCCTCGCTAAGATTTTGATTCCTAGATATAGTCGACCAACATATACGCGCGCTATATCTCTCCATAATAGCTTCGCTGAGGCTTCCATCCCTAGATAAGTCGTCCCAGTCGAGGTCGTCAGCAAATTCGGTGATCATATCATCTGATAGGTTGTTGTAGTTCCATTTCAAATCAGCAAGGAGAGCTTTCTTAGCTATGAGGTATACTTGAAACATACCTTCCATCTCGACGACTGCTTTCAAACTGTCTATCGATATACCTCATGGAGTATAGGATAGCATTTCCCCCACCCCTGGATATATTCATCACCGCTCCAGAATTGTTAGCTTAGACATCCTCTTTATGAGGTTGTTAATACCTCTCTTCTTATCGTATACATCTATTTCAGCCCTCAGCTCGTGCAGTTTGTTAATAAATGTATCTATTTTTCTATTCATGCGATGTTGGGTTAGTAGATAATTAGCTTCTTGAATAAGGTCATAAGATAATAAATGGGCGAGTATATTCTTACGCTCCTCTAGATCTCCCCCTTCTATGGCGCATTCGCCATTTCTCTCAGCAAGAAAGTTCATAACAAGTATGATGTCATTCTCAGTATTAACTAGATCTTTGAAGATACGACGCGCACTCGTCAAAGGCTCCATCCCGACTAATCCTCGTTGAGTAAGTAGAATTCTAAACTTCTCAGGTTCTCCTCTGTTCCATAGGTCTTTTTGTACCATTCCACGTAGTCGTCATAGAAAACCACCTTGAAATCAGCTCCTTTATCACCTCTTTCGAATAACATTTCCCAATCGACTCTGTCTCTATGCTTGATGATCTGATAAAGATACATTTTCTGATACTTGCAAACCAAAGTCCAGTCTAATAGCGTCTTGTAATGATCCAACATCTCATCTGTAAGTGGTTGATAACGTGATATATGCCCCCAATTGATTAGATTTGCAAACATGCCTAACTCTTCAACTGTGAAACGGTGAAATAGCGAAACTAGATTCCAGTTCAGCTTATGTTGAAATTCTATGAGGAAGGTCGTGCTCAGAGAGCCTGATCTTGAAATTTCATCCCAACACTTGCACGGCTCCATTGCGACTGATGGTGATAACGCTTAACTCATCCTTATACCTCATCCTTACGATAGGTATACTCTCATATATCCGGTTCTAGTGACTCGACATATTGGGCATTTCTTTAATATTTTTGCGCAATCCGAGCAAGTAGCTACGTGCGCACACGGAAGGAATGCTATCTCAACTACATCTGCGAAGCATATCTTACATAAATGAGCGTCTCCAGATCCATTTTTCTTCTTAATAACTAGCGGGCACGTGGGGAACCATATAGTGTGCTGCATCCATACATCATCATTCTCCTCCCACTCTTTTAACCCCCCTCCACAGCAGTAACAGATAGTCTGGTCAGCCTTACCTGTGTAAAAAAATCCTGCTTCTATCAACGCTTCGGGGTTTATTTTGTTGCTTAAAGGCCAAGTATCGAACGATCTTCTGCGTGCTTCAATTAATTGGTACTCTGGAAAGCTGACCCGTCTTGAGAAAGGGTGACTCCCACCACTAGCGCTATAACCGCTGTGCTCATCCTCTGATTGCTCTGCCATGACTGAATGCGCATCTCTAGATCTTCTAAGGATCTAAGGAGGGGCTAGTATGACTCATGCTAAGACTATTGGCGGGAAACTGCTCTTAGATACGGATGTGATTAGGCGGTATCCATGTTGGCTTCGTGAGGAAGATGGCGGCTGGCTGATACTGTTTTCCTTGTAGCTGATGACGTCAGCTGGCTGACAGTCACCCTATTACCCTGCTTAACAAACTCTTACAAGCTGTGATATGTATCTAGACGCTCGTCACACTATATGTTATTGATTTTGAGGATACGTCAGTACAGCTGGTTACTACTGACTAACACTGCTTTCGCTAAGGAAATTATGAAAAACATGCTGCGAGCTATTGATCGCAGCATCACTTCATAGAGGCGCTTACAGCTGCGCTCAGTACGTTGAAGGACCTCCAGCTTCGTGAAGAAATTGGCGGAGCGTGTTTTTTCTAATTCCAAAAAACATCGTAAGAACCTACCTCTTTAACGGGCTATTAACCTAGGCCAGCATCGCGGCAAAGCAATGAACAGCGTGACGTTAGCTTATTGGCGGCGTCAGCTGACTGGTAATGTTTCAAACTTGGAAGCGCGCTAATAGATGACCCTCGCTATTAACCTAGGTCAGCACCTCGTCAAAGCACTGTCGTCAACAGCTCGACGTTAGCTTATTGGCGGCGTCAGCTGTCCGGCGTCGTTTCAAACGTGGAAACGCGCTAACAGACGAAACGCGCTATTAACCTAGGTCAGGTCCGTTTCAGGTCAGCTTCGTGAGGAAGATGGCGGCTGGCTGACACTGTTTTCGCTAGCGATGACGTCACCGGCGTGACGTCACCGACGTGACGTCAGCTGGCTGACAGTCCTCCGGCTGATGACGTCAGCTGATGACGTCACTGTGACGTCGCTGTGACGTCACTGTGACGTCACTGGCTGATGACGTCAGCTGATGACGTCATGAGGTCCCTCAACGCTCCAATTGCCTCTACTGTTGCAGGTGCTTTATTTTTTATATCGACTTTAGAAAATAATGTTGACGTGATTCTTTTACCAATTCATTTGTCTTATAGAGTAGATTAGAAGAAAATATAATCTTTAAACTATAATTTATATTTCGTCAAATATATTCAAAAATATGTTTACGTTTTCAAGCAAACTAGTATTATACATTTTTTTACACCAAAAATAACAGCAGATTTAAAATCAGCACCCCAAGAAACCCTTACGTGGTGAATAATATTGAAAACAAAAAGTCCGACTCGCAGGAACTGCAGCATCTTAGCGCGGTTCCGTTCATGTCCCTAGTGCCATTTGATAAGCTTAGAAAAGAAATAAACTTATTTTTTTTATATATCTCGTGAAAATTGTCAAAATCCTCTCGAACATCTCGAATAAAAGTGATATTAAGGCGTCAGGGACACCGACAGTAGCTAACTTTTACACAGAAGCGGAAATTACAGAATCTGGCTCTCATTCTAAAGCAAAGCTCTATAAATCAATACAAAATATGCCTAATAAAGCCTTTCTAGAGGATACAGAAGCATGGGCGTATATGAGGGGGGTGTCTGAGGGGGCTGCAGCCCCTCGCGAAATTTTGAATTGATGATAAAAACTTCTCGTAAAACCCTTAAAAATAAATTAAATAAGATCACTTAGTTCATAAAACATATTTTATTTTACGTGCAATAGTTTTAGTTGCCTAAAACTATTCCAAGCTCTAAATATTTAGTATTCCATACCCTGGAAATGGTCTCAGCCCCCCCCCGAAATTGTTTTTATATACGCCCATGTACAGAAGGATCAAGAAGAAGTACACAAGATTGAGTAGAATACCCTGCCTAATATAGCCTATATAGAATAATATGCCGAATAAAACGTATCTAGTAAATACACAAGGACAAATAAATGTCTTGACGAATAACAAGTAAAAAAAAAAACTTTATTTAACAAAATAAAACAAAGTTTAGTTGCCCAACTACAATAGAATAATATACCTAATTAAGTCTACGGAGTAGACACAAATGGACCAAAAACAAGTCTTGTGGAATATTGATTTTTTTCTAATTAAATACTTTTTATCAATATATAGTATATAACCTTTGTTGAAAATTATTGATTGCTAATTGATGAATCGGTTTACAACTAAGTAGTCTTTATGAATATTTAGTATATAACCTATTTTTGGATCTGTGTTTTTGGGGTGTTCTCCTGCTTTGTATTTGTGTCGGCAGATACCTGGGGTATATTTACAGCTCTTGAGGATTAACTCTTAGCAGGTAAATTTCCTGCGGCCCCATTGTGTTCTACGGGCATTGAACCGCCATATACGCTCATAGTATCTAACCGTTGTGAAGTTTATTTTTTGGATTTAGGACTTAATATACATATGTAGACTAAATCATAGCAAGAAGTAATCCTCCGTCGTCGGTTCTTAACTATGTAGACTCGCTAATGTTATCCAATCTTAGATACATCGTATTTAAAATCCACAGCAAAAACACGACATTTCATCAGAATCCCCTGCTGAATAAAACTTATATAGAATAATATGCAAAATAAAGCCTATCTAGTGGATAAAAATAGAGGAAAAAAGCCGTTCGTGGTGGTAGAAAATCTTAAAAGTATTTCGCTCAGAAATCTCCGAAATATTGTCACTAATTTTACGTATCCTGTTTTATAGCCAAATAGATTTATATTCTATAATCAATAAGAAAAACCTACTAACAATAAAAAACTATGGGTAACAGATGAAAATAGGGAATACCAAGAATAATTCTAAAGAACGAAATCAACACCAGTACTGTAATCTAGATATTCATACGGCATCATCGAATTCTAACAAACAAAATATTGATTCTAATTATACGTATCCTGTTTTATTGACAAATACATTTGACTACTATAAGCAATTAAAAACACTAGGGAATATGCCAAAGAACTCAGAGTAGGAGCCTCGACAGTTTCAAGACATTTGAAGGAAATCGACAAATCCAAAGCTGACATTACTTCGCTTATTCAAAACTTTCTTTAGAACCTTTCTTGTAGACCATTTAGTAAGCTTTCGAATGGTAACCTTTCGCTTCCGAAGATTTTTAACCGTTTTCGAGATATTAAGAAATTATACGAAGTTCCCAAAACTTTTCATTATTTCTGACAACAGAAAATTGGTCTCATTTTACCTATCCTGTTTTACACACACATACATTTTCCTTACAAATACAACATAAGAAATTAAAGAAATAAAAAGCAATAAAAAACCAAGGGAAAGAGACAAAAATTACAAAAAGAACGGCAAAAACCCGTTCATAAGAACAAAACAGACGTATTTGAAGTTTTAAGCATTTATTTCTCCGATTGACATAACCTAATCAAAAATAGTTTTAAAATCATTTTTGTAGAGAATTTAGTAAGCTTTCAAATAGTTTCAATCCACTTACCACGATTTCCCAACCGTGTTCGAGATATTAATGAAAGTATACGAAGTTTCCAAAACTTTTCATATCTGTTCATAAAATATTTTATTCTAACCCTTCCTTAACTCCAAACGTAACATAACTATCAACACATTAGTTTTAATGAAAGTAGAACATGCACATAATGTTTCAACTGAATCCCGTTATTCTAAGTACCCAAACCAAAAACGGTATTCAAAAACTATTTTTCCAATTTTCTCGACAACGGTTAAAGCTATCGCCTTGAAAATGGTTTCATTCGTTTTTCTAGCCCAAGAAGCCTATAAAACGAGTACTTACAAGCTTATGAACTCAAAAACGTAAGCGTTACGATTTTTTCTGCGCGAATTTCGCCCCAAACGCCATCTTCCAGTGGGCGGATTTTGCTGGTTAACGAACTTGACCTTTCAAATTGGACGACAGATTTTTGTACCAAATTTCATCAAAATCGGACCATTCGTCTTCCATTTAGAGAGCGAACAGACAAATATATATATATATATATATATATATATATATATATATATATATATATATATATATATATATAAATAAATATATACATATATATATATATATATACAAATTTGAACCACCGTTATTTTCGGTTTCTAGGGGTTCTGAAACGCAAAATTTTCTAGTCGGCACTTCCGGATTGTTTCATTGTATCAACCTTATAAGCGGGGTTCCTCCCTATGGGGGAGGGAGGAACCGCGCTAAAATAATGATTTTTCCCAGTCTGGAAGAGAATAAAAATTTGCAAGCGAAAAAGTAATGTGACGTTTTGAAATTCAATATCTCCCCTTGAGATAATCCGATTTTTACGTCATTGAAATCTTTCAAAAGAAGAAAGACTCCTTTTTCTAACCATATAAATGACTATTGTATTATCTCAAAGGTACTTGCGAAAAATGGTTATCCAAATAAAAATAAAATGTAAACTTTTTTGCACATAACCTCGGTCCCAGAACATTTGGAAACGCCCCGATTGGAATGATATGTGTCATATTAAGGCCTTTACGAACGTTTCACATGTTTTTTTTTGGCTAGTGTCGTAATTATAGCTACACAAGCGACTTTGCGAGGATCCATTATTAACAAAATGCTTCTGTCACGGAGATCACAATGCATACTGGAGAAAAGTAATGACATTAAAAATGATCCGTGGAATGACGGTGTAAGGTGTACATTGTAATGATGATATGGAATGACGAGAGTTGAATAGTAATGACTAGAGCCCGGAAGTTAGGCATTTATTTTTGGTTAAAATAGGCAGGCAAAAAGGCAGTTAAAATACTGAAAATAGGCAGTACTTTACTTAAAATAGGCATTTATTAGGAGTGAAGGCAAAGATGAATCTTACTCATTATTAGAGCCCGGAAGTTAGGCATTTAATTTTGGTTAAAATAGGCAGGCAAAAAGGCACTTGAAATACATAAAAGTACTTTAATTAAAATAGGTATTTACAAGGAGTGATGGCAAAGAGGAATCTCATTCCTAATTATCAATTAAAAGGTGCATTTTAAATACTGTACTTACTCTTACTTTCCCTGATTACAAGCTACAACAAGATGCTTTTTTAAAGTAGCAACTGTCATAGACAGACGCTTGTCAGAAAGAATGTTTTTCATCATGGAAAAGGAACGTTCTACTTCCCCTGAAGTGATAGGCGCAAATTTGAAACAAGCTACATCGAAAGGACACATGCCAGTTAAAACAGAATTTTCGCCTTTCAGAACATTACGAATGTTCTTAATTTTTTCGATGTCCACATTAGCACTCAGAACACGTTTAACTTTTTCACTTACACTCTTTCCTTTTAGCGCGGTTCCTCCCTCCCCCATAGGGAGGAACCCCGCTTATAAGGTTGATACAATGAAACAATCCGGAAGTGCCGACAAGAAAATTTCGCGTTTCAGAACCCCTAGAGACCGAAAATAACGGTGGTTCAAATTTGTATATATATATATATATATATATATATATATATATATATATATATATATTTGTCTGTTCGCTCTCTAGGTCGAAGACGAATGGTCCGATTTTGATGAAATTTGGTACAAAAATCAGTCGTCCAATATGAAAGGTCAAGTTCGTTAACCAGCAAAATCCGCCCACTGGAAGATGGAGTTTGGGGCGAAATTCGCGCAGACAAAATCGTAACGCTTACGTTTTTGAGTTCATAAGCTTGTAAGTACTCTTTTTATAGGCTTCTTGGGCTAGGAAAACGAATGAAACCATTTTCAAGGCGATAGCTTTAACCGTTTTCGAGAAAATTGGAAAAATATTTTTTGAATACCGTTTTTGGTTTGGGTACTTAGAATCATGGGATTCAGTTGAAACATTTTCTGCATGTTCTACTTTCATTAAAACTAATATGTTGAAATTTTGGTTACGTTTGGAGTTAAGGAAGGGTTAGAATAAAATATTTTATTAACAGACATAAAAAGTTTTGGTAACTTTGTATATTTTCCTTAATATCTCGAAAAAGGTTAAGAATTTGGTAAACGAAAGAATACCATTAGAAAGCTTACAAAATGCTCTACAAAAAAGGTTCTGATGAAAGTTTTGATTAGGCGATGTCAATCGGAGAAATAAGTGCTTAAAACATTAAAGTAATTGATTTTGCTTATTCGAACTGTTCTTTTTGTCTGTTTTTATTCCTTGTTATTTTTTAATTGCTTATAGTTGGATAATGTATTTTACAATAAAACAGATTAGGCAAAATAAGAAAAACAATTCATTGTTAGAAATATAGCTTGCCAAGAGAAAAAGATTCGTTGACGTCTTTTGAATATTTTCAATTGCCTTTATGCTGTTGGTTTTTTTATTTTATTTTTTAATTGATTTTATCTGTAGAATTATTACTATAGTAAAAGAACACAGGAACGTGTAAAAATATTTGATATTTTCCAATTCATTGAAACGTATGAAATGAAGTATCGGTAGAAGAGGATTCTAGGGTCTTGCGGACCTAACCCCAGGTATAGCCATAAAACCCTTTGAACAAAGGCCGAGGAAAATATTATCTGTTTCTATTCTATGCTTTTCAAATGAGAATAGGGATATGAACAGGAACCGGGGTCTCCCGTGGTCTAATAGCTAGCGCCTTGGATTCATAAGCGGGAGATGGTGGGTTCGATTCCCAACCTCCGGCAGGAATTTTATCATCCCACAGCTCGCTGGTGAAATTCCTCGCTACACCCTGGATGTCGGCGCTAATGACCTAGATGTAGAAGTGCCGTAAAAAAAAAAAAAAACTGGAACCGCGCTAAGATGACGCAGTTCCTGCGAGTCGGACTTTCTCTTCTGGTGCTTGGAGCAGTTGATTTACAGCATCTTCGAAGATCCCCATAGATGATACCAGCGAATCATCTCTTTTCTCTAACTTCAAGATTGCTTCCGGTATCACACTATAATGTGCTTTTATAAATGCCAGATCATTACTAAGCTCTTCTTGGTCCAGCAACTTTTTTACCTCGCGAACTGAACTAACTTCGTCTACTGATACTGCATGAACTACCTCACGTATCTTGTCCAAGTTGTTGCAGTAATATATTACTGCTGAGATCAAGGTTCCCCCCCCCCCCCCCCATCTGGTAAGAACTGGCTGAGGAGGTAAAGCCAGCTCTGGTGCTATGTCCTTAAAAACCCGGATTCGAGAGGGTGATTTTAGGAAGATTTTCTTGGCGTTAGAAACTAATATATCCATGTGAGGATACAAACTTCTTATCTCTTCAGCGATTCTGTGGAGGCCATGAGCTAGACAAGTGAGGCGGAGCATTTTAGGAAAGAGAACTCGTAAGGCTTTAGCTGCTTTTTTCATGTAAGGTGCTGCATCTGTGACAAAAAGTAGGACATCATCATGCCGTATTCCGTCCGGCCAGAGTAGCATTAGTGAATTGGTAAACAACTGTGCCACTGTGGTACCATTTGCTCTCTCCATCTCCTCTGTCGTCAAAAGATATACTATATATATCACCAGAGGAGGCACATATATACTATGTACTTTAGAAGGGTGCTTTCAGCCCTTAAACGTACGATTGGGCCGATATAAAAAAATACGTATAGATTATTTTCACGTGTTTAATAAATATACAAAGTTTCATAAATATCGGCTCCGGATCCCCGGAGGGGATGTTCCCTCGTTAGTCCGCCCCTAATCTGCAGAAACGCCAGTTTACTAAAAAAAAAAAAACGAAAACATCACCCACAATGTATGTAAATCGGTTTTTAAATTTTCTCACTGCGTTTTTCTTATTTAAGTTTCAAAAAACCGTTCCAAGTATTACGAAAGGTCAAAAACAGATATTTCAAGAAGGAACAAAAAAAAAAAAAAAAAAAAAAAAAAAAAAGAAGTAATTGAGCGACAATTTTTAAATGTTATTACAATTTTAATAACAAACTACAGACTGTGTGATAATAATAATTCTAATAAGTAGTTTCTGAGTATAAAACCATAACTCAAAAGACTACAAGGATATATTTACGGATAATTATAGGTCTGTAGGAGTACTTCGGGAGTTTCCGTCTGACCCTATAATAGGATATGCTAAGGCCTAAGGCAGAGAAGGTAACCCTGACTCGATTCGGTCAAGGTGTTCTCCTGATATGGTTACCTAGAGCGTGGGAGTTCTTGGACAGTCAGCGGGATATTAGCTACATTTGCAATGTCCGACTAGCAGGATATGTCTTAGTGTATTTACATTAAAGCTTAGTGTTTTACATTATTTTAGTGTTTCTGGTGCTATTTGGTAAAACAATTGTGTCTATTTTTGCTCGAAACTTATATTTATAATAATTAAACCATTTATTTATTTTCATTACACCTTCTTAATAATTTGATGGGCCAAATACACAAAATGACATTAGATAGGCTGTAATAATAAATGGCATTGTTTAAAAGTTAACGTCCGTCACGCAGGAGTTGCGTAATTGAGCACATTCTTGAGAAGGTGGGAGTGACATTCCTTGTTTGGGGGTTTAACGCTTGTCATTCAGCCCAATGAATGGTTGAGCTCTCTTATATTTGTATTGAACGGCTGACTCAGTTATCAATTTTATAATTAATTTTGGGGTCATTCCATGTCAAATCAATCATTAAAGATTTTAATGAAACTTGATAAGTTCGTTCCTTTCATGGATATAAGTAGGAATATAAAACAGTTTTGCTCTATCTCAAATAGTTTATTTTTTACGTCTTGCTAAAGGTTTTGACAGATTGCAGTTTTCATCGATTGAACAAAGGAAGTACAATCTTCTCACTAGACTCAGAATCGGGCACTCGGGTACATAATGACTAAAACAGACAAACATACATGCAAATCACGTAATGTTGCATTTTATCCCAATATATCCCAACAGTTCTTAGCAACCTGCTTAATTTCTATTTATTTAAATGTAAAAACAATAAAATAAATTATAATTTCACTTTAACATTAGGTTAAAAAAGGTTAAATCTTAAAGAAAAGCGATATTTATGGAGTTAAAATGGACCTAATGTTTTAATAACCGAAATGCGACATTTTCCACATTATCTTTCTAATGAAGGTTCCTGGGTGAGTCGCCCCTTTTTAGCGATCTACTTGAAACGTAACAATAATAACATATAAATAAATACAAAAAGTAATAATTTCGTTCTGGTCATTAAAAACATGTATTAATTAGTTTTACCTGGATCAAGTTCAGTCCTTCGCTTACAAATTTTATAAAAATCTCAATGTGAGTTTAAGAAAATACAAATGTTTTCTAGCCACGATCAGAATGTTTCTTAATTAATTGAATGCGTTGAACCCGAATTATAGTATGTTATGCAAGATTAAACTTTTACGAAATACCTCCTATCAGCTGAAACAGCTGCAAAGGAAGTGGACCGAAAGTAAGCACGCTACTTTGGGGTCGCATTTTCGTTCCATTCCCGTCTGACGTTTTGACGTTCATTTCCCGCGCGAGCAATCAGCTTGACGTTAACGTCTTCTTTATAGTTATTCAGTGTGTGGGAATGAATAAAGTAAAAATTAAGTCTTGGTTTCATTCATGTGTTCATTTCTGATCTGGTATATATATAAGACAAAAAATAAGCAATATATCTGATAAGTTTAAAAAAAGACAAATGGAAAAAGAAAAAAAATATTAAAAACCCAAAAGAATTATCTGGCTCAAGTTCGATTGGAAATCGTGAAAGATAGAAAAAAGATCTTTATATATGTGCATCTAAAACTATTTTGGATATGACTATATATCCAAACTATATATACTATATATATGATTTCGGAATAAATTCTGTTGATCTCATTCATTTTTTTTAATAAAAAAACGAAAATTTGGCATTTATCTGAATTTTTATATTTTCATTGAATTCAGTGTATGAAAATGCTTTACACATGACAAGCGCCAGATAATGTTTTATAAATTTTCTCAAGCTTATGAATGTTGTTTCCACAACTTCAGCAATTTTTCCAAAATTTTAGGGCCGTTTGAGCAAAACGGACCTTAGAGTCTAATTGACAGCATCAGACGTATATGTAGAGAGAAAAACCTTGTCATATGCAGGTGTAATTATTTGCCAGCATAACAAACAGGCATATGAGATATTTAGTTACTCTGATTACTTTGCCTGATAACGTTTGGTCTAATCGTATAGTTGCTGCGACCTCCGGGCGTGCGATATCAGTGAACTCAGCAACATGCTCCTGCACTATCTGGGGAGTTGTGAGATTGTTTTAAAACTTCTTCTAGTCCTTTTCGTGGCATCATTTATAGAACTGTTTTTTTTATCTTCTACCTATAATCTTTGTGGGTTGCGCGATAGTCTACTGTGCGTGCGATATGATGTCTAGATCATTTCACGTAAATAGTTATAAAGACTGGATATCATAACGAAAAGATAATAAAACTATTATAAACTATATTCTGTACGTACAGATGTTAAAACAACCACTTGTAATTTAAAAAAAAACTATAGTTAGAATTATTTCATTAATAAATAATGTTACCAATCAATTTTGTTTTCATAAATTAACTGCACTATATTAATTCAAATAAAACAAGTTATCCAATATACCCATTTTAGTAATACTTTTAAGTAGCTTTGGAAAAGACTGAGGAGTTACTGTGCAACAGGTTTTCAGCGTATTGGAGTAGTTCCTATTTCTTGTTCAAGTATTTTTTGCGTCACTATAGTTACACGTTGAGTGAACGGTAGAAAGGTTGGCAGCAGGGACATTGAGAGATTTCACCGTCTGAACTGTCAAGTACTAATCTAAATCAGAATGAAACGTTTTAAGCAGTCCTCACTACCTCTGGATGTCAATCTAAACTAACGCACAGATTTAGGACTCTCAGAGTAGAGGCAATCCCATTTTAAGCAGTCCTCACTACCTCTGGATGTCAATCTAAACTAACGCACAGAATTAGGACACTCAGAGTAGAGGTAATCCCATTTTAAGCGGTCCTCACTACCTCTGGATGTCAATCTAAACTAACGCACAGATTTAGGACTCTCAGAGTAGAGGCAATCCCATTTTAAGCAGTCCTCACTACCTCTGGATGTCAATCTAAACTAACGCACAGAATTAGGACACTCAGAGTAGAGGCAATCCCATTTTAAGCAGTCCTCACTACCTCTGGATGTCAATCTAAACTAACGCAAAGATTTAGGACACTCAGAGTAGAGGCAATCCCATTTTAAGCAGTCCTCACTACCTCTGGATGTCAATCTAAACTAACGCACAGAATTAGGACACTCAGAGTAGAGGCAATCCCATTTTAAGCAGTCCTCACTACCTCTGGATGTCAATCTAAACTAACGCACAGAATTAGGACACTCAGAGTAGAGGCAATCCCATTTTAAGCAGTCCTCACTACCTCTGGATGTCAATCTAAACTAACGCAAAGATTTAGGACACTCAGAGTAGAGGCAATCCCATTTTTGTTTTGACTTGCCGGAATGGCTTGTACTAATGTTTGAGGCATTTTGAAGATCGAGAGCATTATTTTAGTGCCTCATATTCGCGTCGAGAACATTTTTGCTTACTTGCAGATTGAGAGTTAATAAATCAATGAAAACTATAGCAAATACAACATCCACACATGAATGTATCAATCTGTTCTATGACGCTCTTAAAATATATTCAAAATCAAGTAATTAAGGCCATTGAAGTAAGCCGCGAAAAAAACGAGTTGATAGTTAAACAACATTATACGTACTTAACTCGTATGTGCTTTATCGCAAATCAATATAAATGGTTCTCACTACCTGAAGAATTCCACCCGCTAGAGTTTATAGTTGAAAAGCTATAGTTCTAAATTCATTCAGCTTATTGCTTCACTTTGCTTATATTTAGATGTGACAGAAGGTCAGATGTCAAACAATATACTTACTTTCTTCACTACTCCTTTATTTTTCTCTACATGTTTCTCGTCTTTATGACGCCTCTTCAGGAGCACTTAAAATAATATATAATTACAGCCTACACCACCGAGAACCTTCTGCAGGTAGGGCCATGTCTAGGCATTCTGTCACATATAAATATATTGGAAAAATAGGGTCCATCTTATAGTATAGAAAATATTTATATTGCCTTGGCAAACATTTTCTGTTTATTGCTATTGAGAATGGAAGACAAGGTTTTTTTTTTAAGTAGTTGGAATTGTACAAACATTGAATCGACCTATTTCTTGTAGTTTTCGTTGGATTTCTTAATTGCTAAACTAAGAAAATATTGCGTTGTTTAATATTTCAACATTCATTAGTCTTGTGAAATTTATAGAAAGACTCCAGCTACCGAATGGTTCTTTTCAGAGCAATCTTTCCGTCATTCCTGCTCTCCTAATTGTAGGAAACACGTTCATGACGCCAACGCGATGATGAAATAGCTGTAGAAAAGTCGACAGCTCAGAGCCCTTAAACAGAAAGGGGAAGGACGTCGTTATCTAAGTATTTTTATCTTTTTTTAAAGTATTTTGGTCGGGGATATCGAATCAAATCATATTCATGATGAGATGCAGATAATTATCCGTCGAGATTATTACAAGTCAAGGAGTAGTTGGCTTTCGTTTTAGAGAAAACGTCTGATCTTCGGTAAAATCTTTGACAGCCTTCGACATGCTCTTTGACAGCCTTCCGCAGCAATAAATGTCTAAGGGATGTATGAATATCACGATAACGTTTATGTGACCATTGGTAAGGAATAAACGTAAGCATGGGTGTAAGGGGAATAAACGTTATCGAGATCTTCCTCCATCCCTTTAGCATTTATTGCTGAACAAGGCTGCCAATGCGTTCAAAAAATAGTTTTTTCCGTAAAACTGACGTGTTCTCTTAGCCGAATCTCCAATATTCCTTGAAATCATATTCAGTAAGATCCGTGTTCATTAGAACTAAGAAGTATTTTGATTTCGTTTGTAAAAGTAGAATTATCAAAATACAATAAAAAGGTCAGGAGAAGTTTTGTGGTTTTCGTGTAGTTTGTTAAATACATTGCTCACGGCAGTAATCGTGGTTAGTAAAACATGTTCGTTTAACGTTTACAATCGGTTAACATGAAAAGGTTTATTGAGGAAATATTGTAAACGTTCAAACGAACATGTTTCACGAACAACAATCCGCCGGAATATTGCGTTCCTAAAATTTCAATAATATCGGTTTTGCTATATGACACGAGAGGGGTAAAGATGTTTTTTTTATTTCTGAGCGATGAATTGCAGAATTATTTCGCTCATTCGAGTGGTACACACACAAAATATTCTTACCTTTTTAATTCATTAGGAAAATGAATTTATGGGTATAACTATAACTATTCGAAAAAGGTAAACATAACCCCTCTCCTACATTCCTCAAGAACAGGCTTGCCAAACTCATTTATACTGATAACTATTTGTTTGGCTGATATGATTAGTTTCGGCCAACACTGGGGTCCTTAAGAAGATGGTCGAGGGTAGATTAGAGCGTTCAACAATTCAGGAATACGTCCAAGTTAATCTGAAAATATGCAATTGAAAGGTTTTACGTTTTCCGTTGAAATCTAAATCCCCAAAAAAACATAAATGTGAAATAGAGGCCAAGTTCCTCCCCCCCCCATTCTACACTCCAAAAAAGTAGTACGAGTTGGTGCATTAAGTGTACCATATTTTCAACCAAATTGTATTGTATTTGCCAATACAAGAGATGATACAAGAAATAAATGTCCCAGTTCATTACTAAGAAGACCTATTAGTTTCTTACTAAGAACAAGTAAAGACACTTCAACTGTCCTTTAAAAACAACAATAGAAATAATTATATCCAGTTACTAAAATATCACTTTCCTCAACCAAGTATATTCTTAAACTTGGCAATGTTTAGTTTTCTCTCTAAACATACTTTCGGCACAAATAAAACATTGCCAAGTTTAAGAATATACCTGGTTGAGGAAAGTGATATTTTAGTAACTGGATATAAGTATTTTTATTGTTGTTTTTAAAGTTCAGTTGAAGTGTCTTTACTGTTGAATGGGGGGGGGGAGGAACTTGGCCTCTATTTCACATTTATGTTTTTTTGGGGATCTCATTACTTTTTTCTAAGTATTAATTAAAATTTAGTTGCTGCATACTTACTGGCTTTTGTAATTCATGTAAAACCAAGCTCTTTGGATTCTGCATAAAGTTCTCCTTACTGCTTGATATTTGATACCAATAAGTGGCATACCTATCTACATCTAATCACTAGACTAGAAAAGTTAGAAGCTCTTCCAGATGACATTGTTCTCTTAACTAAACTATTACTCTGTAAAACGCAGGAACCTTATCCCGAGGATAAAGACCACAATAGGGAAAGTGTAGAAGGCCTTCAAGAAAAAGATAAGTACAAAGACGATACGTTTTGGGTTTGTGGTCCTAAACTTTGTAATTTAGATGACTCGACTTTGAAAAACTTATTATCTGCTTTCAAGTATATTATGCAGTTAACCCCTACGACTTTATTTACAGCATTTAAGAAAGAAGTCACACCTGTTGTTAAAATGCGTCGAAATGTTTCTTAAAGCATCAAATATAGGTTCTCCTTGCCAAGACGATTCATTTGATACCCCACATGATGGGGTTCAGAAGGAATGATGGCTTTCTGATGAAACAAAAAGTACAAAACGTCATAGGTAATAAGACACTTCCGTACCAAGACCTACCTGTGAGCCAAGTTTGGTAAAAATAGGCCAAACGGTGTGGATTTGTATAAGTAACAAACATACAGACAGACAGCTCATAGACGATTTTGACCTAGCCTATGACACTCCCCGGATAAAGACCTACCTGTGTACCATGTTTGGTCAAAATCGGCAAAACGGTGTGTATTTGTATAAGGAACAAACAGACAGACAGACAGCTGATAGACAATTTAACCTAGCCAATGGTTCTCCCCGTATGAAGACCCACCTGTGTCTTAAGTTTGGTCAAAATCGGTCAAACGGTTCGGATGTGTATAAGGAACAAACATACAGACAGACAACTGGTATAAGATTTAGACGAAGCCTATATGCGTCTAAATGTTTCTAAAAACATCAAATACAGGTTCTTCATACCGAGACGATTCATTTGATACCCTACATCATGGGTTTCGGGCGGAATGACGGGTTTCCGAAGGAAGTACAAAACTGGCACCCCTCGCCCCGGAAGCGGAGTCAAACTCAACTTTTCAGGATTTTTCGATTTTTTCCTTTAATAACACCCTCATATCTACCATCCTGCAAAATCTAGCATCATGGGAAGTGCCTAATAATTTTGATGAGTCAGTGAGTCATATAAATCCCGATTTTCGATCGCTTACATCTCAGAAACTATTTGATGTAGAACTATGAAAATTTCCAGTTTTACTCACATCTAGTAGCAGAATACCTGTGTAAAATTTCATAGCTTTATCTTTACCTGGTTGAAAGTGTAAATGAGAGGGTAAAAATCGGCTCTAAGACTGCCTGCAATATACACACACTATGCTTAGCCCGGAACTTGGCCTGGCGCACTACCGTATGCCTAGAAATAAGAAGTCCGACTCGCAGGAACTGCGTCATCTTAGCGCGGTTCAGTTTTTATCCCTAGTGTCATTTGGGAAGATTGAAATAGAAACCGTTATTATTTTGGTTCAACCTTTCCCCCGTAAAAAAGGGGCCCGTTACCAAGGGGCAGCGTACCCTTATACCTGGAATCCACCAACAAGTGGTTGGCCAACGCCACTACTACAAATAGTTATTTCAAATTAGACATGCGCGCTGAGGCTGAATTTTCAGGCGGCGGCGCGCTGGACTAAAATGTCCGGCGGCGCGCGCGGCGTGGGCTATTTGTTTAACCCCTAAGGGAGATGCTAGAATTTTAATTACAATAGGTATATATATGTGTGTGTTTGGTATGTCACAGGGTCAAAAATGGTCCGATTTTTATGAACTTTGGTACAAAAATCGTCTAATTTGAAACGTCAAGTTCGTTAACCAGCAGAATCCGTCCTCCGGAACATCCGTCGCGCGAAAAACATCACAACACTTTTGTTTTCGGGCTTATATCCTTGCAGATATTCGCTTAATAGGTTCCTTAACATACGAAAACGAAGGAAGCTTATTTTTGAGGCGATATCTGTAACAGGTTTAGATAAGTAGAACAAATGTTTATGTAACTCATTTTCAGTTTGGGAAATCGTGGGATTCCATTGAACTGTGTTCTACGTGTTTAAAATTCATCTAAACTAAGATGTTGATTAAGTTTGGATTTAAGGGAGAAAAATTAAAAAAAAAAAGTTGAAAAATTTTCAGGACATGAAAATGTTGGGGACTTCCCACAAAAGCTGGATTTATTTGTTGAGTTAAAGAGCATGTTTATATATCATTCTTTTATTTTACGCTTCTCCGATACAAGCTTTGTCATTTTCCAATCAATTATCACAACACAAAAGTGTTTACTGGATCAGAAGGTAAGCTCAAAATGGCGCCAGCAGGTCACCACGCAGTAGGGATGGGCGATAGTCGTTAGTTCAGCACTATCGATAGGCCGATACTATCGGCTAAAAAAATCGATACAATCGAAAGTTATTCGATAGTGGCTTTCCATATTCCTTACATACCTGTCCAAAGAAGAATTTAATGTTATTGAATTGAATTATCTATTACTTGCAGGATTAGGTACATATATTTATAAGATTGCACAAAGGTTTAAAACAAAAAAAACTAATTTATGTAAATTTATAAAAAGCATTTCCAAAGAAAAAACTATCAAGAGGCACAAAAAAGTTCAATTATTATGAACTGTTTTAGTTTTTCTCCGTGAGCCACATGTTACAAGAAAGGAATTCCAACATTTCCACTTTTTTTGGCTCAGTCTGTTCCGCAGCTCAGAAACGATTTTTCCAGCGGCTGAAAATACACGTTCTGAGGCTACAGACGAGCCTGGAACATAATGGTATTTCCTGGCTACATTATGTAGTTAGTTGTATTCACCAGACATGTCAGTATTTAATACCACAGCCCTCCAGATGCTGAGAACTTCAATTCTAAAAAAAAGTAAAAAAAATATCGATAGTTCATAACTATCTATAGCTACTATCGATAGTCATGAACTATCGATATATCTATAGTAACTATCGCCCATCCCAACAAGCAGTACATTCGCAGCTTTCCTCCCCTCATCCACCTCCTACACCCTTTCGTCCAGTATTGCCACCGAGATCGAAGCGCCGACTGAATAGGCTCGGCGGCGGCGGCGCCAAGAAAACCCGTCGTGGCGTAGCGGCGCCGACGCGGCGCGCATGTCTATTTCAAATATCAAAATGTTTCTAATTTTCTTGATTTCTTCTACAGTAATACTAATTCTATAAATAAATGCAATTAAAAAAAACAACAATCCATTAAAATGTGAGCTAAACAACTAAGAAAATCCGGTCAAAAGAAAAAAACAAACAAATTTGAAGTTTTAAGCACTTATTTCTCACATTGACAATGCCTAATTAAAAATTTCTTTACAATCTTTTTGGTAGAGAGTTTAGTAAGCTTTCGAATGGTAAACTTCCGCTTCGCAAGATTCTCAACCGTTTTAGAGATATTATTTATTTATTTAAATTTTAACGTCCATTTATTATGAACTACGAATTTTAGGACGGGTTATCTATAGGTTACCACCCTTTTATAGCCAGGATAGGTGTGATGCCTTTTCTTTTTTTCGAAAGAATCGGGGAATCGAACCCACGACCTTTGGCACGGAGTGTTAAGTGCTCACGCCTTAACCCTCACGGCCATCGGGTCTCCATTTAGAGATATTAAGGAAAATTTACTAAGTTACCAAAACTTTTCATGTCTGTTAATAAAATATTTTATTCTAAACCTTCCTTAACTCCAAGCGTAACCAAAATTTCAACATATCAGTTTTCATGAAAGTTGATCATGCAGAAAATGTTTCAACAGAATCCCATGATTCTAAGTACCCAAACCAAAAACGGTATCCAACAACTATTTTTCCAATTTTCTCGAAAACGGTTAAAGCTATCGCCTTGAAAACGGTTTCATTCGTTTTCCTTGGCCAAGAAGCCTATAAAACGAGTATTTGCAAGCATTTTAAGTAAGCGGAACGATTTTTTTCGCG
>OX328123.1:57776850-57984350 GCA_946811695.1 Gonocerus acuteangulatus | reverse complement strand
TTCATTAGAAGGGGGGGGTTTACTCTTGACCCAAATTCTTAATATACTCATACCGGTCGTAATTTCTGCTGTATTGTAACGAGACGCGGTATACGTCGTGGGTAACTCTTGAGAAAGAAGTGTTGTAAAAATGAGCTGAATCGGTCAATCGGAAAGCGGGGGTTTAATTTGTAATATATTTCAATAGAAAAGCCCGTCAGACGTAGGTTCACAAAGCCGCCGCAAGGAGCGCTTTCTACCACTAGAGTGACTGAATCCTGTTCCTGCGTTAGATCAAAATACGATAATATGAGGTTTTTTGTATTTATTACGTAGTGTAATAGGTACCATGTGTAAACATAACTCTGGAAGCAAATTATAAATTGATCAGTTACTCATTACAAATTTAAAAGAGAACTATTCATGTTTTTATTTTATTTATGTAGGATATTTAAGCAAATTGTTCTGGAAAGCAATCTACACTACCCAAATTCTGAGGAAAGTGCTTAGTTATGCAGCTCCTGCGTGACGGACTTCTTTATTTGGCAGAGGGTCGATGAAGCAGAACACCATTTGTTTATGTTCAACTATTCTATTTTATCTATTTTGCCCGACATGTTTCGTGCCTTAATTCGCACCTCTTCAGGTACGTAATACGTCTGACTCAAGCCAGTACACATGACGAGAGGACTTCCCGATAAGGAAAGCCCCTGAAGAGGTGCGAATTAAGACACGAAACATGTCGGGCAAAATAGATAAAATAAAATAGTTGAACAAAAACAAATGGTGTTCTGCTTCATCGACCCTCTGCCAAATAAAGAAAAAAGAACAAGTGGAAAATATATATTGGGTCATATTCAGAAGAATATATATATATATATATATATATATATATATATATATAATTTATTCTTGTAGATGACCCAAAATATCTAAATTCTTTTTGATCATAGGAGGCATGGGGTTGTTAAAGCAGTCATCTTGTCTTCATACTACCTTATTTAATAGGCCCGACATGTTTCGTTCATATATTTTTTTTTCACACCTCTTCAGGAGCACTTCTTGCTAGGAAGTCCTTTCGTTACCATGTACTCCCTCTGGAGTCTGGCTTAATACTTCTTCTAAATTCTTTTTGATCTTAGGAGGCATGGGGTCGTTTATGTATTAAGCCAGACTCCAGAGGGAGTACATGGTAACGAGAGGACTTCCTAGCAAAAAGTGCCCCTGAAGAGGTGCGAAAAAAAATATGCACGAAACATGTCGGGCCCGATTAAATAAAGTAGTATGAAGACAAGATGACTGCTTTAACCCCATGCCTCCTTAGATCAAAAAGAATTTATTATTTTTACCAAACTTGGCACACAGGTCTTGTTACGGGATAGTCAAATTTCAAAAGTTGGTCAAAAGTTTTGTTCAAGAAAAATTGGCTACACTGAACCATTGAGATCCTGACGGCCATTTTGAATCGACAGCCATTTTGAATAATGTCTCAAATTTATTTGTGAAGTTCTTGATAATTAGAATAACTCGAACTCATTGATGACTTTACATAATTATATAATCATGTAATGCAGTTTATTTCAATTTTATATCAACAGTCACTGTCTAACTAAGGAGCGCTGGCCTTTCTTTGATAAGAGCTATCTACTCGCAGGCTGGCGTGCTGGCTTCTGTCGGCTGTTTCATGAAGTGGCTCGCTTCTGGCTTCCGTTCTTTTCCAGCCAGGATTAATACCTTTTTCTTTTTCTAATGAATAGTTATCACTACTAATGGAAATCTAACCCAAATCCTAGGCACGTCACACAGTGGGCCAAACGACATTTCGTGTTTCAAAGAAGGCTACAGCCTCTAAATCTTACAACGCATTGGTCTTGCACCCGACGACACCTGTCCACTATGCAAGCTCTCAGATACCCGAATGATGACAGTTTTGTTTTTTTTGTTCGATTTTTCCCCCGTTTATTAAATTACGTGTAAGTAATTGACAAACATTTAATATTGAACGTAAAATAATATTTCATTTTTCATCTAACTTAATATCAGCACTGATATCGTTGGAATTAAAGATTCAAATCCTGATTAGACATGGAAAAAATCAAAATATATTTTCAAATCATTCAACAATCATATTATTTCAATTAATATCATTGTTGAATTAAGATAAATTTACGTTTTGAAGATGTCAGTCTGACTTTTTCCAAGTCTATTCGGGATTTGAATGTTTAATTTCAACAATATCAGTGTTGATATTAAGTTAGATAAAAATAAAATATTTTTTTATGTTCAATTGTAAAAGTTCGTGAAAACAAAAATCTGGTTGTTTTAAATTTTATTAGCTTTCATTGAAAAAAAAAAAAAAAAAAAAAAAAAAAAAAAAAAAAAAAAAAGGCATTGAAATCGGTTTGGATTTGGAGGCTGTAGCCTTTTTTTGTAACACGGAATGTCTTTTGGTCACATTGTGTGCCGGTAGGGAAAAAATCCTACCTAACCTAACATGTTTAATCGCGTTTAAACTAACATTTGTTATACCTAATTACTTATAGAATACTGCTCCGAGAACATCCACTTGTTGGCCGTTTTTTTTACTGTGTAAAAATCTCAAAGTTTTTAGTGAAAAGTAAAACAATATTTGACGTCACTTATTTTATTGCTGAAACAATGTCAATTAGCGATAGGTTTATTTTACGAAAAACTACTTTAACATCATTGTTTTCTGCAGAATGTTGGTGAACATATTGTGTTCGCAAGTACCTGTACATCATCAATGAGATCCGCGTACTATCTCGTGAGATACTGTCAAATTTATTCGTTATAATCGCAAATTTTAATAAAGATGAATACATCGAGAACAGTTTATCGCATTGGTTAGTAATAAACTTGACTCATACATTTGGAATTATACATCTCTCCACCCGTTGAGTAATACGTTACTTTTATAAATTGAACATTTGCTGATTTTTCTTAATATAGAACTCGTTTATCTTCCAAAATAATTATTATTAATAAAAATGATACCAAAATCAGAAAGCTTCAAGAACCTACAGGTTTTTTTCTAAAATCCGGAGTGTAACGCCACTGTGTGGCATGTTAATGGTCACCGAGCCTCATTAAACTATTAAGATTAATCATGGCAACTGCAGATCAGCTGCTTAAAATCAATTAAATTTCGGTAAATATCGATTTCCAAAAGAAATCTTCAATTCAATCGATTACAAAGCTCAAATCTCCTGGTTTGCTTCAAAGCATTTTTGTACCAAATTTCTGTTTTAGCCAGCTAGAGAGCGACCAGGTAAATATATATGTATATTTGAACTACCCTTATTATATGAATATAGGAGTTCTTAAACGTGCCATTTTTTATTCACATCCGGATTGTGTCATTGTGACGAGATAGTAAGCGTGTTTCCTCCCTATGGTGGGAGGGAAAAACTTGCTAATAATGTTAAGTATCTTAATAACGTAAATGAAAATGTGGCTTTAAATATTACTTATTAGAGGTATCCAACAGAGGAGAAGCGTTATATGTCCTTGAAAAAAATGTAAACATGAATGATGGGAGGTCATGACAACTTTTTTTTCTTTAAGCGATTTATCATGGACTGTAGTTTATTAACGTTTTGACGGGTTAAAATGACCAGCCACTCTTAGTATTCACGAAATAGTCGTTCTCGTATTTTACCAAACTGATGGATCCTTTAAAATACACCCTCTAGATAACCTTTCTCTGTAGCAAATATCTCGTTATAATAAGACAATAGCATTGAAAAGATCAGGATAAAATTTGCGCCCGCCCTAAACCTGAATGTCAAGGCGCGTGGCTCACCTATCCCTCGACCTTTTCAGATTCAGCCTTGCTCTGCCCTAATCACCCTCCAGGTATTCCTTTCGGCTTTTGGTTGGCGCGGTCTAAACAAAGGAGCCAGTGTCCTGGCACTCGAAGGATTTAACACCTTGGCTGCGGATGACGCCGCATGTGCGTCATCACAAACCCACTCGCTGTGGCTGCATGACGCCGCGTGTGCGTCATGAGAGCTACCTCTGCCCTAATCACCGTCCAGGCATTCCTTTCGGGGTTTGCTAGGCGGGGTCTTAACAAAGGAGGCAGTGTACTGGCACCCGAAGGATTTAATATGTACGCCCTTTCTTCTGGCGTGTTTCTCCCATGCCAACGGAACACTAGCGTATATAGAAAATAATTCCGGGGGTAGCGCCTAGGTATTTGGGGCGTAGGGAAAATTTTAAATATTTTAGTGTAAAATGGTGAGTTTTAAGATCCTCTGGATACCCAGTAGACCAGGGTAAATTAGAAAACATTTTTCGTTGTTATAAGCTTTTTTTACAAGAAATTTTCTCAACAAAACAAAGTATCGGAAGCTGCAGCAAGACGATTGGGTAGCTTCCCGCAAACTCATCCAAAAATAGAGAAATATATCTCCATGGATGCAGGTAAAGCTGGTGCTGAATGTAAAACGAAATAAAAAAGGTTATTAACTTTAAAGCTTGATTATACGATATTTACATAACTCATTCATTTTATTATGTATACACAAATACACTCAAATGACTTAAAATTTAAAGTATATTTATATATGAATTTTGGCCTAAACATATATTTATGAAATGATCTAATAGTGCAAAATTGTTCTAAAAGGAAAATGTCGAGAAAATTCAGGCTGCTGTCCAGTAATGACATAATTATAATCTTAACTTATAATTAATATTTTTGTCATTTTTGTGTCTTTAGTGAACGTTATGAATGTATCGTGTCTCTCTACATGAGCCGCTACAAATGTAAAGTAAAGATGTACAGTAACGTTTTGGGTCCACTTGGGTCTTGTGGTACATGAATGTAAAAAGATGTATACATTTTTTTAATTTTTGTAGTCCCATAAACTTACTAAGAAAGAGAGACACTGTTAAGCAAAGACTGTTGCTTTTCCAATGCGGTTACACTAAAAAAGCGATCAGTGCTTAATAGGTCACTACCTACACTACTGCCATTATATTGTCTAATTCTCGTTATGGTTACGAATTGGCTCGGGAAGCTAGGCCATGGCTGTCGTGTATCCGTCATTTTTAATTGCCTCTTATTGCTAACAAGGAGGCTAATTATCTTTAATTGCAAATATTTATTTACCATAAATAGTCACTATTTATTTTTCTTTTCTTTTTTAAGGCCAATTTCCAATGTACGTAGCAATTGTTGTTTTTCCAATGAAAACATTTTTTAATAATATTTTAAAGCCGATCTCATCAATTTAGGGCCAGAAATATCAATTATTTATCTCCATAGCGTCTACAATTTATAGTGTTGCTCAGGTCAATAAAAACAAAAACTACGATCATCTACACTTGTGTGTGTGAGTGAGAATATATACGAGTTTTGTTATAGATCCTTAAGTTAATTAGTCGAGTGCTCTGCCTATGTATATATATATATATATATATATATATATATATATATATATATATATATATATAGGGGAAGGTGTTGTACCTCTGACCATATTGTACCTTTGACCACCGAGGCTGTGGCGGCATGTAGCAACATTTTATAAATTTTGGTGTAATTAGTGTTTAACTCCTTCACTAGAGGGCTTGTGTAACCTACTTTGGATTATTCAAGTCAAAGAGGATTCTTGCAAAAAATACTTATCCATTTCTATCATAAAAAGCTAAGTTATTTATTGATGACGTGTTGCCTCATTATATTTTTTTTATTAAGTGTTTTTAGATGGAAATCATTTGAGAAAGTAGCTTTTAAAATATGAAACATGGTGTAGCTTCTGAAATTGATTTATCTTAACCCTAAACTTTTTAGCATGCATTTTAATTTACACTGCCAGGGTGTTGTACCTCTGACCACGACTAGTTGTTGTACCTTTGACCAGGTCAAAGGTACAACACACCTGAGTAATTTTTACATAATTCAACTTTTATGTTCTTCTGCTACATTTTTTTTTTAAATTAATATCTTCTTCAATTGTTCAAAGAATTTAAAAAATATTAAATTAAATAAGTTCAAACTGACTTTATTAATCCTCAGTGTAGCAGTTCGAACCTATCGCCCCTTATCGTTCCAATTGAAGTTGTAAGGGTGGGTTTACACTTGCTAGTTATTGCAGGATATTTATATCAGAGAGAAATTGCGACTAATGAAAACCCATGTAAAATGTATGTCGGCAATAAATTCTACCATGAGCAATTTATTGCAGACATACATTTTACATGGGGTTTCAATAGTCGCAATTTCTCTCTGATATAAATATCCTGCAATAACTAGCAAGTGTAAACCCACCCTAAGACCTCATCGAAAAGCGGAGGCAAGGAAAATTTCAAATAGGGGCCGGCCTAAAGGAAAACCTCGTATCCTGACAGATATTCGTGAAAAGCTAATTATTGAAGGTGGAAAAAAAAACGAAAGCACCACCCTAAACGTAAGACACCACATACAAATAAACCCCTTCCTAAAAAAGTGGTAAATAAAAAGAAAATTATTCTAATGACAGTTCAGATTCTGATACTGACACGGAAATTTCTTCAGGAGAAAGTGACGTTGATCTGCCTGATAAATGTCTTGAGTTAAGTCAATAACCAGCAACAATTTGAAAAATATGATTTGGAAAAAGCAAATTTTATACTTGTTAAAAATAAAAGTAAAAAGACTATTACATATTTAGTCGCAGAGATCTGTTGTATTAAATGTCCAATGTTTAAGATCCAATATTTGAAAAAACAAACTTTAAGTGACAAGTTTACGAGAGAAGATGAAATTTTGTATGATATTGATGTTGAAGACACTGTGGCTAAACTTCCATACCCTACTATTGCTAGTGGATCTGCTTGACAGTTAAAACGTTTATCGATTTGACTGAATTTTTCAGCATATTAAGCATAACATAATATAAATAATAGCTTTTTATTATGCTTACATCCATGACCTGTATTTATTAAAATTACAATTAATTATAGTATTATTCAATACAATTTTTTTTCTGCGCTACTGTGTCGTTTTATGTGGTCAGAGGTACAACACCCCATGGTCAAAGGTACAACATGTAGTTGTACCTTTGACCACTGTACGATAATTTTTTTTGTAAAAATTAATAAAAAATATTAAATGTAAAGTAGGAACCTTGAAAAAATTAAATATGATAAACAATAGAATACTATTAACAATGAAATAAAAAAAATGAATTTAGCCTTAATATTCAAGCTAAAAAAAAAATCAATTGTGCAAAGTAGTCAAAGGTACAACACCTTTCCCTATATATATATATATATATATATATATATATATATATATATATATATATATATATATATATATATATATATATTTGTGTACATATATATGTGTGTGTGTGTGTGCGTGTGTTCAATACAAACAAATAAACATATAAAGGAAGCTTAGAAACTCGGTTAATAAGCTATTCACTTGTTCTTGGAGAATTTCACTCCAGTTGTGACCATTTTGATGCAGATTGAAGGAGATTAAGTGCGTACTAAATCAATAATACATTTTAGACCTGAGTTATTTTTTTGTATTTTTTACAAATAATAGTTATAGTAATTATTATTTCTTGGCTTGAAGTAATTTGAGGGAATAGTATTGAAAGTATTTCAAGTATGTCCT
The DNA here is from genome assembly GCA_946811695.1 of Gonocerus acuteangulatus. Classification (NCBI taxonomy): domain Eukaryota; kingdom Metazoa; phylum Arthropoda; class Insecta; order Hemiptera; family Coreidae; genus Gonocerus; species Gonocerus acuteangulatus. The sequence goes on along the minus strand of OX328123.1, from coordinate 57,976,735 downwards.
CACGTTACACAGTTCTTGCTTAATAACAGAAATTACTTTTGACATTTTCTGTGAATGGTCTCCGCTAAGTAGTGGATAATTTCGTGACGAAAGCAGCGGCACATTTATCGAGCGTTTACTTACACCCATCTTGAACTGATGGCGTACTCCAGCTTAATGGTCGTGTGAATAGGATGGTCTTTGCCATCTCACACTCAGTATTGCAAAATTTGCCTAGATTTGTTGAATTGAAATGAAATCCAAATGAAGTTACAATCATGACATAAGTTTAGATACAATTGAAGGGGTCGGGGCAAAATAGTGCCAAGCAACAATTTTAACAAAACTTAACTTTAGGTGCTATTTGTATGGTATTATGTGGAACTATGAGTTGAAATGGTTAAAAACAACTAGATTAAGAAGCATACAGAGCTTTTAGTAGCATTTGCATCATAGACTGATAGTCCCAAATAATATCCAACATATATCAGCTACAGTTAAAATTCGTTAAAAATGTGGCTTGGCACTATTTTGCCCCGACCCCTTCAATTCTTTAAATCTTCAACCCTCCTATCTATAAGTTAGCGTAAATGGCGCCCATTAAACTCACACACACACACACACACACACACATATATATATATATATATATATATATATATATATATATATAAATCACTTTCACTTTAGTACAGTGTGGTGAAATCGGTACAAACCTGAACTGCTTATATATTTGTCTGTTCGCATTCTTTTGGCAAAGTCCTGAGATAAGGAAAAAAAACCATCAAACGAAAAAAAAAAAAGGAAAATATACACATAATTAAAAGCAGGAAAGGCAGTTAATAAAAAAAAACAGAAATGAAATACAAATAAAATATTTTTTAATTTTATAAACAAGACGATTTAAAATGAATTATTTTATAAAATGACAAATGCTCTTTTCGGAAAATTGATATTTACCCTAAAAATATCAATTTAAAACAGCTGATGCGCAGTGCACTTGATTGATCTTATCAGAGCTCCTGAAGAGGCGCCTTAAAGACGAAAAACATGTTGAGCATAATAAAGGTCTAGGGTAGAAAGTGAATGTTTTTGTTTTGAATTTGACCTTCTGCCACACATAAATATATTAGAAAAAATACTATCATCTTATAATAATACGAAATAATATAAAAATAAATATAATATTTTTTTTTATTTAATTATTATTATTTTTTTTTTTTTTTTATTGACAATGGTTGTTTCATTTAAGATTCAGTGAGGAATCATAATGAGAAAAATTATTATTTCTTCGGCAGATATCCTTTGACTGTGCAAGGCAACAGAATATCACATATGAATATCAGATTCACGGAAGATGACTAATGCGCCTTCCCTTATAAATGCAAGGACTTAAAACCGGAAAGATTGCACCTTCCTCCTTGAATAAAATTTTCCAATTCGATGGGTGCCCAATTAACATTCCTTCTGGCTTATGTATCCTATGAGTCACTACAACAATAATTTTTGTATAATTTATTTATTCCATTATTGAATAATAATAACGATTTTTAATATATTTGAACAAATCAAAATTATTTACCAACCCTAAAAACGTTCTAATATTCTAAAAAACAATCGAAATATTGTCTTTCTAGAATTCTAGAAAAGTTAATAGTAGCTGCTTTAATGAACGTTGCGGTAAGAGCGCGTTTCAGTATATTAAGCGGCCCCTACATGGTCAGTAATAATGACATTACCTTATCAAAATGACAGTAATAATGATAGTGTAAGGTGGACAAAGTTGGAATGACGAACAGTAATGATGTGAATCCGGATTTTCTGATCTCGGTTTCATCATTACTGAAAGTGGAGGGGATACTGTCATTAGTAATGATGGTGTAGGGAGCGCTACGTCAATAATGCGTCATTACTCAGTCTATCTCGAGCTGTAACTAGGTGAAAGAGATGTAAAGGTTAAACTAGATTGAGTAGAAAGGGCAAAAAATAAGATGAATTGAAATGTATGACTCTACCTTGGTAACATTATAGTTATACAATAGCTTTTACCAATTCATTTGTCTTATAGAGTAGATTAGAAGAAAATATAATCGTTAAACTATAATTTATATTTCGTCAAATATATTCAAAAATATGCTTACGTTTTCAAGCAAACTAGTATTATACATTTTTTTACACCAAAAATAATAGCAGATTTAAAATCAGCACCCCAAAAAACCCTATCGTGGTGAATAATATTGGAAACAAAAAATAATGATTTTTCCCAGTCTGGAAGAGAATGAAAATTTGCAAGCGAAAAAGTAATGTGACGTTTTGAAAGTCAATATTGAGATAATTTCCCCTTGAGATAATCCGATTTTTACGTCATTGAAATCTTTCAAAAGAAGAAAGACTCCTTTTTCTAACCATATAAATGACTATTGTATTATCTCAAAAGGTACTTGCGAAAAATGGTTATCCAAATAAAAATAAAATGTAAACTTTTTGCATATAACCTCGGTCCCAGAACACTTGGAAACGCCCCGATTGGAAGGATATGTGTCATATTAAGGCCTTTACGAACGTTTCACATGTTTTTTTGTGGCTAGTGTCGCAATTATAGCTACACAGGCGACTTTGCGAGGATCCATTATTAACAAAACGCTTCTGTCACGGAGATGACAATGCATACTGAAGAAAAGTAATGACATTAAAAATGATCCGTGGAATGACGGTGTAAGGTGTACATTGTAATGATGATATGGAATGACGAGAGTTGAATAGTTATGACATTACTGATAATGTCATTATTACTGACCGTGTAGGGGCCGCTTTAGAATGATCAGGACGTGGAAATGCCTATTTTTTTCTTTTTATTTTTACCAACAAAAAAAAACATATATATATTAATGAACATGAAAATAGGCTTCGATTCTTCAATATCCACTTAATATTGAGCGATGTTCAGATGAAAAGACACGCCTCCCGGATTGTGCTCTTGCTCTGTGAGATTACATAAAGACGAGGTCGACCTCAAATCTAATTGGTGGTTGCACACTTTTAATTGCCCTTCTCGCCGCAGGATATCCCTGTCTTATATACAATATTGATAAATTAAAATCTGATATTTTGCAATATATACTGATATAAGGTGCTAATGACCTTGGCAGTAGAAGCACCTATAATCAATAAATAAATAAAAAAAATATACTGATATAAAACCTAAAGCGATTATCTTGCCTGGTACTTAGGAATAGAAAGTTAAAATTTTTCGAATTGAACTAACTCTGATAAGTTCATAAATTAGTGACATCAACGCGTTATTAAAATATGTGCACTTTTTGCTATTTTTTAATCCGAATCGTTAATTGTAATATATTAAACGATGCCAATAGAATAAAAATAAACATTTTAATTACTTTTGTACAACCTGACTCAGTAATCTAAAAATAATATTCCATGTAAATAACTATTTCTATCGCTCCCCTTTTAGCGCTTGCTAAAAATGACAGCTAGAAAATTTCACGTTTAGAACGCAGCCCACAAAAATAAAGGTGGTTCAAATTTTTATATATATATATATATATATATATATATATATATATATATATATATATATACATACATATATATATATATATATATATATATATATATATATACATATACATAAAAACCAAAAACTGGGCCGATTTTAATGAAATTAGGTACGAACATACTTTGTATGATTCCAAAGGTCAAATTTGCTGACCAGCAGAATCTGCCCTCCGAAACATGTTTTTAGGCAAAATTGTCGCGAATAAAATAGTAAATCTTGCGTTTTATCGTTACTACTATTTCTTCAAGATATACGTTTTATAAGTAACTAGCTGTTACTCAGTGTGCCATGCTACACCTACTTTCTGTCTATGACTCTTTCCGTATCAAGATCTACTTGATACCTAGTTGTCTATACCCAGTTACGAAAATCGGTCAAACGATGTGAATTTGTTTTAGTTCATTATGATACCGGCAGAGGCCAGCACAACATCACTTCATCTAACAGCCGACAGAGGCCAGTAGTAGTCGATTCAAAATGGCCGTCACAATCTGAATGGTTCAGTGTAGCCAATTTTTAAAATGTAACTTTTAACTGTAGCCTTTAAGGCTACAGTTAAAAGTTAAAGTGAATAGCACCATCTTCAATGAAATTCCCGGGTCTGAAACTTCTCTCCTTGCATTTTGTTACCCATAAATCACCCGATAAAGATTATAATTAAAACATTTAATTTCAATTGCATACTTTTTCAATAAGGTATGGCATCAGCGTTCCATAGAGTAAACATTCGTCTTTGCTATCCTGAAACACTTTGACACAGAACTTTGACTTCGATTTTCCAACATCCTGAATTCATGATTCGCCCTTTGTCTTCCAAGGTCCTGATATATGACTGTTGTCGAGGAAAATTTGAAAAAAAAACTAGCTTTGTGTTAGGATTTTCGAATATATATTCTTCTAAATCTCGAAACCGGTTGGGAAATCCTAGTAAATGTAGAGCATTTATTCGAGATTTTATAAAATTCTACAAATACGGTTCTTTTCCAATTTTTGTTAGGGCGTTCTCATGTAGAGACATTTTTACTTAAATGGATTAATCTCCGCTTGGGATGCTCTCATTTTACTGCTGTGGTGCCCAAGATCTTGCTTCGATTTGAGATTTAATTTTACTTACATTTTTACCTCTGTTTACGAAAGATTAAGACTAGCAATAGCTCAAATCTCAAGGCGGAAACTGCACGGTTTGGACTGATCGGGTCCAAACATACGATAAGTTAATAAACCTCAAGGCAGGGATGACTGTACCGTCCGGTTATAGTAGACCCACTGAATGTTAAGCAAATATCCTCTTGTCCACACACATCAGGTCTGACCAGCACAATCCCGGCACCATTGGTCTGTATGGTTAATCTATTGGTTTTATCATTCTACTTCAATGGACTGTACAGTTAAAGCCTCAAGGATGTCCCATACACGGTGAGGAATATCTCAAGATTTAGACTGCGCATTCCAAATCTTCAGATATCCCTCACCATGTACGGGAACCCTAAGCTTTCAAACAGTTAAGAATGGAAACGCACCAAAGTAGCGCAGTTCCTGCGAGTCGAATTTTTTTTTTTTTATTTGCCTTGTGAGCAAAAATATTGGAAAGGAATGTAGGTATAACTGAGCATATACCTCGCGTGTTCACACTCTCCACCCCTTGTTCCCCCGTGTAATACCGATTAGAGAGCCTAGGTGCGGTCACCATTGACATGTTGGCAATGTAGCTTTATCTTGGATCTTCAGTAGCCGCCGACAATGGCTCTATCTGTATTGATCTCAAAGCCCAACCTCCTTTCACCCAGCCTCCTGTCCCTCAAGGAGATACACTGTCCTTTAATAAGGTCAATTTGTAAAGGGTATTTTGTTTTACACAAGAATCGGGATTTTTTCAAGTTGACTTATTAGAAACGCCTGACCCGGAGAAACTGCGTCATCTTAGCTTTTTTCCGTTCTTATCCCTAGTGTCTTAGAATAGAAAAAAATGAAATCTCAAAGTGAATCAAGTTCTTAGGCGCCTCGATAGGAAACCGCCAGTATCATAAGAAGAAATTACTCCATTTGATCGTCTATTTCTCCGAAGCATATCGCTGTCTCAAACATTGCATATGAACGGCATTTGTAGAGAATTTAGTAAGCATTCGAATAGGCCCTCTACATTTTCTACGATTTCCCTACCGGTAGACGATTGGGTATCTCCGGGTCGATCTGGCTCCCTTCCTGCCACTCACGGACACTGGTTCACTCCATCCACACTGTCCACATCTTAATCTGGGTTAGATCCGATCTGTTCAGCTTCACTTCCAGTACCTCGCCATAGCTTCTGAGATATTATTCACGATCGGGTAAAATTAGGTCACTTCCGGTGTCTGATAATTTCTTGTAAGACACTTTATTCACACAGGGAGAAATAGGGCAATTGGGCAACTTCCGGTCTCAAATAATTGCTTCTGCGACTCTAAATTCATCCCATGACTAAGCGTCACTTCGTGGTGGATAGGTGACACCTGAGAACTTCAGGTTTACTTCCGGTCTTTTATAATTACTGTTGGGTCACTGTGTTCGTCCCTATGCCGTAGTCGGGTGAACTTCAGGTTAACCTCCGGGTTCTTTTATTTACCTTAAAAACGCTAAATTCGCCCCTGCTCGCTTCCAGTTGGTTCAATGCGACTCCTGAGTACTGCTGGCTTACTTCCGCTTTACTTCCGGCATCTAATAATTACATCTAAGTCCCTAAATTTATCCCTGGGTCACTACCGGCTAGATCTGAGTACTTCCGATTCACCTCCTGCTTACTTCTAGTCTCTCCTATTTATTGTGGTGCCGCTATGTTCACCCCTGAGTCTCTCCCGGGTAGATCTGGGTTACTTATCCGTGCTTCCGGTTCACCTTAGGTCTCTTTTAATTACACCTAGGACACTACATTCGTCCCTAGGCCACTTCCAGCTGACTTTCGGGCTCTTATACATTTGTAATGAGCGACTGTTTAAATTATTAATTTTGTAATTTATTTCCTTCCAGAGTTTTGTGTATGCGTGCTACTACACTATTTAGTTTATACACAAAAGCTTCAATTTTCGTGCTACATTTGCCGGGTAAATTCTATTCAAGCATAGTACAAGTAAATTTGTCTCTGTAGATGACCACAACGAATACCGAGTTTCGTTGAAATATAACAAAAATTATGACCGGTAGTAGCATATTAGTAATTTGGGTCTGGAGTAAACCCCTCCTAATGAATCGATTTAGTTTATTTTTACAGCATATATTTCGCTTTAAATGACCACAACGAATATGGAGTTTCTTTGAAATATCAAAACAATTACGGTTGGTATTGGCAATTAAGTACTTTGCCTCATGCGCGTATATAAGGTGGGGGGGAGCTGAAGGGGCTACAGCCCCCCCGACATTTTGACTTGATCTGTAAAATGAGTCATAAACTCCTTAAAAATAAATTAAATAAGATCACTTATAACATAAAAAAATATTTTATTTTAGGTATAATAGCGTTTTTGGTGCCAATGACCATAGCATTCGACGCACCCAAATTAAAAAAAAAAATTAAAAAAAATAAATAGCGTTTTAGTAGTCTAAAACTATTCCAAGTTCTAGATTTTCATTATTACATACCCCGGAAATGGTGCCAGCACCCCCCCCCGGAATTATTTCCTATATACGCCCATGTTTTGTCTCCGGAGAATCCGCCCCCCCCCCCCCCCGTCAGCTGGGCCGATTTTGCTACATAACGAACTGGTAGGGGAATACTACATTGTAGCATACATATTCTTGCATATTATACCTGTAAGATTGATATTCAAATAGTACAAAACTGTTATTAAGGTTTAAATATTTGTTATTCAGGATGTGCAAAGATGCTATTATTTTTTGAATATTAGTCCACGCCAAACATTAATTCATGTAAGCATACTTTTTAGCTAATGAAAAAATTAATATGTATTTTTTTTTTTTTTTTTTTTGAATGTTTATTTAATATATCAACACACATGGCATGCATAATACATAATGTTCGTAAAAAAAGAAATAATGTTTACCTTACGTTTGTCAAACGTTAAAAAGTGAGTTTAGAAATCTTAAGTAAAGCCATAAATTATATATATCAATATGAAATATATCAATATAATTAATAATATATATATTATTAATTATATTGATATATTTTTGTATAAAATTATATTTTGGTTCATTTAATTCCTGCTGAAGGCACGAAATATCTGTTTTTATTACAGTTCTTTTTTTCATCCAGGTGCATTTTAACTGAAGAATTATATCTCGAGAAGGTTAATTTTAATTGACATTTGATTTAAAACGATTTTAAACCTTCTAACTGCAAGACGTGCGGCCATTTCAACTGGTGGTATTAAATGAATAGGCCCGCACTCTGTTGTCGGCATTGCTAACACTATGAACGAACCTTTAGTTGGCCAATCTCCCGTAAGAAAGCGCTGAAGACATTTTCTCACCTTCTGCTCTTATTTCAGCGTCTCAGGCGTGACTGGTGGCGCTCCATGCCTGACTCCTGAGGAACTCCAGAACAGCTCGGGTTCTTCGCCTGCATCTCCCGAGACTACGAGGTAGTCATCAACGTAGCTTTTATTAGTGTCTGTCCACGTAGTTAATTTTTTTTTGTCTTTGTTTGCCTGCATGATGTTCGTTGTTGTCCTTCCTTATCATTAGACTCTGCACCATGTAAAACAATGTCTGCACGATTACTGTTAAATATTAGGAGATCCTTGGGAATTTCTGTATATGCATCCTTTAAAACCTCACTCATTCCAAGACCCTTCAACCCTTCAAAGAATTATTATTTCTTAGTATCATAAATTTTATGACTAGTCGTGAACTGATAAGAAATATAGTTTAACATATATTTAAAGAATAAACTGAATTTCAAAAGAATAAAGAACATTCTTCTTTGGTACAGGTAAATATTAAAAAAATAAAGATGACACTCTTATATAAGAACTGACATTATTTCATGTAATACAAATAAATCCTTCTTTTGAATAACACTTTTCTTAACAGCACACAATATTTTCCTTTTTCCACCCTAATTTTTATTTTTATAATAATTGTAACCACTTGCTAGTAGTATAGCATTTTTTGTCTGCGGTTCCTTCGCTGGACAGTTTTAATGCTGCTGTATTGGCTTCCATCTCCAGCAGAACGATTTTCGATTAAAAAGTGATTTTTCGCCAAAATCCCGTACCATCGTTCCTATGGTGAAATGTCACCCTTTAAGCGAAATACCTAACGCTGGAAATGAAAGCCACTATACCAGTAATACACCTATTACAGCTTGGGAATTTTAATTCTTCTGTCTCATTATCCCCCCCCCATTTACTTTATTTGATCTCAAATTTTGGGTGTGATGGTTTTTAGTTCATGTTGTTTTTGACGACACTGTTTCTTTTTGTAGGATTTTTTGCATATTACGATATATGGTTTTCATACAACAGTTTGTACGCTTTGAAGTATTTTTATTGTTTGCTTTGTGTGTTTGTGATTTATGCTTTTATATAATTGTAGACGCTTGTTGGGGTAGTTTTTGTTGTTTTTTTTTTTTTGTTATAATTTTATTATAAAGATGATTATTGCATTTTATTAAATTGAATCTCCCTCAAAAAATTGTTTAATGATTTTCCCCAATGTATACCCCCACCCACCTGAAGGTACACCGTTGTATCGTATCATCAGAGTTCGGGGTACTTAAATTTGGCTGGGTTAAAATAAGTAGCACCTGCGAGAAGACGATATCTGCTGGGGTCCTGACAAAAACACATTTCAGCACCCTTGGTGTAATGAACGGGAGAGAGTGGAAGGCAACATCAGTGCTAAAGCTATATCAGTGTGTATTTATGTCAGCCTGTTCTTATTACGTAGACAGTTGATGTTAATTTTAATATATTATACCATACTGTATAATTCATTATATTTTAAATTTTTACCAATGACATTACTCAACCAATTCTTTTTGGCAGTAGGTACCCATTATTTTTATGTTACTACATTTCTCTTCATTATTTAACTTATTCTTTTTGTAACGGGTTTTTACTATTTATATTAACTCTATTCTGAAAAATATAAATTATATTCAAGTGCTCAGCCACTGATCGCTTACACATTCCTTTTGGTATTCCTCCTAGCCCCATCAGGTCATTGTTTTACAGTCATAGATCGTAAATACATTTTATTTAAATGACTTCACGGAAAGTTTGAGAGATGTTAGTGAAGAGCAAGGTGAGCTATTTTGCCATGACATTAAAGTAATGCAAAAACGCTACCAAGGCTATAGCACGATGGGGGGGGGAGGGGTACTGTTGGCCACTTCACCGAGAAGAACAGCAAGCTCCTCATCGTTGAAAAAGCTTCAAATAAAATAGAAAAAGATTTTATAAACGAATTCCAGCTGGCAAGTGAAACCTGTATTAAGTCGCCAACTGTAAATAAAAACCTTGCTAATCATGTAACATAGTGTTTTATTAATTTCACTGTATACCGTATAGTGTTTTTATACTATATATAAAAGGATAAGCAAAATGCTGCAAAACTGTGAGTGATACAAATAACTAGGGACAGATTTGGGTTCAGCTCATAAAAATCTGTAATGAACAAATCTTAGAGTGAAATAATAATTATTTGTTATAAAACAAACCAATTACAATTGTTTTGAACAGGATCATTTTAGAAACCACTTTGGAGGAAATATCCCAAGGCAAAATAAGCTTTATTCACCATTATTATTGGGTTTAGGATTTCCTCCACTTTGTCCATGAGCTCATTGATATTTGGAACTGGACACGTAACGTTCCAACTGCATAGAGCTTGAAACACCATTGAAGGGCCATCTGAATCCCTTCTGGTAATCGCCCAGCTGAGGTTCTACAAATGTTTCTAATATCAGTTATATAAAATAACGTATAATATTTTATAAGCAGTGTTCACTAGGCGGATTCCCCGGTAATTGTCTCAGTCTGTAGAGAGGTATATTTGTAGGAGAAAATATTTCAAGAAAATGTTGGAAGTTCAGCCAAAACTTTTTGAAGTACGTCCCTGCTGGCGCTTCCCTAGACATGAAATAAGTCATGTCCTTATTACAAAAGTTTTATTTTGGCACTAATTCCGATCTGCCCTCAGCCGTGATGTTAACACAATATGTATTGCGTTGAGGATGGTATAGCAGGATCTGGCGAAAGCGCTTAGTGCTCGAAGTAAAACTTCTTTTGTGAATGAATTGATGTATTTAATTTCTATCAAATACTTTATGACTATTACGCAAAAACTGGCTTAATGTAATTATCATTTCCTCCGGTTGAGATTATATTCCTCGAGCCGATGACTATAAAATCGAACGAAGGCTGGAATTATTATTTCGCCTGTTTCAATAGAGCTCAGTTCCGCATTTTCATGACGCTCAGCCCAAGAGATTGCTTTTCAAATATCCTAATTGTAGCATTGCCATGGAGAATTTTACATTTATGTCTAATGTCTTTCTATACCCTTTCCAGGCCTCAAGGATGCTCGCTGCCCGGAAGAAATGTTAATCCTTATAAGAGAATGGAGAAGTCCAAACTCAAGTAGGATATTTTTTTCTCTTGTTTACAATAGTTACTCGTATTATAAAACTATACATTTGCCTTAAGAAATGAGGTAACAGGGACGGAACTATGAATTAATTATTCTGTTAGTATTGTTTAATATTCAAAATGGCTACAGTCGTGAGTTATACCGCAGATGAAAATATTTATACGCCAAACAACACCAAATATCATTAGACACCAAATAACACTTTTGCTCAAAGCGAATACCTCCTCTTTGTTATTGTAGACAGCAAGGAAAGAAAGGTGAAGCCTAATTGATACCACTATTTCATGATCTCTTGGCCGACCAAAAAAACCGGTTTCTATTTGAAGCTACTATCGTTGGGAGAAGATATGTTTCGTTATTTGTCTGAATAATTACCTAATGTGTTGCATGGCTTAATTCATATACAATATATACTGCAATGCATGTTCAAAGAGTCAGGCGTACCTGTATGTGTTGGTTTTTTTACCATACCGAGGTGGAATACATTTTTAATAATTATTTATCTTGTTATTGAACGATTAAAAAAATATCAAATTGTTGGAATAAAATATATTTAGACATAAAAGCCGGCCTTTCTGTCAAGGGTTTTTATAAAATAAATTCTCATGTTATGATGCCATTCATTGTTAATGTTTCGACTATATTTAACCTGTTAACTGGGTTTGACGAAATATGCCGTCATACACAAGCTACTACTGCAATAATCATGACGTCATTTGTTTCTTCGAAATTTGCCGTAATATTTTAAACGCATTAGTTTTTATTTAGGTATTATCTACTTATAGTCCAGTCACATAAAGGGGTAAAGTTCGCAAAAAAACGCGTAACGCTGATTTTTCGGGGTGTTGTTTGGGGCCACCCCAGTAGTGTGTACTCCCCTCCCCTTTGTTTGTATCTTTCCTAGTCAATTCGTCGGCTTTTAGCACTTTCCTCCGAAGGAAAGTAGCTATTGAGGTTGGACTCATGACGGAATTTTTGAAAAATTTCTTCAAATCTTTATCGATCCTACCTAGTAGACACCGAAAATGACCCCTGTTAAAATTTATATATATATATATATATATATATATATATATATATGTGTCTGTTAACACGATAGCGGCCAGAGTTTTTGTTTTTTCGTCACGAAACTTGGTATATAGCATTCAATTAGCAAACGATTGAACGAGTTCGTTAACCACCAAAATCGGTCCACCGGAAGGGGGGGTTTACCCCGGACCCAAAACACTAATTTGACCATGTCAGCCGTAATATTTGTTATATTTCAACGAAACTTGGTATTCATAGTGGTAATATAGAGAGAAAAGTGAGATATAAAAATGAACTAAATCGGTTCATTAGGAGGGGGGGTTTACTCCGGACCCACAATACCAATTCGCCACTACCAGCCGTGATTTTTGGTATATTTCGACGAAACTCGGTATTCGTAGTGGTAATCCACAGGTAAATATGTGTTGTAAAAATAAATTAAATCGGTTTATTAGGAGGGGGGTTTACTCCGGACCCACAATACCCATTCGCCACTACCAGCCGTGATTTATGGAATATTTCGACGAAACTCGGTATTCGTAGTGGTAATCTACAGGTAAATATGTGATGTAAAAATAAACTAAATCGGTTCATTCGAAGGGGGGGGGGTTACTCCGGACCCAAATTCCTAATATACTCATACCGGTCGTAATTTATGCTGTATTGAAACGAAACGCGGTATATGTCGTGGGTAACTCATGAGAAAGAAGTGATGTAAAAATGAGCTGAATCGGTCAATCGGAAAGCGGGGGTTTACTTTGTAATATATTTCAATAGAAAAGCCCGTCAGACGTAGGTTCACAAAGCCGCCGCAAGGAGCGCTTTCTACCACTAGAGTGACTGTATCCTGTTCCTGCGTTAGATCAAAATACGATAATATGAGGTTTTTTGTATTTATTAAGTAGTGTAGTAGGTACCATGTGTAAACATAACTCTGGAAGCAAATTAATAATTGATCAGTTACTCATTACAAAATTAAAAGAGAACTATTCATGTTTTTATTTTATTTATGTAGGATATTTTAAGCAAATTGTTCCGGAAAGCAGTCTACACTACCCAAATTCTGAGGAAAGTGCTTAGTTATGCAGCTCCTGCGTGACGGACTTTTTCATTCCCAGGCACTCCATCGCGGCTAGGAACCCACGTAAGCACTATTATCTTACTATATCTTTGGATGGTAAGGTACTCCTTTGGCCATCTGATAATGTGTAGGACTCTTTAGAGTAAAGAAGAGGGCTGGGAATCTGTTAATTCAAGAATAACAATAGCAACTATAAATTAAGAAAAGTTACTTTGTTGCAAGTTTATGCACCCACAGATTACTTCAATGACTTGGATAAAGAACTACAGTCACATCGAACCCTCCTTAGATTGGGACACTTGAATGTTACAGAGATTGGCAGTAATCCCAGATCAGCAGAGAGTGTTTTAACTTTCTATATCGATGATGATTTCCTCTTAGGAAAACACATTCTCCTTCAAGAAAAATTCCATAAGATTACGTTCCCTGGGACTTATGTTTATTCAATATTGTAAAGCATGTTTTACAGGTGTAAAATTGGCAGTGACCATTTATTACTGGAGGCCAAAAACAAATCACTGATGAGTGGCCCAAAAGTCCATTACAAGATTGATATTGACCAGCACTGCGTTGTCCAATAAAAGCTGTTCGGTGCAAGTCAAGAACTGCTACAGAGGATTAATGAATTGACCTTTCTAAAAGACCAACATTTTGGACGCAACTACCTTGTGAATTAATAGTATAGGAATGCGCACTTCATGTTGGAATAATGGATAATTGTCGAGATTGCTCGGCTCAAAGTTGGCAAGTATGTGTTGAAAAAAAGGAATACTTTTCTAAAAGAACAATCAGAGAAGAAAAAATAATATCCTTGGAAGATTTTGAGAAAACTTTTGGTGCAAACTACATTAAAATAAACGTTTTTGTAAAGACAAATCAAATCACTGAAGACGCGCCGTTCTTAAATAAAAACCCACTAAACAGGAAGAAAATGCTAACAATTGCGAAGTATATAAAACTGCGAGTACACGATGGCCTTAGATGAAAGAGGACTACTAGAAACTTCTAAAAGTTCTACAAGCAGTAGTTCTACAGCCCCTCTTTTAATGAAGGTCCCCACAAACGGACATCTTGGAATAATAATATTCTTGTTGAAGAAACTAAAAACGAGTAAGAAGAGGGGAAAATATGTCCACAAGATGGGGATTGAATAATCTGCCGGACGAGACAACTCCACGCCTCAATTAATAAAATATGCGGGATGTTGGAAATATAATGTGAAAATTATCAGAATTAAAACGGTAAGTCCAGGGGGAATTCTCGCAATTTAAACTTTTTTATCTGACTTCTGTTGTTTACAAATTATGTACTTTAATATTGGAAAACTCACTAGTAGGAAATATGAGGAGAAGAAAGCGTATTCCGACCAGAAAGACAAGTCCAGGAACACATATTATCTTTCTGTAACATGCTGGAAAACAGTTGGGACCAGGATCCGAATACATTCCTTGCCTACTTAGATTTGAGGAAGGCGTTGATTCGATACCTTGAGAGGAGATATGGAAAGCTTTAAAGCGTTTGTTCCAAGGAATCTTGCTAAAGCCATTACGCCAGCTCACTCCGAACATAACGCGGTTGTTAGGTTCAATGGAGCGGAGTCAAAGAGTTTCAAAATTAAAAAGTAAATCTAGCTATTTTTGACCCTGGTACTAAAAGACAAATATATATGTGTGTGTGTATATATATATATATATATATATATATATATATATATATTTACATATATTTACGGCGCTTCAACATCTAGGCCATTAGAGCCGACATCCAGGGTGCAGCGAGGAATTTTCCCAACGAGCCGTGGGATGAGAAAATCCCTGCAGCCGGTGGGGATCGAACCCACCATCTCCCGCTTATGAATCTAGCGCGCTAGCCATTAGGCCATGGAAGACCCCAAGTGCTATTATTTCGAACTATTTTAGTTGTGCTCCTTGAGCCGCATATTTCTAGAAAGGAAAAACAACTTTTCCGCTTTTCTTTGGCTCAGTCTGTTCTGCTGCTCAGAAATGATTTTTCCAGCGGCTGTAAAAACATGTTCTCAGGCTGCAGACGAGCCTGGAACACAAAGGTATTTCCTGGCTACATGATGTAGTTGGTTGTATTCACCAGACGTTTCCTTTTCAGTATTTAATTCGCCAGGTGGGTCAGTATTTAATACCGAAGCCCTCCAGTTGATGAGATTTTCAATTCTAAAAAAAAAAGTAAAAAAAAATCTATCGATAGTTCATGACTATCGATAGTCATGAACTATCGATATATCGATAACTATCGACTGTAACCCATCCCTAAAACACACACACACACATACACACACGCACGCACGCACGCAAGCAAACAAAAAAACAACTTTGAACCACCGTTATTTTCGTGATGTATGAATTTTGAGTCATGATATTTTTGAATTGAAAACGCGACAAAAACACTAAGAGATCTCCTTTGACCGAAAAAATCTTCCAGAGAAATAGTCTCTTTGCCATCTATAAAAACACTTCCTTTTATAAGACGCTAGGTTCACTCCTGAGGCGAGCGTTCCAAATAGAACCTCTATCGAAGAATACTGTCCTTGAAGTTTTGTTTGTGTTGTGTAGCACTTTCCTCCGAAGGAAAGTAGCTATTGAGGTTGCTCTCATGACGGAATTTTTGAAAAATTTCTTCAAATCATTATCGATCCAACCTAGTAGACACCGAAAATGACCCCCGTTAAAATTTATATATATCTATATATATATATATATATATATATATATATATATATATCTATATCTATATATATATATATATATATATATATATATATATATATATATATATATATAATATTCATTCCCTTGACAACCACCGAGGACGACACATAGCAGCCTGAAGAAGTCGGAGATGAACCCGACGAAAAGGAGAGGAAGAACACCGCTGGAGAGAGAAGCCGTCTCACAAATCAATCATTTCAACCCCAGCGAAGAAACTTAAAACAAAACATATATATATGTGTGTGTGTCTGTTAACACGATAGCGGCCTTTTTTCTTCATGAAACTTGGTATATAGCATTCAATTAGCAAACGATTGAACGAGTTCGTTAACCACCAAAATCGGTCCACCGGAAGGGGGGGGGGGTTCACCCCGAACCCAAAACACTAATTTGGCCATGCCAGCCGTAATATTTGTTATATTTCAACGAAACATTACATTCTTAGTGGTAATATAAAGAGAAAAGTGAAATGTTAAAATAAACTAAATCGGTTCATTAGGAGGGGGGAGAGGTTTACTCCGGACCCACAATACCAATTCGCCACTACCAGCCGTGATTTTTGTTATATTTCGACGAAACTCGGTATTCGTAGTGGTAATCTACAGGTAAATATGTGTTGTAAAAATAAACAAAATCGGTTTATTAGGAGGGGGGGGGGGGGTTTACACCGGACCCAACTTACAAATATACTCATACCGGTCGTAATTTCTATAATAACAAACATTGAATGTGCTATTTGACGAAAGAGGACGTGCGTCAACAGTTATTCCTAGGAAAGGTTATGGCCCTTAGAACAAAAGGACTCTATTTATCGATTCACATAATGAACGCTAATCGACACCAGCCGATACTCCAATTGTTTTCTATCGGGCCAATGCTTCAGTCTCTTCCATCCCTCGTTATTCATACCTCACATTTCCCAATACTCTTTATACATCATTCACTTTACTCTCACAACGGAGTATTAATCTGTTTTTGAGTAGATACAATCTTATCAAGAAGAGTACAGCTTTTAATCGTAAGTATCTGAAAAGAAAATATTATTATTTAGAATTAGGTCATTCTTTTTTTATATGAATTCATTATTACGGCACCATATGTAATTAAAAATATCCTTAGTTCCATTAATAATGAATATAGCAGTTAACAGGAAACTGACAGCATTCTAAGCGAAATTTACTCGAGCCTCTTTCTTAAGGTTCGCTCAAGGAAAAAAGTTCCCAATATATATTTTCCGTTTCTAACCTTGTTTTACTAAAATTCTCATTAAAATGTTAAATGCACTTTTTAAAAACTAAATTAAAAAGTAAAGTAAACGAAGGCTAAATCCCGCTCATATTTCTCCGATTGACATCGCCCCATCAAAAATTGCTTCAGAACGTTTTTTGTGTAAAAATAATGATAATAAATAAAAAATTAAATTTTGAATTTTCCTGACATTTCCGTGACTTTTTTTCTCCCTGACATTTCCCTGTCGGTGGAAACCCTGTGTTATATTAAACTTTCGAGTAGTCAAAATCCACTTATCACGATTTTCAACCGTTTTCGAGGTAATTAAGAAAATTTACGTACACACCAAAACTTTTCATGTCTGTTAATTATTTTTTTCTAATTCTTCCACCCAAAATTTAAATAACTTAGTTTAGATGCATGTCGAACGTCTGGAATAATTTTCACGTTAATCAATCGTTTCTGATGCCCAGACCGATAATGAGTTAGAAAACTTGTTGTTTCAACTTTTCTCGTAAACCGTTACAGATATCGCGTTAAAAATGGTTCCATACGTTTTCTTACGTTAGAAAACCCTAAACAATTGTACCTGCAGACATATTCTCGCAAAAACGTAGGCGCTACGATTTATTCCTCATGAATTCATTCGTTTTTCTACGATACCTATAAAACGAGTAGCTGCAAGCATATGAACTCGAAAACGTAAGCGCTCCGATTTTTTTCGCGCGAAAAAGCATCTTCCGGTGGACGGATTCTGCTAGTTAACGAATTTGACATTTCAAGTTAGACGAAAGGTTTTTGTACCAAATTTCATCAAAATCGGACCATTTTTCAGGCCGCGACTGCGCGAACAGACATATATATATATATATATATATATATATATATATATATATATGTATATATATATATATAGCGGAAGGTGTTGTACCTCTGACCAAATTGTACCTTTGACCACCAAGGCTGTGGCGGCCTGTAGCAACATTTTATCAATGTTGGTGTAATTAGTGATTAGCTCCTTCACTAGAGGGCTTGTGTAACCTACTTTGGATTATTCAAGTCTAAGAGGATTCTTGTAAAAAATACTTATCCATTTTTATCATAAAAATTTTAGTTATTTATTGATGACGTCTTGCCTCATAATATTTTTTGTATTATGTCTTTTTAGAAGTAAATCATTTGACAAAGTAGCTATTATAATAAGAAATATGGTGTAGCTTCTGAAATTAATTTATCTTAATCCTAAAATTTGTAGCATGCTTTTGAATTTGTACTACCAGGGTGCTGTACCTCTGACCACGACAAGTTTTTGTACCTTTGACCAGGTCAAAGACAACACCCCTGATTAATTTTTTCATAATTAAACTTTTTTGTTCTTCTGCTACAACTTGTTAAAAAATAATTAATATTGGTTGCTGCAATTGGTCAAAGAATTTAAAAAATAATAAATGAAATAAGTTCAAACTGACTTTATCAATCCTCTGTGTAGCAGTTCGAACGTATCGCCCATTATCGTTACACCTCAAGTTGTAAGGCCTCATCCAAAAGCGCAGGCAAGGAAAATGTCAAATATGGGCCGGCCTAAAGGGAAGCCTCGTGTCCTGACAGATATTCCTGAAAAGCTAATTATTTAAGCCGGGAAAAAAAACGAATATGACAAGTTTACGAGATAAGATGAAAATTTGTATGATATTGATGTTAAAGACATTGTGACTAAACTTCCATACCGTACTATTGCTAGTGGATCTACTTCACAGTTAAACGTTTATCGATTGGACTGGATTTTTCAGCATATTAAGCATAACATAATATCAATAACAGGTTTTTTATGATGCTTACATCTTTGTCCTGTATTTTTTAAACTTACAATTAATTATAATATTACAGAATAACATTTTTTTTCTGTACTGCTGTGTTGTTTTTACGTGGTCAGAGGTACAAAACCCCATGGTCAAAGGTACAACTACATGTTGTACCTTTGACCACTGTACGATTATTTTTTTTAAAATTAATTAAAAATATTAAATGTAGAGCTAGAACTTTGAAAAAATTAAATATGATAAGCAATAGAATGCTAATTACAATGAAATAAAAAAAAAATGAATTTAGCCTTTATAGACAAGCTAAAAAAAATTAAATTGTGCAAAGTGGTCAAAGGTACAACACCTTCCCCTCTATATATATATATATATATATATATATATATATATAATTTGAACCACCGTTATTTTCGTGATCTATGGGTTTTGAATCATGAAAGTTTCTAGTCAGCACTTCCGGATTGCGTCATGGGGTGTCAACCTCATAAGTGGGTTCCTCCCTATGGAGGAAGGGAAGAACCGCACTAAAAATTGGCCCACCAAGCTGGGATTTGAGGCCAGCGTCTTCCGTTTTCCGCTCAGGGTTGATGTTAATTACTTTCCGGAGCTTCATAGCACAGCATGACGAGTTAATGCACCTAAAGGAGCTTCAGCAGAGCGTCGTATTTATATGAAGACAAACAATGTTAATATCATATAACTCTCATCTTCCGAATCTCCTCAGTTATGGCGTCTGAACATTAAATAAAAAAAAATATAATTCTCAGGCTAGATTCCCCTACTAGTAGGTTCACTGTATGCAATATCCGGTGACTTCATGCTCAAATATTTATTTTTTTGAAACATTATCTAGCGAGGATTTAACACAAAAGTGAGTTGCCAATCATGCAGCAGCTTCTCTGAGCCTTTTATGACAATAACATTGTCTGGTTCCAGATAAATGCGCCGTCCGTGCAAGCGGCTAAATTCTGTTTTTTTTTTTTTTTTTGTTTTTTTTTTTGCTGTAACGTTGAAACTTCACGCTTGAGTTTTCACTGCTTAGCGAAACAGCACAACAATGCGTATTAAACAAGAGTCAAAAATAGGCATTTTTTATATCATTTTTTCAGTAACATAAAATCCATTTAGGACCTTCATATTCCAGGAGTAACATGATGATTGATTGGTTGTATTTAAACAACATAGTAAAGAGTTTCGTTTAAATCGGTTTGACAGTTTTTATATAATAATTTTGCAATTGAGGTATTAGGGAACCTTCTAAATAAAGGGACATTATAGGAAATTTCATTACGAATCTTTTGACGCTTTCTGATTAACTCTAGCGAGAATACTTTCAGTGTTACCAGCCAAAGAAGTAAAACAAAAACGTAATCTTTTCGAATTAAAAGATATGTTCCTGGACTTTTTCAATATACGCATACATCTATTATTAGTCACTGCCAGCATTTAATAAAGATTAGTATAATAATAATAAAATTCCAATTGAAATATCTTGGATTGCATTCAATGACGTTCGTTTTTTGCTTTTCTCTATCAGACGTTATCCCATTTTCATTCTAAGAAGGCCTTTCCTTCCTTCCATGTTATCATATGTAGTTCGTGTTATTCTAGTTAGATTTTCTCATGGTTCATTCTATAGACATTTATGATGTAAGGCGGACTTAAAAAAGAATGTTTCTATACTCCGAATACCCTTAAATAAAAACGAGTCCTCTTTGCTCGTTCTCTTACATGTCGTAGATACAAATGCAAAGCATCGAATGTGAAAAAACACATTTTTCATTTTCAATCTTTACCGATTGCTGTTGGGCTGATGTACGGCAGACTCTCGAATATAAGTTCACTTTGTGAAAGGGGAATGTAACCACTGTCATATGGTCGAATCTGCCGACTATTTGACTGTCCAAAAGCAAAACAATAAATAAAAGTATTTTCACTCTTGAAAGTGGTGATTTTCATATTCGATACTTTGAATTTGTATCGACGATATGTTTTGATAAAATTTCTTCCCAGCATTTCTTTCAGCCTTGAATATAAATAAAATACTGAGAGTTTCATATTAGAGAGTTTATTAACGAGGGAATAGAACTCGATAAGAGACGATAACGTTCGCCCTCTGTGAAAACCTATCAGTACGGATTGTGGTCTCAATCCATCTGTTCTTATTTGTTCCTGTAATATTAGCCGCAATACCTTCGTAACTATGATAAAATAATTAGGGCATATGCAGAGCAACTAGTTGGGCATAAAGGATTAAATGCAATTAGAAAGTTTGTAAGTTTCGGATAAAATCGTTGATCGAAGTGTGGATCGAGGTTTGATTTTGAAGTTCAGACTTTTTCTTGTTTAAACATCAACTATGAAGAAAGGTTGGCGGTTGCTCCGAACCGCCAGAATCATTGCTGGGAGAGCAGCGCCTTTAAGGTATTTATTTAAAAAATACATAAAGAAATAGTGAATAAAAGTGGTACCTATTACATCATGTTTTAATGAATGAACTAGGTGAATGAATGTTATCATTTGACCGTGTTCGTCAAAATTACTGTCACTATTATCAATATTGATAGTTGGGGAAAGATGTTTAAAATGATTTTTTTTTTTCTTCAACCAAAACCTTATTGTCGTTTATTTTTATTTTCATTTCTCCTGCTTAACTAGATTAATCTCTAGCTACTTTTATAGGTCGTTATGCCTTCCACTATAATTTACTGAGAACATGTATGGTAGACATCCTAGCAAAGAATCCTGCAAGTAATTTCTATGATTACAGAATCAGACTTAAATTAGATTACAATTACTCACAGTATAAGAGCATTATTCAGATAGATTTTACTTTTTGGTTCTCAAATTTTACAGAAATCAACTTGAAAATTAATCAACTTTTTTTGTACCAATTGAACATACGTGTGATGGTTAATTTTTGTCGATAGTTGGTCATGCACCCACTACTGTTATTTCTTTTTTTTTTTTTTTTTTTTTTTTTTTTTAATCGATTAAGAATATTGAATATTTTTTCTGAATATTTAAAAACAATCACGCAATTCCAAATATCGTCAATTCATGTCGTCATTATACCGAGTCCCTCTACTGGAGCAACATCAGGTGCAGACGTTTCTGGAAGCATTTCAAGTGACATAATACCACCTTCAATATCCTTCCTAATACCACCTTCAAAACCCTTCCTAATACCACCTTCTAAACCCTTCCTAATACCACCGTCTATACCCCTCCTAATACCCTCTTCAATGTCCTCCCTAATACCATTTTCAATACCCTTCCTAATACCACCTTCAATACCCTTCCTAATACCATCTTCAATATCCTTCCTAATACCACCTTCAAACCCCTTCCTAATACCACCTTCTAAACCCTTCCTAATTCCACCGTCTATACCCTTCCTAATGCCCTCTTCAATGTCCTCCCTAATACCATCTTCAATACCCTTCCTAATACCACCTTCAATACCCTTCCTAATACCATCTTCAATATCCTTCTAATACCATCTTCAATACCCTTCCTAATACTAGCTTCAATATCCAGCAGAATACTCCCTTCAATAACCTTTCGAATATCACCTTTTTGTTTATACGCACAAATACATAATTTATGTTGTGAATTTATTTGTATTCGTACATTTAGATGTGAATGTTTTTGTAATCACTTGATTTTTTGTGAATATTCACAATTTTTGTGTATATTTAGAATTTTTCCTCTAAATTAAATTTTATTTACAGAACAATTTGTGAATACAACTTTATTTGCATTTATATATATGACATACGTGAATACAAATAAATTCGTATTCAATCTTATGAATACGAAATTATTTATATTCGTATTTACAAATAAATGAGGTACAAATAAATTCTTATTTTTATTTCTAAATAAAATTATGCCAACTCTAATAACCATCCAATGTAGAGTAGGACGGTAATGATGCGGACGGTAATGATATTTGTTACAAAAATATTTTTAATTTTTTTACTAAAAGAATTATATTAATAAAAAATATTGTAAAATACGTAGTTTTTTAAGCACTATTTAATTGTTAGACGAAGAAAAAAAATTTCATGGATGTTTTGAGTAATAAAATGGGAGACGGTAATGACCAGCAAAATACTCCAATTGTGGTTTACCAGATAAAACACATCGAAAAAACTGATGCGTACAACATTTCTCTTCTGAACCTTTTGGACAACAAAAATCAGTTTGAGAGAGCTGCTCCAACATCTATTTGGAAACAATTTGCTCCATCCTGATAGGTTTTCTCGTTAATTCAAAAAGGCGGACGGTAATGATGTCAAAACTGAGGGACAACTTTAAAGGCGCTATTGCGAAGTTAGATTTTTTTTTTTAATTTATTTAAATTTATATGAATTCACCTTAAATATTATTATGTTAAAATGAAAGATCACATGAGCAAAAAATATAATATCCTTCCCCCCTAAAAAAAAATAGTAAAGTGTAATAAATGTGTCCAGGGACAGCGGACGGTAATGATTTTGGACCTATAAAATTAATAATTTTGACTTTAAATTTTGAAATTCAGAATTTAATTTTGGTAGCAATAATTTCCTCTCTATTCCATTAGTGATTCCAAGAAGAAAAAAATTAAAAAAATCTGGCCGTCTTAATTATATCGCCAAGGGACAAGAATGTTAAAACTATTTGAATAATGCTCATAAGCAGGCTAAGAGGTCAAGAATTCAAAGTAAGCATTCACTACTAACCCATTCCCACATAATGACAACACAATAAAACAAGACAAACAATCCAATACAACATTATGTGCTTATACATACTAACAGAATACACAACTCTAGATACGTGAAAAATTATGGAGAACTTGTTGGATGCTAGCCCACTCATAGACGTAATCTTACATTTTCTACGAAATAAAGACTTATAAAAACACATATCCAATGAACATAACATAATATTTGTTTGAGAAAATCTATTATTACCGGAATGTTCGCTATATTTTAAATGATTTATCACAATTATCCTGTTTATATTTTTGATTTTTTAGTACTTCTTTATTTTTAGTCTGTTATTCATAAATATTTATTACGTATTTATAAATTTAATTTAATTGAACATCACAAATACTTTAATTTTACTTGCCTCGTATACGATTAATAGACCAAATCGTGAAGTTGTCTGTTCTTGAAATAAATAAATACTTCTATAGCCGTTTTCTTGCTAGTGAGGAAAAAAAAAAAATCACTATGCGATTTTCAGCAAAGACCTCGAGAAGCCAATGTCAACTATTTTTTTTTAATGGTCCCAGTATTTCTATTTCACCGGTTATCTGCCAATATAAATTTAAAATTTTGTTTCACAAAACTCAAGGGTCTCGTGATGGTTCTGTTTATCTAAACCAATCATCTTGCGATTTCTCTCAAAAAAAAAAAAAAAAAAAAAAAAAAAAAAAAAAAAAAAAAAATTGTTTTTCATTTTAAGTATCTTCTTTGAGAAACAATTTTTGGTTGTTTTTTTTTTGTCATAGATATTTCCGAGCGGAAATCAAAGAGGCCGTGGGAGCAATTTGCGATTCTGTAACTTCAGAAACTTTTCTTCAGAATTTCATTGGAGTTTTAATTTTTCACAAAATATTAATTATATTTATTCCAGGCTATCCAAATGGCATTAATCGGCATAAGGCGCTATATAAACGCACTAAGATGACGCAGTTCCTGCGAATAGGACTTCTTTTTTTCTTTTTTTTCAATTAATCTGTATAAAATACTTCATGGAATGGATCAATAAATGTTTATTTTTTTCGTGTAATAAGTTAATGGTTCTTGTTGTGTATATTTTAATACACAAAAGAAAACTAATGATAAGAATGATATCGATGACATTACTTTGTGATAAATGTGTCGTGTATTAATATATGCATTCCATAATATTGACCTATTGCCCCGGATAATGACAGTTAGGCAAATAGATAGTTAGTTGTCGACAATCCGAGCCTATTATCATCTGGTTTTATAACTCCTTCTTACGTCCTATTTCCTATTTATAAACACATTCTTTTATGGAAAATTACCCGCCTTTATACAGGCTAATACCGTAGTTATTTATCGCCAAACCTTATTTCTCTTGTAAACCTTAGGCACAACTATCTCATCTCTAGTGTTGTAGCGTATTACACCTATTCTTGTTTTGACGCCAGAGGTGAAAGGGTCTTGAGTTTTGGCACTCTACATTATGCCGTTATACCTCTAAACCATTTAGCACTGATCCCGCACTGGTGCGGGCGGACAAAGACGTTCTACCCACCCTACTTCGATTCGTGCGAAATATAACTTTAAGAACTGCTGTAGAAATACCAAAAATACTCCTTAGCTAAGAAACCACAAGCAGAATATTTACAACTTTGTACTTTTTCATGATCTATAGAGTATGAAATGTCAATATGTATTTTTTGTTTTAGCATCATTGAGTCTTCATCATAAGCGGGGTTTTCTTCCTATAAAGCAAAAAGCTAAAGAATGTTAATATAGGATTTTTTCTTATATTTTTGTGTTTTTTTTTTATATTCTGAAAACACAAATATTAAAAGAAACGTTCTTTTTTTTAATCATTAGTTTGTATACTATATAATGGACTATTCTTCATATTTGGATATTGAGCATTCCGGATAATATATAAGCATTCGTAATTTGTCGAGTATCGTGAACTATATGCGTATAAATATATATTTCATGTCATTTATATATATTTATGTTTTTTTCATTTCTTCAAAAACGTGTGATTTTGATAATTTAATCGTTATCAGTTCAGAATGTAAATATCTGTCCCGTGATAATATTTATGTATACGTGCTACGTATCCTGGTTCTAGAAATAGATTGTTTCATAACAACCGGAATTTACGCACAAACACAACTGCTAACGCTATCTACTATCTATTAAATAACTCTTTATGTAACGTAAGGAAATAAACAGAATTTTAAATTCCATTAGAAAAAAAAAATGTTTAGCGAAATAGAGTTAATCTGCTCTCTTGTAATTAAGGGTGTGTTTACACCTGACACTTCCAGCAGGAAATATTTCTCAGGTGTCGGATCCATTTTCACTTAAATGTTTACATACAGGCAGAAATAGCTACACATTTATGTCATGGATATGTATACGATAGTTCTGGATTTGGTATAATTTGCGATAAATGTACGGCCCGGTTTTCATACATACATTTGTGTCCTGTACTAGCAAATAATCAGTGTTTACTTCTGTTGGTATAGAAGTGTCGACAATACAGCCACTAGCCAAGACATTTATCTCTGACATTAAATTCTTCTCATTATAATCAGTGTTTACACCTGACGGTATAGAAGTGTCGACACTTATAGCTTGTGATAGAAATATATATCTCAGAGATAGATTGTTCGCAGTTTACATTAGTCTGAATTTCTGTCTCACATAAATATCCTGCAATAACTAGCAGATGTAAATTCACCCTAAGACTTATTTTAAGTTCCTCGATTTTTTTTTCTTTCATTTCCAAGCGATCAACAAAATTATTACTATGTCTTTACATTATTTATTTATTTAATTTAATCAGTGTTCTGCTTCTTGGCAATAACACAGTGAGCAGCATCTTCTGAATTTAGTCTCACTAGGAAATCAGCTTGTTTGATTGCATATTTTTAAATGTATGTGTAAAGGTAGTGTTTTATTTTATTTTATTTTTTTCGATGCTCCACATTGTCTATGTATAATAGTTGCTCATAGTGATGATATACTACGACACTAATATAGAATCCAAAGTAAAATATGGAAAAAAACAAATAACTAAACAGAAAAATTAAATTGCAGATAAAGAAAAAATAAAAATAAATAAATAAAAAGAAAACACAAAAATAAATTAAAAATAAACATTGAGAAACTAAGTAATATTCATTAGATTTTGAAATAAAAAAGTTGCGGATGTTTTCATATTTTGTTATATATGTTAATATTTTTCAAGTATGTGATAATATTGTCGATATAGTGGCTGCTGTCAGTAAGTAGGTCAGTAATGTCCCAAGGTATGTCTAAGTTCGCTGTAAGCTGGCAGTCCGTTAGTATATGTTTGACTGTTAGTTCTGTATTGCAGATTTGACATTTTGGTCTTTCAGTATTTGTCATCAAGTATTCGTGTGTAAAGGTAGTGTAATAGGGGTTTAAATGAAACTACGTTATAGTTTCATCGAAATGAGTTTTCATAAAGTAAGAAACCATTTTTCGTGTTCATTATGCTCTTCTCTGAATTTTATCACTCTTCAATTTTCCAATAAACTCGAGTTCGCTTAATGTTAACCACCTACTCCATTCGATTATTCTGGATGCTAAAATCCTTCTAACTCAAAACAAAATACGTATGGCATCAAAACAAAATACTCGAAACTTACTACGGATGGATTAAGAGTTAATCCATTCTATTCTCGATGAAACAATGCTCAAAAAGCCCGGCACGCAGAAGCTGCATAACTAAGCACTTTCCTCAGAATTTGGGTAGTGTAGACTGCTTTCCAGAACAATTTGCTTACAATATCCTACAAAAACAAAATAAAAACATGAATAGATCTTTTTTAATTTAGTAATGAGTAACTGTTCAATTATTAATTTTGTAATTAATTTGCTTCCAGCGTTATGTTTACACATGGTACCTACTACACTACTTAATAAATACAAAAAACTTCATATTTTCGTCTTTTAATCTGACGCAGGAACAGGATACATTCCCTCTACTGGTAGAAAACGCTCGTTGCGGCGGCCTTGCGAACCTACGTCTGGCGGGCCAATTCTATTGAAATATATTACAAAGTAAACCCCCCTTTCCGATCTAGCTCATTTTTACAACACTTCTTACTCATGAGTTACCCACAACGTATACCCCGTTTCGCTACAATAAAGCAGAAATTACGACCGGTATGAGTATATTAGTAATTTGGGTCCGGAGTAAACCCCCCCTCCTAATGAACCGATTTAGTTTATTTTTACAGCCCTTTTTCCATTGAAGATTACCACTACGAATATTGAGTTTCGTCGAAATATAACAAAAATTACGGCTGGTAGTGGCGAATTGGTAATGTGGGTCCGCAGTAACCCCACCCCCTCCCCTAATGAACCGATTTAGTTTTTTTTTCAACACATTTTTACCTGTAGATTACCACTTCGAATACCGAGTTTCGTCGAAATATAACAAAAATCACGGCTGGTAGTGGCGAATTGGTATTGTGGGTCCGGAGTAAACCCCCCCTTCTAATGAACCGATTTAGTTCATTTTTATATCTCACTTTTCTCTCTATATTAACACTACGAATACCAAGTTTCGTTGAAATATAACAAATATTACGGCTGGCATGGTCAAATTAGTGTTTTGGGTTCGGGGTAACCCCCCCTTCCGGTATATATATATATATATATATATATATATATAAATTTTAACGGGGGTCATTTTCGGTGTCTACTAGGTAGGATCGATAAAGATTTGAAGAAATTTTTCAAAAATTCCGTCATGAGTCCAACCTCAATAGCTACTTTCCTTCGGAGGAAAGTGCTAAAATGAGCACGGATAATGCTTATGACTTATTAAATCCGATTTCTGATGACAAAATAATCGAAAATCAGTACGAATAATGATTAGGACTTAATCCATTCTATTTTCGATTAAACAATACTCAAAAATGAGCACGGATAATGCTTATGACTTATTAAATCCTATTTCATGACACAATATTCGAAAGTAGCTGATAATAAGGCCGATTCAATTCCATGTTAGGTCATAAATTTCCCAGAAATTAATACAGAATCAATAGTTGAAACCTATTTAGTTCGATTTCCGTTCAAAGATACTAAAAAATAAGACCGTGTAGTTGTTAATACTTTTCAATTTTCTATACTGTCCAATAGTTTATTTTTAAGATGTGGTCACTTCGAATCTCGAAGCTAACATGTTCTTGGTTGCTTAAACGCCAAAAAAGACATCCTCGTTTATTTCTTCGCTGAATTTTATAATCCAATTCAAATCCTGTTATTTGCAAGATTTATTTATTTTTTTATTGAGATGTCACAAAGAAGCGATATGCTCTTTAGGTCAATGTGCGAACAAAGCTAACAATTATACAGCATTATACAAACATGTCTGACAAGTATAAACAAAAAACAATGAATTTGGGAATATATTTCATAAAATAGTAATTTTGAACAGTCGGATTGAAAATGCAACAAAAATAAAGTTTTTAATTAAAAAATTAAACATGAAAATATATGTTATATTACCTATATACATACATATATATACATATATATATATATATATATACAACTTGAAAACTTGTAATTTTAAATGAATTATAATGTTAAATGCATTTAACTGTTAAATAAACAATAGTGTATTAAAAAAGATGAAATTTCTTTTTAAGTATCAGATATTTTAATATATTTTCTATCTGTTTACTGTCCTCTGTAAGTAGTTCGTGTAAATCATTTGGTAAGTCAATGTTTTCTCTTTCTCTGCAGTCTGTAAGTAGGTGTTATTTGCAAGAGCACACAATGCCTGAAGTTTAGCCCCTGAATTGTTTTGAACTGGACCCGCAATACAGGAATGTTATCACATGTAGCTTTCATCGAGTTAAAGGGACTTTTGTTTTTTTCTCTCAAAGTGTCAATAGTAATTGGATTTTCTGATCACAATTATAATAGATCTATACAGGGTGTCCCTCATTGAGACGTCATAATCTTAAGGGTTTATTCTGCACCTCATTTGTAGTTCAGGGGCGCAGAACTCTCTCAGTATCTCAACATGTCGCAGAGCTCTTCAAACTTTTGTCTATTTTCAAAACTATTGGGTTTTCTTATGAAAAACTATGTTTTCCGGATTTCTGGTCTATGTATCGTAAATGACGACCACATTTTTAGAATCTACATTAAATTTCCAATAAGAAATACCAGTTATTGAAATGGTGTCATGTAAATTAGGAGCTACTCTAAGAGCCATATAGATTTGAACTATTTGTATTAGGATTTTCTTAACTCATTCAATATTTCAATATGTTCAATATTTTCTTAGCGGTTTGCCTCCGCCTCAGAAGTTTCTTTATTTAATAAGCTTTAAAATGGTACCCTGTTGTTTTAAAAACAAAAATTATTTAAGTCTATTTTTTCTGATGTCTAAGTCTAAACCAATACATTTTCTATAGCTTGAATAAGCCAATCTGAACACATTATTTAATTTCACACGAATATGGTGATGTCCATCCTTCCAACATCAGGTACACACACTTTTTGCCCTGATTAAGGATTAGACACATTGGAGTGAAAGATGACAGAACAACATATTAGAAATAATCACAATTATTTTTATTATTTTAACACAATAAATAGAGATCTCATATTTTTATACTTTGAGGTTCTTGTTTTATTAAATTTCTATTTTTAATACTATTCTATTTAATAAAATTATACACTACAATTTCTGCATATAAGTTATTGCTTATAAGTAACTGAGTTATTCATTATAATCATTATAAATTGTATTGAAAAACTCTCTCCTGCAAATATAAAGCGAAAAAAATAGATTTAAATGAAAAGACTATTATACTACTCTTAGAAATAGAAATTTCATAAAACAAGACCCTGAAAGCATAAAAATATGACATATGTATTTAATATGTTAACAATTATTGTGATTATTTCCAAAATGTTCTCTGTCATCTTTCCCTCTTTCTAAGGTGTCCCCTAATCCTTAATCAGGTCAAAAAGTGTGTATACCTAATGTTGGAAGGATGGGACATGATCATATTCGCCTGTAATTAAATAATGTGTTCGTAAAGGCTTCTTCACACTAAAGCAAATGTATTGGTTTTGACGTAGAAATCAGAAAAAAATAGACTGAAATAATTTTTCTTTTTAAAACAACAGTGTATCATTTCAAAGCATATTAAATAATGCAACTTTTGAGGTGGAGGCAAACCGCTGAGTCTACAAATAGCTGATTAAGAAAATATTGAATGAGTTAAGAAAACCCTAATACAAATAGTTCGCATCAATATGGCTCTTAGTGTAGCTCCTAATTTACATGACACCATTTCAATAACTGGTGTTTCTTATTGTAAATTTAATGTAGATTCTAAAAATGTGGTCGTCATTTACGATACATAGACCAGAAATCCGGAAAACACAGTTTTTCATAAGAAAACCCAATAGTTTTGAAAATAGACAAAAGTATGAATAGCTCTGCTACATTTTGAGATAGGATGCTCATTTCTGCGTCCCTGAACTACAAATTAGGTGCAGAATAAACCCTTAAAGTTATGACATCTCAATGTGGGACACCCTGTATATAAAGCAGGTATCATCCCTAAACTAGCTGGAAAAGAATAGTACCCCGTTTCATAGACTCATTGGTATTAATTAATTATTATTATTGTTTACGTAAAATTGAAATAAAAAAACAATAAAACCCACTGCCATTACTAAAATGTATCTGAACTCTCACAGAAATTATACTATGTGAACTTTTAAATTGATTTCCTATTTTTTCCCTTTGGTTCTTCTCTCCCTCAGTTCTCCTACAGTTGAATACAATATCCAACTTGCAGTCACATCTATTCAGAGCAATATCTTAAGAACCAAATTATATATTCCAGTTAGCTGTACTACTTAATTTTTTCTCCTCGAAACTTTGCATTTAATACATTAAGAAATCTCTATCGTTGGTAAGGAAATATATTTTTCATTTCGGAATTCATTCTTCACTTATAGTCGTCATTTTTGAAGTCCTCGTTTATGTTACCGTATATGGAATAGCTTTATGCCTTCGCTAAAAAACATTCAGGAAACATCAATCAATACATAAAATGGCTACTGTCCTTGAATGAGGAATCAATAGGAGATAAGTAAGGGTTTGAAATATGCATAACAATATCGCGTCAAAGCATCAAAATGGTTTCTCCTTGTATTTTTGAAAATACAAAGCGTCTGAAGATATTTAAATTTTGATTATGTTTAGAGTTAAGGAAATATTGAACAACAAATATTTTTTTATCAGACAGGTTTAGACTGTCCTATAATTCTTTAAATATTTCTGAAACGGTTTGTCATGGTATGAGGAAAGTTACCATTCGAAAGCTTACTAAATTGCATACGATTCGAAAGTTATTTTCGATTGGACGATCTCAGTCGAAGAAATAAATGCTTTGTTGCTTACGGTTCTTTGAATTTGTTTTCTTCAAAAATGAGGAACAATTTTTGGTTGTTTGTATAAGAGATATCCGAGCTGAAGTCGAAGAGGCCAAGTGAATGATTCCTGCTACTGTAAGTTGTATGTGCCTAATGGCACACTTTGCTTCTAGATATCATTGGTGTGTTTAAATTTATTCAAAAATTTTATATATATCTATTCGAGGCATTCCAAATGACACTAGGGATTAGAAATTTAGGGGAACGCCCTAAGATGACGCAGTTCTAGTGAATCGTACGTTTTATTTTCCGGACGTAATTAAAATTAATATATCTCACATTTATCATTAACGATTAACAATATCACGAATCAGCTGGGTCACCTTGTCTAAATCTCTTCAAAAAATGTATCTGCAAAATGCCAGCAATTTTTATGTGCGGATCGTCAAGAGAAAAAAAGTGTTTTGGTTGGCGTTTCTGCTGATAAAGAACTTTCATAGAACTTATTCGGGTTTTCCATAGCACGGAAGGACATCATTTAAAAAATTCATAAAATGGGAACTGATATCAATTACTGCTTCGCATACGATAGGCGCACGCACCAACACACGCAAACACTGAATTCTCCAACTTTCTAGCAGCTTATACATTGATGATTATCAATTCGTATAGGTTTTTGTTAAATGCTCCTCTTACGCCTAAGTGCTCCGGAAAGGGGTGGGATGCTCAATGAAAAACGTCTTACTTGGGGACGCTTCGATCCAAAAGGCTTATTATTAGCAACCAGATCCCTCTTAGAAATCCTAAGCCACTTCCATCACTTCGCTTCTTGGGCCTTGCTTCTTCATACGTTCAAACTTCGCGCTCAGATATAAAGATTAATGAAGATAGGAAGGTTTATATCAAATTGTATGCAAAATGTTGTCGGTTCACTACCCACCTTTTAATTCTATCCATCTCAAGCTATTCATTAATATCAAAAGGAATAAGACTCATGAAATCAAGAAGGCAATTTTTTTTAAAAAATATTACTTTATTAAAGATAACTCCTTGCTTCTGAATGACCAACCAATATTCCTAAGATATAAGCGAAATACGTTGAGCTTTACCCGTAGTTCTGATGGTGCTCGACGTAGATAGGTTCCTGTTCTGCTGATGTCATGCACCGTCATCACTGCAACGAAACACAAGCTACTGTTACCATTGTTTCGTCGTCTCTTACCATTCACCTTATTTATGGAGCTTAAGTCGCTTCAGTTTGATAATGAGGTTGCACTCATGAAACATTTCTAGTTGTCTTCATCTATTCTAACAGCAATACTTAGGTAACAAATATGGCCTCGATAAAATATATGCGCGACTGTTAACACTCTAAAGGCCACGATTTTTGTTCATTCGCCACGAAATGATGGTTGGGTGATGAGCCGTGCGGGTTTAGGCGGGCCACAATTATTATTGTTCTTCTAAATGTCGTAATTTTTGTGATCTTCGAAACTCTTTCCTTCAAGCTTACATTTGGAGAAGAGAAAACAATTTTATTTTTTTAATAGCAGTATTTGCTGAAACTCGAAGAGCGAGAATCGGTTACAATCGTGCGTAGTGGGCGAAAGTCGAATATGCTCGACTTCATTGAATTCTTATTAGAAGAGTTTAACTGCCAAAAATGTCGCTTTTCATTGATATTTCAGTCATGTTTGTTACTGTGGAGTTCATGTTCTTTTATTTATTAGATTCTGGAGTTTTGAATAGTTTATTAAATTAGTCTTAACTTTATTTATTATATAAATATGGAGAGTACACAGTAAGGTGATTTACTCTTTGATAAAAGCTAAATATTTCTTTCACAATATAAACTATAAACTAAGTAAACAAAATGAGAAAATATATAAAAGATTATTTATAAGAAAACATATCATTCTGCGAAAAATAGAACATTTTTTTGCAGGATAGTGAAAGAAAAAAATAATAATAAAGATGGAAAAGGAAAATATATCCAAAATTTTAAGGAAGAGGTTTAAAATGTTGGAACATATTTTTAGATTTTAAATATTCTAGAATGTTATCAATGCGTATACTGTCCTGTTTAAGCAGTGCGTTATTGAATCATTGCAAAGTGTACAATTCGGTTTGTTCTGTTTTGTCATCAAATAGACTTCTTCTCGCCTTACAATCCGAATACTGGAATTCCAGGTTACTACAGTCGGCTTAATAACTCGTTGTCTTGTGTGTTTGTCCAGTCAGTTTTCCACATGTTATGTGTCTTTTTATAACATTGTTTATGTCTTGTCTAGTCATCTGATTATAGTCTTCAGTTGTTCGTCTTGTAGCTAATTTTGCTTCATTGTCTGCGTCCGCACTTCTTCGTAGGTTGTCATTAAAAAAAGTCTTAACATTAAAATAAGTTTCAAGATAACAACACGAAGTTGTTGGCATTTAAAACCAAAAAATGACTTAACGGCTTCAATTTTTAGCTTTTCAAATCATAACAAAGTGTAAAAGCCTTTTCAGAAACGCTCTAAAATTACGCATTTCCTGCAACCTTAGATATGTTGGTTGTAAAAACTCTCCGAGGTGTTGTTAAAGGGAATTTTGTTTTCGTCAAAATGTTATTAAATGATTCGATCTTGCATATGCTTCCTGGTGCTATTAGGACAAGACAAGGAAATTGAAGATGATCACCAAGATGTGTAATTACCTCGATGATCTATTGCAATAAGGCCGACTCTACCCTACCAGTAATCAAGAAAATAGATTATTCTCTGAATATATTAATCATGTTCCATTGCTGCTTAACCACTAATAGTTTCGGGGCTTCCCAGGCCATTTCTTCTCAGGGACGCTCCCTTCATCTCAACACGACTCTTCAGGGTTGTAACATTTCTTTTCTACTAAATCTACCTTCTTTCTCGAGACGAACTTGAAGAAAACGACTCGGTAACCGTATACAGAGTGTCACTTCCTGCGTCATCCCAGCGCGACTCCATAACCTTCTTGCCCCTAGTTTAATTTAAAAAGTTTGAAATAAAAACAGTTGAAGTTTTGTTTTAAAGCGTTTTGCCATTATTAAGGAAACGTCGACATTCAGTCCTGTGAAAAATTATAAACTCAACTTATAAAATCAAAGTATTTATTAAATTTAAAAGTGAATTGATTGCAAAATAATTTTTTGTGATTTGTTTTTATGCCAAGAAGCTTTAAATATCTTTGATTTGTTTGATAATTTACGGTGAGCAGATTTCATAAAAAAAAAAAAAAATGTTTACGCTGTGAATAAGTATAAACTCAATGTTTATTTTCTATTGCCAGATGCACTAATGGATTATTACCACCTCAGTTTTCTTATAACTGTCGAAGAGAGAGTACGTGTGACTGTTTTTTATGTTGTGGCGGTTTCTGTAAATTAGTATTTTTTTTTTTAAATAATGCTGCATGGAAGTTAACTCACGGAAGTGGAGAAACAAAGAATTATGGGCCTAAGAAGAGGTGGGTTGACCCAGAGACAAATTGTTTGTGAGCAAAACCCTCCCAAGGAGTGGTCAACAACTTTTTAAATTGCAGCCAAGACAATTACGGGAAAAATAAAAGAAGTGGAAGTCCTCCAAATTTTTTCAAGCAGGTGAAACGGGTGGTCTTGAGAGAAAATTAAAAAATAAGAGCATCCTCTGCACAGATTTTGGGGCGATTTAATTTAGCATTTGATGCTAGGCTTCGTGAGGAAGTGGATAAAGGAATCAGGTAATGCGAAAACCACAGCTCAAGAAACATCATTTGCAGCGACGACTGCAGTTCGCTGAAAATTATATTCAAAATAGACAAAAAATGGTCAAGCGTTCTTTTTAGTAATGAAAAAAATTAAAATTTATGGTCCAGATGGTATAAATTATTACTGGCATGACTTTAGAAATAAAAAAAAAAAATGTTGTAAAGAAGGTTTCATTGAAGTAGCGGAGTCATGGGTATGGGCTGGTTTAAACGAAAAGAAAAAATAGAATTGCATTTATTTCTAGAAAAATGAAGCAGTTACTTATCAAAATGATTTGGCAGAGTTCCTACAGCCGTTTATTACAAATTTGGAAGAAGAAATAATCATTTTACAGCAGAAAAACGCGTCGATTCATACTACATCGGCTACAAAACAATGGTTTCAGGATTTTGGAATTAAAATTTTAGATTGGCCAGCCCTTAGTCCGGATCTCAATTCGATAGGAAATTGGCGGAGAATTATAGCAAGAGAAGTCTATGTATGACTTTTAGAAGCCAAAAATACAAAATATTGATGAGCCCAAAGAAAGGATCACACAAGCTTGGTAAAACATACCAGAGAGAACTTTAATTAATTTGGTATCAAGTCTTCTCTAAAGACTCTTGGAGGTGATAAAAAATCATGGCAAAAGATGTCATTATTGAAAAGAATTTACTCATTAATGAGTCAGCAAATGTTTGAGTTTATATTTTTTCACAGATTGTTTTTTTGTTATTTTGTATCAAATGAAGCAAATCCTAACAATTTCATTAAATTGTTTACCAAAATTGTTACAAATCATTTAGATAAACATTAAATAATATCTTTTGTTAGCAAAATTTCAAAATAAATTACTTGAATTAATTCAAATAGTTTATTTTTCCCTTGAGTCTATATTTGTTCACAGCACTGTATGTCCGTAGCTATTCCGGGGTTCATTGTGTTGACGACTCAACTCGGTTTTCCTCCCTACTGGGAATGAGGAAGGTTCTTTTTTTATTATTGGGGGAATGTATCTAATCATGAATGAATTTTTGAAAAATATCTTCAAATCTTCATCGATCTTATCTACTTGATACCGATATATATATACTCAAAAAAACTGATAATCTGGCAAAGATTAGAAGAAAGTGAGATGAGAGGTGGTCAACGGAGGTGACTTTTTGGGCAGCCTATGGTTACAAGAGACAACGAGGAAGACCAATGAAAAGGTGGAGCGACTTTTTCAAGACGATGGCTGGTCCGCTATGGTGGAGATTAGCGGGGGATCGAGATGTTTGGAAGGAGAAGTGGATCCAGATAGGGAACCTCGGCTTCCCAGTAGGCTGGTCACCTGGGTAAGTCTAGACCTGTACTCCTTCATGGAAGGCCTATGTTCAAATGAGAGTGAAATTGTTATTTATTTTCAGTTATTTATAATTATTTGTATATATTTATTGTAATTTAATTTTATTGTTGAATTAAGAACATAATAAAATGGTTTATTATTTTATTTATATATATTTTTGTGTGTGTTCCAGTTAACACCATAGCGGTTTTTGTTTTTTCGCAACAAAACTATATATATATATATATATATATATATATATATATATATATATATATATATATATATATATATAGTTCCCATCGCAAACGATTAAACGAGTTAATTAACCCGGAAAATCGGTCCATCCGTACTATTTGCCCATACCGGCCGGTTTTTTTTTTTATATTGCAACAGAACTCCAGTTTACATCATAAGTAGAGAACGGAGGTTCATGTAAAATAAAATTCAAAATATGTAAATATATATTTAACTATTTACGACGCCCCAAAGCAGAACCTTTTTAATCTTTCTGCGACGGAGTTTGAAAAACCCAAAAATTTTCTGCAGCCCCAGTTGCTTGTAATATGAACCGCGAGCGAGATAATCTTGCAGAATAATCGGAAATAAATAAGTGCTTGTAATATAATTAAAGTTAATAATGAGTTTTAAGATGATTTTTTCGGAACAAACTGAGCAATTCATTCGCTCGCCGGATGAAGCCATCACAAACACAAGACGCGATTATAACTTTAAACCCGAACCAAAACAAACAACGTTGAGGATAGATAAATCGCTAGACTGAAAGACTAGGTTGACAGACAACAGCTGACAGTAATGCTGCTATTGCCACTGTCAGATATGCCGGCAGTAGACGATGCGTAGTAGCACTTCGCGCATCGGTGTATTCGAGTACGCATTCTTTCAATAATCGATTTTATGATCGCATATCGAAGGTTTTCAAACAATCGTATGGGGTTCGAATGCGCCTGCTGTTGTTATAATATTGAATCGCTTTGGTAATTCGGTTATTCCATGTAATGCGTAGTTTCTCACTATCGATACACTGAATATCGACTTAGCAGAGCAGCTTTCTTTCGTTTACATAATGCATGACGTTTGCAGCGTTGGTTATAGTTTGTGTGATGGAGAATTTTTCTGCAGACAATAGTTTTTTTGACTTCCTACAGAAAATATTTCTGCAAAAAAATAATTTTATATACTTTTTCTGCAGCCACTATTTAAAAAACAACCGGTCGGTCAGGCTGATCTTTCTGCGGCCCTTGTCGTCTTTCTGCGACAATGTCACACTGTCGCTCGTAGTTCTGCTATGGAGTTATAATGAAATACGTAATAAAAAATTGAAAATATTTAGTAATCAAATATCTAAAGCACTTTAAAATATTGAAAGGAAAAGCATAAATAATAGGTTGGATCTCGTTAAAAAGGGGGGAAAAGTTGAAAATTTCTACTTATGAACATTATTTTGGCAAATTGTTTGCAACAAAATGAATTTTTAAATTGCCAGACGTGAAATGATCTCAGTATAGTTTTTAAAGTGACTGGTATGTGAAAGCTGCCATTTCCAAGGATTCAGTTCAACTGTTAAACATCTACTTGCTGTTTGGCCCCTGAAGATGTCTCCAATAATCTGGATATATTTCCACTCAGTTTTTTTTCTAGACGGTCTTTTAACTTTCTTTTTAACTTATTCCAAGTATCTCCTTTAAAACCTGGATTTTCTCTATTAGTACCTGTATGATTGCAATGGTATCCGTTAACAACATGCCTTTCTCGGGGTCTCCCCGTGGTCTAGTGGCCTTAGATTCATATGCGGGAGATGGGAAAATTCCTCGCTGCATCCTGGATGTCGGCGCAAATGGCCTACATTTCGATGCGCCGTAAAAAAAAAAAAAAAAAAAAAAAAAAAAAAAAAAAAAAAAAAAAAAAAAAAAACATACCTTTTGTACTAGCAATGATATAGTATATATTCAGACAAATTTGCTTCTTAGATTTAGAAAAGACACAGTGGCCTAGACTCAATGGGCAAAGTATTATTTTATTTCTCAGTTTTCCCTTTATTTCTTTAATTGCAAAAAAAAAAATAACAAAAAATTTAGCAAAAATATGTATTTATGACAGAATATGTAAAAATATGGAGTTTTGACAAATTATGCCAAATAAAAACTGTTTAAATGCTTTAAAATCACCTAAATCATGCAGAATTATATCAACACTTAAGATTTACGGATCAGAACTAAAGAGGAATTGTTGTGAAAATAGAAAGTTTTAATATCAATATAATCCCCCCTTATTTATCTTCGGGTGTTGACCGAGTGATTTCAAGTTGTTCATACCATGATATGCCTGAGAAATATTAATGAACCAGTTTTAATGAGCTGAAATCTAGTCGGGGCATATCGAGAGAATGTCTGGAAGCCGAATGGCTCCGGAGAAAGCCGAAGGAAGCCGATCTCGCTGGACAGACGGGGTGGGGACAGCCAGTCCTTCAGTATCACGTTTGCCGTGTTCCCGTTTCGTTTATATGTGGCATGGATAATGGATCTTCCAACGACTGCAAGTCAGTACCGCTATATTACTTAATATCAGAACCTATATTTGCTTTTATAACCTTTTCATGTTCAATGCTTTCTTTGGGTTTCACATTTATTAACTTTTATCAAACGACTGGACTATTATTTACCTTGTTTTGGTATCTTCTAAAATATGAATGTTCTTCTTTTAGTTAGAAGTATGTAATCCACTTATAATAATTTTGTTCTGCTTTATGGAACAGACTCATAACATTTTACAACTTATGAGACTTTTCCAAAATTATTAAGCGACTTTAACTTGTATCTA
The DNA here is from genome assembly GCA_946811695.1 of Gonocerus acuteangulatus. NCBI lineage: Eukaryota > Metazoa > Arthropoda > Insecta > Hemiptera > Coreidae > Gonocerus > Gonocerus acuteangulatus. Next base: position 57,936,609 of record OX328123.1, on the reverse strand, counting down.
CTGTTCTGAGAGTACATTTATTTGTTTTAGCTTCCTAGAGTTTTATGGTTATGAAAATTAGTATTTCGAAAATTTACCTGTACGCTTAAAGTTATTTTAGCAACTTCCTAGTTATGGTTAAACAAATTTCTTAGTACCTCATGCAGTCCAAAGAGATAATTAATACAGGAAAAAAGAGCTATGTTTTTATTCTTTTTTCATGTAATACGTTGTTTTTAATTATTTCTTGTTTCGTGGTTTATCAATTCGCTGTATATTTTAATTTATTCTACTAGATCATGTGTCAGAGAAATACCTAAGCTAGAATAATTACAAAACTCCTGGAATGCTATGTTCATCTTGTTTATCGTTATATTCCGCCACATTGCATTGTAGAAAGTTACGCCTGTTTTTCCTCCTTCGAAGCCTATTTGTTCTTTTCTATTAATTCTCACCAACATCTTGACGACTTAAGCAAAACTTAGATTTCTGACCAAAATAAAATAAGCAAATAAAATAGCACCGTTATAGGTTTAATTAGCTGAATATACACTATGACCAGGAAAAACGTATAAGTTCTAAACATTGTGTATGACTTAGGCATTATGCTCTCACAATTGCTACGTTTAGTTTCTCAAAAAATCGCTTCCCAGTATTTACATCGAAATTTACTAAATTTGCAAATATTACTGTTTTCGGTCTTGGAGCTACAGACGCCCGATAAGGACGTGATTAGGAAAAAATACGTTCTCTATCATGTACAAATATCCATGGGCGTATATAGAAAATAATTTCGGAGGGGGCTGGGTAAATTTCGGAAAGGGGGGCTGAGACCATTTCCGGTGTATGAAATACTAACAATTTACATCTTGGAAGAGTTTTAGCCAATTTAAACGCTATTACACCCAAAATAGAATGTGTTTTATGGACTAAATGATCTTATTTAATTTATTTTTAAGGTTTTTATGAAATTTTTACCGATCAAATCAAAATTTCGGGGGGCTGCAGCCCCCTCAGCCCCCCCCTTATATACGCCCATGTTCTAAACATGTTCCTATTATTCTCAAGTACACAGATTTAATATTAATAAAAACATTTTGCCGTAAACTGCTGATTTCGCAATTGATATAAAGCAATTGAAATAATTTGTCTCCTAAGAATGAAATCATGGTTTCGAAATGTCTTAATTAATTATAATTATAGGAAGATAATTTAAATGTTTTTAATTTACAGTTGAATGTCTAATATTCAGAATTGACGAATAAATTATTTGTATTCTTTTAGCGCGCTTACTCCCTCCCCTTAGGGATTTCCCTGTGATGAAATTCGGAAATGACAACCACAAATTTCGATGTGTCATCATACATAACGGGAACCGGTGCATTCTACGTGGTTATGGCCGTTGGCGCCTATTTTTAATATTACCATTATTGTTATCGTTGATGAAAGGAAAGAGTGGAAGAGGCTTGGCGACTACTTAGTGAACCCAAAAACCTTAGCAATAAGCTGAATTTAACTATCAAAATGAGAAGAAAATCAAAGCATGATATTTTATTTACTGTATATATTTTTGGTAAAAATAAAGGTTTATTATTTTTTATTATTATTGTTATCAATATCATTCGGCTCTGACTATTTGGTATTTATTTACTGCATTTATACGTAAATCTAAAATGTCCTGGAACATTTTTAACGTAAAAACGTATTCATGTGAAAGACCTTCCAAGGCGTCAAAAGATGTGTAATAAAAGTTCTTTAATGATTCTTAGTTCAGAAATCTTAAAATTAATGTCTCTTCTTTGCCTCGATTTTATACTTATTGCTTTTTTGCTTCACCGTGAATGAATTTTAACAGTACTAAAGAATGAAACATTATAGAAACTTTTATTACACATCTTTTGACGCATTGAAAGATCTCTGACATGAATAATTTTGAAGTTATTACCAAAAAAAAAAAACATTTTCCGGTTAATTTTCGATTTACGCATACCTCGATTATTTTTATTTCCGGACTTCTCCTAGATTTCTGTAGATCTCTGTGGCCACGGATTTACAAGTACGCCTATGACTGTTCTTATCCCTAAGTTGCACCAACTGTTGTACTAGAGATGAATTCATTGATTGAGATTCTGGCCTGCAGCTACTCTAAGGAATTTAATTTATTCTGTTTTGCCCTGGGGAATTTTAATTCTTCCCGTCTTCATTATATTATGCATATCGAAATATAAGAAAGAATAATATATACTGTTAAACATTTTGCCATCAAGTAAAACTAGTTAGTGAAGTACTTTTGTTGCATCAATAAAAGTTTTTCGCGGATATTTTATTGAAAAATTATTTGTGTGTAAACCTTTACCTAGGAGCGACATTAGACAATGATGACGGAAGCGCAAATTCGCTTGTCACTTGAAGTCAAGACGCTGTAGGCTCTACTAGGAACTCCGAACCTTAGTGAGTTTTAAATAAATAAATAACAAACAGAGCTCACTCAAATGTACAAAAAACTACCTAACACCTTATTTTATTAAAACTCAAAAAGGTTCTGAAGTGTTTTGTTCCCTTGAACCCCAATTATAGATTTGCTAAATAAAATGGGGAATAATCTAAATAAGGTTGTGTCTGTAGATTGCATGAAATTTACGCATTCCCAATGAAATGTCAGCAAGAAAACGTAGCATTTTAATGAAAGCAAAAATATTCAGCAGAAACAAGGCTATGAATGGTTGAGTCATTTGAAAGGACGTACTTGCTCTGTGCCATGGTGGTGAAGTAGGAAACGGAAACAAAAACAGCCTAGCCTGATGTTTCCAGACTGCTCAGTCTACTACAGACATTGATTACATATACGGGGAGTGGTCACAAAGTAGTATTTAAGCTTCAAGGTACATGGGTCTGGAAATGCTTTCTGGAGACTCCAAGTCTCAACATGTGGTGTTAGAGGGAAAGCCTACAAGTAAATATTTTAGGCCGCTAATTTCTTTACATTTTGAGTACCGAGGAATCTAATTTCGCATTACGGCATATGGAGATTTGTTTCGTCTATCTTTAAACATTAGTGTTTTTCGAGCGTTGATCAAGGCTCCCTGTGGTCATTCGGTAATAATAATTTTCTAATACAACGCTGGAAAAACTCTAATTATTATTAGTTGAGATAGACCCAACGAATCTCCACATCTCGTGATGCAAAATTAGATTCTTTGGGACCCAAATGAGGCATGCCTACAACTTTCATTTGAAGTTTTTTTCTCTAACACCAGGAGTTGAGAAGCTATCGTGGTTTACCGAACGTTATCGAAACGAGGTTTTAAAGCTCAGCGCCTCCAGGAAGCATTTCCGGGTCCCTGTTCATAGAAACGTTTTTTCTCCAAATCGAATTTCCCATAATTACTTTGAAGCTTCCACACTCTGTACCTTGGGGACACACTGTATACACACTATTTGTATTATTATTATTATTGTTATTTCAATTACTGCCTTGGATTGCTTAAATTATCCGATTAGTATGGTCTGCAGCATTGTCCTCGAAACGTAAAATTAAATAATACCAATTACAAAAGACATGATGAATCATAAAATATAAATTTAACAGTCAACGACGGGTGCATCAGGTTGCTAACAGGAAATTCGTTGTGGTTTGACAGGAGGATAAAATATTTAGCTCAGTACAGTCTCAAAGAATAAATGTTCTTCTTCAAACATTTAATTGTCTACAAAGATTATTAGGATGAATTCAGACTAAAGACTAAATACCAACGCGACTTAAGGGAGACCCTTCGTTCGAAGATGGTGGGGGAAATGCTGAAGAGTATAGGAGGGCATTCCGATGACGCATGGGTTTTTATATAACCATTACTCCACAAAAACACACGCCGTCTCAGAGGAACTTATAAAACAATTATCTTGTTCTCATTAACTTCTCAGCCTCATATTTTAAATTACTTCGGATTAAGGCCCGAAATTCTTGCTGGGAAATTAAAATTAATTTAATTTCCTCTCTTTTTATATTAGTCTGCCTTTGTTAATTTTAAAACTCATAGATAAGAAAATGTTGAGACTTTATAAGCAAGGATATCGCCCATATGTGTTTTATTACTACGTCGCCTCTCTTATCAATAAATCGTCCTTATCGTTAGTTCAGAACACATGTACGATATCATGATCATCGTAATGTTGAAATCATACAAACCAAAATAACTACAATCCTGCTCTTGATCCTTTATTATGTTACTTATGATAAAGCACACTAGTGTGGGACCTCGTCGGGGGCTCAGAAATTGAACTGTATCCTAAAATCGTGAAATATCTTGATTCTGACGGTTGGACGCCTGGTGTAAACGCCCTCCCTAGGGAGAGGTCGAACACATCTCAAATGCTTAACCCAACACGATTTTTCAACTCCCCTTTATTTCATGCTGATTTATGGAAGTGGAACACAGTTTGGGAATTCATGGAGGTTAATGACACCTTCACTTTCCTGATGAGATAATTCATGCTTCATGTATGTTTTATTGGGTGAATATAGCAATAAGCAAAGAAAAGAAAATTGTTGTATGTTTATTTCATATTGATTTGGGTCAGTTTATATATCGTCCCTGCCATGTCAAACTATCGAATATGCAAAAACTCGTTTATAAGGTTCGAGACCTTGCTCTTAGATTGTGTACCGTTCGGCTTGTCGCAAATTGTCTCATATCTAACCCCTTTAGAATAGCCTTTAATGCTTTAAATAAAGTATGGAATGAGACCATTTTTCAATAGAATATGTTCGTTCTCTAGTTACTCTGATTTGCATTTTCGATAGTTAGTCAGGGTGGGGACGATATGCTCGTTAGCGATCTGGTAAAAAATAACCACTTTGGTGAAATATTGTTGGAGTTCTTCTCTTTAGTGGGATTTAATTTTAAAATAATAATAAAAAAAACTTTCCGTTCGCTCTTTTTATAATAAAAACTAAATTCCTAAAAAGGCGTGTATACATTTTTTGATAAAATTCGATTTTCTAACACAGAAAAATCGGCATTTTATCTTATGAAGAAAAGAATAATCTTGAGAAAATTCAAGATCCGAATTATCGTCAAAATTACCGTGCAACATTATTTACAGTAACAACTCTTTTGGATTGTTATTTGTAAAAACCTTATTGGTACTCGACTTTCTCATTGCCATCGCTTCATAAAAATCGAATAGTCATGCTCAATGTTGCAACACTGTCATTTCATAATACAGCTCAGACGGCTGTTCTTTGTAATTTAAAAACAACATTTTAGCGCTAAATGTTATTCTTGGAATATTCAACATTAACGTGATCATACATTTGTTCTTGAGATTCCTGTTCCAACAAAAACCACGGTGACCACGGATGAGAAAAGCTTTACGGGGCTTCCCTTTTATTATTTTATTGCTTTTCCGTATCTGCTTTTGCATTATTAAGTTTGTTCAGTTTATTATTATTTTTATTTATTTATTTTTTTATTATTTTTTTTTTAGTTTCATTATCAATATGTCAACCTCATACTCATAAATATTTTATTAAATCATAGTATAAGTCAAACTTATACTATGATTTAATAAAATATTTGTCCTCTCTCAATTGTATCTCTATATTCTTACATTAGCCCCCTGGTTGTATTTCTGATTCAACAAGTGAATATTTCCAATTTGGATTAGATAATCCATAATATTACCATGATATTAATGAACTTCTCCTCGCCTTACAAGCACAAGCTATGTAAGTAATGGAATAGTGTTTGGCCTAGAAGCTAATACTGCGGGGAGATTGAAATGCGCCGAGAGTCCCATCTGCCGAACTTTCCCTGCTTACGGCTCCTTTTGTTACACTTTTGTTCTATTCAAGGCGCAGTTTGACTCTACATTTCAATCGCATCGCTGTTACCTTCGGCAAATATCCTAAGCTATTTTTCAACTTGTCTCTTTATTTGATTTCTGAATTCAATTTTCTATATGTTTGTAAATATTAAATCAAGTTCGCGTTATACTTTGACGAGCTAACATTGTGTGAAAATAATCTCTGGAGAAATGCTCTTATTTGATTTCTGTATGCTTGATGGAATTATTTTCCCAATATCATAATCGAATGCCAATTCTCTTTGTTTAAACTTTTAAATACAATTATTTCCTTGCAGAAAAAATACATAGGGGCTTAAGTTATCCTAAGTTGAAAATAATGACCTCAAAAGAGGAACCCAGATATTGATCCCTCAGTAAACAATTTCCACTTAGAAGCATATATATATATATATATATATATATATATATATATATATATATATATATATATATATATTACGGCGCTTCAACATCTAGGCCATTAGAGCCGACATCCAGGGTGCAGCGAGGAATTTTCCCAACGAGCCGTGGGATGAGAAAATCCCTGCCGCCGGTGGGGATTGAACCCACCATATCCCGCTTATGAATCTAAGGCGCTAGCCACTTGACCACGGGAGACCCCAGCGTAATGTTATAATTAATTTTCAACTTAATTGTCCTCGAAGCCCTTTATGAAAAAGAAGTTACGTGATAGAATATGTGTGTGTGTGTGTGTATATATATATATATATATATATATATATATATATACTTATAAGTAGTTAGGATATGCGCTAAACCTGCACTAAGTGTTTGATGAAAATTCATTCAATTCACAATGCACCAGACATTTTTCTTTGAGCTTAGTCCCTCCATTGTCAGATTCATAATCGATGCAAGATGGATCAGAAGATAGAGGAAAAAGTAACGGGTACGAAAGTTCTTTTTTAAAAAGAATCCAGGTGTTAAAAGATTATGGTAAATTCGGAGATGTAAATACGGAAGAACTACAGAGATATAGTAAATTTTTATTTCAAAAGAAAAGTTAAGTTGCTCAACTAAATATGGTTGTCTGAAACAAAACATACTCATGAAAGAAAACTGCTGGTATTTTAGAGAAAAAAAATAAACATTATATAAATTAACTGCGCAAAAAAACCTATAAACGTAATGGTTAAATTATTTGTACACATTCTTTAAAAAAATAAATAATGATTATAGAAAATAAATATATAAAGAAGTTAATAAATAAAATAAAGGTAATTTTTCAGTCATATATCAGGGAATCAACAAGAATTGATTCAGCCATGATTCCTGAATTCTTTTCCCTGATTTGCCTATGCCATAAATGAGTTTCGGTTTGTTTACCATCGATGACTTCAGGTCGTAAAGTTGGGTCTAAGACTAGAGACATTTTGAGTCGCCGAAAGGCAATGATCCCAGCGAAAATTGCAGAGCTTTCGTCGTCACGTCTGAAAATATCTCAGATGTCGAACACACTTCTATTTCTTCTTACGTTATAAGAGGGGCCTTCTCTTACGTTATACCTACTAGGGGCCCAACGAAGTTATATATTATATTTACCTTTATTCACGCCCTATTTTCTTCTGCACTCTGCCTCATTGAATAAAGAACGTGTTGATTCAGCTTTAATTTCTGCTTCTCAAAGCTTTTCTACCTAGACTGCATTCTTTCATTAGACTATTACAATATCTCTCAACAATTCCTTTGTAGAATAATTCGATAAATTATGATTTTGAATATTTCTTGTTTCCGAGCCTCAAACCATTTCGAAATCTTTAGGTTTATTAGGATGTAATTAGTTTTCTCTTATACTTTTGGCGTTCTGAAATAAATATATCTTGTATATTTAACCAGACATGTATACACTTCTGATTTTGCCAAAATGTAATGTTTTTTTAGTGTTAAAAGACGAATACCTTTATGAAAAGAGATTGCTTCACATTGCATAACGATGTTCCACATTTCATACATTGCCGCATCTCTAAGATAATTTTCTTAGGATATTGTTGACCTATAGTACTTACTGCCTGCTTCTGTTATTGATTATGATGGTAGGGATAAAAAAAGGAAGTCTAACCATTAACTACATTTAGAAGAGTTCTCCAACTTACTTAATAGTAAATTATTAATGAATTAAAATGATTTAACCTTAACCTACCCTTTGTTTATGTCGAGTATTTTCTGAAAATTAGATGAATCCCGTTCAGATAATAGAGAACAATGTTAAATATTTATCTCATTGTTTTTTCTTCTTTCATGAAAAATGAATTTTTAAGTCCTGTTTGGCTGTCCTTGTGCTGTGACCCATACTGTTTTTGTTCGTCTGTTAAGTAGTTTGCCAGAGTAATTTATTTATTATTTCCATCTAAGTACGCGTATCTCCCAAATATTATATTATGATACAGTCTTTACCATTTTAAAATAAATGGAAATGGTGTTTCACCACTATAGCTATTACCATTGTGGCAGCTACCAGAACCCCAGAATTAACATACCTACTGTAACCTCCTCCTGCTATCAACCATGCAGGCCCAGCGTCAGTGTTGCCAAAAAAAATTAAAATAATAGACATGGTAATAATTGTATAGGGGGTACACCCCTGTACAATTATAAACAACCCTGCGTCACAGGACCTGTGATGACCAGTCCTGTGCATGTATGGCGTGTACCCTTGTTGTGTTTCCTCGTGGTGCTTCCAGATTTTTATCTGACATTATTTATTTCATCCTTATTATTACTTCGAAGAACCTTTTATTTTGGTTACCAGTTTTAGCATAAATATGCTTTAGCGATGACCAAACTGGAAAAACGTTACAAAAAAGTGTCCGCTGGCGTTCGCGCTGGCGGGGTGGCCATGAGTGAAAAAAAGACTATTTGTTAAACAGTACATTACATAGGTCTGTTGGGTGGAACTAAAATATATTTATGTTCCTGAATTTGAGCAGAAGGCTCTAAACGAATTTATGAACTCTCTCTTCGAGATGTTTTTTTTTTTATTATTATAATTTATCTTTAATTTCGTCCGCAGAGTGTTATTTTGAATCATTGTACTGTAGTTTTATTTTATCATGTTTCTATTATTTTCATCCCTCTACCAGTTCACTAAACCTTATTCTATTTGCTGATTTTAAATTTAGAATATGTAATTTCGCTAGTTGGGAGTGTTCACCACGCCTCAATGACTATACTTTGACAGATGATAATTAGTTGACGATAAGAGAAAGAGCGTGTGATAAGATAGGGGAAACTATAGACGACAACCTCGCTGCTTAATGAGGCCCTCTGTTTAACAACCCATCATCGACATGCCTTACTCAGCCTCTTACTAGTAGTTGAAAACCTTTCTGCCTAAGGCCTATATAGACACCTCTCATCCATATCTGAGGTGTCCCCTTCCTAAAAATGATGTGCCCAATTCTTAAAACTATTCAGGGGGCACAAAAAACGTCTAAGGTAGTATAATTCCTTCAGGAACCTAATATTCCCTATGTACGTGGCCACACTAACATTCATTTCCTTATTTTTGATGATATTTAATGACAAAATGAGGGGGGAAATGTTTTTAGATAAGAAATTAACTTAATGACAAAATAGACTTTTTTTTTTTGTTCTTCAAAAATATGTTCTTCTTACCGAAACGATTCATTTGATACCCCATATGATGGGTTTCCGAAGAAACAAAAAGTACAAAACGAACCCCCCCCCTCCCCCCGTGGAAGTGGAGTCAAACAAAAATTTTCAGGATATTTCGATTTTTGGCCTTAACAACACCCTTATGTCTATCATCCTGCAATATTTCAGGTCTCTTGCTTCTTGGGAAGTACCTAATAATTTTGATGAGTGAGTAAGTGAATCATATAAATTTCCGATTTCCATCGCCTATATATCTCAGAAACTATACAATGTAGAATAATGAAACTTTCCAATTTTACTCACTCCTAGTAGTACACCTGTGTAAAATTTCATAAGTTTATCTTTAACTGGTTCAAAGTTATGAGAGGGTAAAACTCGTCTCCAATACTTCGAGTAATACACACACAGTGTGCGTAGGCCGGAACTTGGCCTGGCGCACTATCGTGTGCCTAGATTAACCTCATAATAACCGGAATAGATTACTGTACAACTTAGACTACCGCATGTAAAATTCCAGAGACAAACTACCAGACGCAAGTTAAACGCAGTGACCCATAATAATACACTAGGTACGCACTTACCTTATGTCAGCTGAATAATAATATATACAAAGGATCTCTTTGAAGAAAAAATATACTGGAAGAAGATAGTCCGTCGAGATTGATAAGAAATCATGGATTGGTTGGGATTCGGCTAAGATAAAACGTTAGATTTTCAGAAAAATCTAAATTTTGAACGTTTCTCCAACGTTCGAGGTTGCTCTTTGGCAACCTTCTCCGACAATAAATATCTGGGTGACTTTGCATAGGAGTAGTGTATATTTATAAATACATTTTCGCAAAAAAACAAAATATTTTTACATTCTAGCCTTAAACGTATAAAACAAAGTTATATTGCAAACTCGAATGTATTACTTCCTATTATATCATGAAAATAAGTTATATGTTTATATTCTGCATTTGCTAAATATATTTCATTTTCTAATTTTCTTCGTTTGCATTTATTTCTTCTAATATCTACTTAAGAGAGACGATCTACCCACGCCTCTGCTTTCTCCAGTTGGCGCCGGCAAGTTGCTCTCCTTGCCCCTGTGTGGTATGCAGATATCCTGGCTCCACATCAGCTGTAAATGCTGGTGACATATGCGTTCATTTTACTTTTCAATCTGCAGCAATTGTGCAACGTCTAGGGTTTTGCTGTTTTCAATTTCAATTATTATTATTAGTCATACGATCATTTGGAAGTCCACACTCGTACGCTTTTATTGAAAAGAAATTAGCCCTAATTCTCACTTTCTGAATTTTGGCTGGTAAAATTATATTTGCTCATCAAACGATTAACATCAAATTGCAGGGGGTCTGTGATGATGTCTCAGCTTGAAGTGAAACAGCAGGAGTCAAGAATGAACCCCAAAGTGCAAGAAGAAATACGTACTTGAATTGCATTTTGAATGCATTCGCTAGCAGGATCATCCTCGAGGCTAATTATCGTTCCCTGAGCCTATTAAGCTCCGTTATGATCCTGAGTTACGGATATTAAACAACGCCGCCGACGGCCAATGAGGAACTCCGTCAATTCTGCGTGTTTCCATATATTGCTTACATTTGGCAAACTTTGGAAGGATTAGAACGGAAAACACCCTAGCTATTATGAGAAATTATTCTGACTGAGGTGATACTATCTAAATTCACAACTGAACCTTTTTTGTAGAAAAGTTATTATGCTTTAGAATTATTTCTTTCCGCTTACCATGATTTCACAACGTATTTTGGTATATTTATGCAAATAAAGGAATGTTCCAAAACTGTTTATGTCTGTTAACAACTCGTTTTTTTTTTTTTTTTGTTTTGTTTTTTTTTTTAGCAATACATTATCTACTCGAAACATCACAAAATGTTTAAAACATAGATTCCAATGGTTCCAATCTGTGCGCTTTTGACTTCCTGAAACAAGAAATCGTTTGAAAATTGTCTAACTATGTTCTGTGACTGACAAGAAACATGGCGAATTATTTCACTTCTGCTGGGCTACTATCCTTTAATAATGCTAACGTTATGTGGCTTTTTCTGGCGATCACTCTTCCTAGTACTGGCCAAGCCCGACACTGCTTAACTTCGGTGATCTACTAAAACGGTTTACTTAAAAATGGGTATGGCATTTGGTACGTACAGGATCACCCTTTTATAATACATTTTTTTTTCGTACGGTCATTCGTCCAGGTACTGACTACGCCCCATGTTAATTAACTTCAATTACCAAATGCAACCACTGTATTAAACGTGGCCCAATTTTCATAAAGGTAAAATAATCGTTGGCGCGATAGAGTATGGTGGAATAGGATTCGAAGTAGGTCCGTGTCTCGCCAAACTCTCTTAGACCTAAGTCAGTTTGTCGTTCCGAATTACACAAGCATTCATTCCTTTACTTTCGGTCAATATTTTATTTTAATTTGAAGCCTATGTTTTAGGTCCATGATACTTAGAAATGCTGTCAAAATTACAAAGGTCTACGATTAGCCAAGGGTAAGAACTACAGCTGACACAAAACTACTGGGAAACAAAAACAATGTTTTAAGGGTTCTATTGTATTACACTGTTTGTTTCTCTTATATGCACACTCACAGACATGCATATTATAGACATTCATATGTAAAAATATAATTTATATTGAAATAAAATTTATATTTGAAATATAATTTATATTTGCACAAAAATTATATAAATGATAAGTTTGATGGTGCAGGAAACTGTTTTTCCTAAGAGTTCGTGATTTTGACAACATTGTTGCAAAATGTTCCAAGACATTTCGACACAACAAAAATAAGACATAAATCGTGGAGGTCGTGATGTTAACTCGTGACAAATTTAAGGTCTGGTAGCTCGTTACATTGGAACGGAGGGCTCACTCTCCCCTTGACAAACGTTTGACATTACCAAAACAACAAAAATGAAAATTGCTTGTACTTAAGAAAGTAGGACAAGGAATATTTCATGATTTACTTTCTCTTTTGTGAATTAGGATAGTACTTTTGTTGTCAGGTCTCCAGTAAATATTATATAATATGTAAACTTTCAACAGCCATCTTCCAATGTAAATATTATTTCCTTAAAGGCATAGAGCGCATAGCCTTTAGCGCAGTAAAGTTTTCTGACTACTTAAAGTTTCAACTTTCCTCCTTTTAGTGTGCTTGAAGAGACAATGTATGGCCTTGAGTTTCATGTTTTTGTCATCAATGAAATCCCTGTAAATTTCTCTCCTGCCTTAAACGGTCCTTTCTATTGAGAGCTCAACAATAGATAACAATTCAATATTGAAGGTCTTTCTCTTTTTTACGTCTATCATCAATTTTATTGGCTGAATAACTTCCTTTCCAAATCAGGAACCGAATTTGTCTGTTCACGCTCTCGCAGGCGGCAAAATAGTCGGTCTGTAATTAAATTCTGCCGAAATATACGTTGTCTTATTTAAAAGGTCAAGTTCGTTAACCAGCAGTACCCGTATATCTGATCATTGTTTTTGGACAAAATTCGCCCACAAAACAATCGTATATGCAATTGGATGTAGAGAGTCAAATTAAACCATTTTCAAGGCCATATCCATTACTGTTTTCGATTAACGTGGAATGAACTAGGCTTTTCTTGGGATCAGTTTTTAATAGTTGTTAGTTTCGTTGAAAAATATTGTTGTTAGAACTGAAGAGAAAAATATTTTCGATAGTCTTGTTCTACGTTGAGAACCCGAATTGAGTCTAAAATCGTGCTTTTCATTGGAGTGATGTTAACATTTTCACGAAAGGTCAAAAAATATATGAACTGTTTCTGTTCCTTCTTCCTCTTCTTTCCCTTTCCCCGTGTGTCTTCAGCGTAGGGGAGTCTCTAGCCATTGCATCCATCCACCTCGGCCCCTAGCAAGCGCCTTCTTGCTTGGCAACGTTTTTCCACCGTCCGGTCCAAGTCTGGAGATACGGTCATCATATGACAAGCGGGGTCGTCCTCTTGGTGTTTTCGTAGTTGGTCTTGACTTTATGGTACTCCTTGGTGTTCGGACTTCTTTCATTCTACAGAACCACTTCAGCTGATGTTTCTCTTCCAAGCTTTCCGAATGTTGCCAGGGATTATAATGGAAACGTGCTATTCATATTGGGTTCTCCGGAAACTTCTTAGACTTTGAAAATGAGGTTTAATTCTTCCAATTTATAATGAATTCGAAGGTTATTTTATAAGATAGTGACCCTATTTTTCAAATATATTCGTCTGTGACAGAAGGACCTTCTGCTTTCCTTACGACCCAAAATGTTAGTCTGGCAAGGGAGTTTTAAGGGAAATCCACAATCTCTGTTGCTTATTTGATCAAAATCATAAATAGTAAGTTTCGTTGCCAAGTAAATATGGTCGTAAGTGGCAGATGAATAATTTGGTTAGCATTGGCAGGATTCAGGCTCCTCGTGGATCGATTTAACTTATTTTAATAATTTACTATTATCAGTCTTCATTTTCTAATAGCGAGTTTCGTTAGAATATCAACAGTTCAATCGTTTGTGGTGGCGTTTGTAAACATATCTAAATAAACGTCATACTATTAATTAATGTACTAAGACTCCTATCGAGGTCATCACTCGATATATAAATATATATATTTAGAGGACTGAATTTGCTAAGCCTAATAAAGGTATATTTGGCAGTTTAACATATTCCTCGACCCTAAATTGCGTATGTTTATGCCAAGAACCAACTTTATTCTAAAAGGTTTTTTAGTACATACTTAAATTTGCGTATCTGGGCGATATGTGATTGAATGCTCATTTCTAAGACATATGACTAAAATTATGCTAATAAACATGGTAGTCGATGCACCATACACAAAACCTACTTACTGATGAAATTAACATCATTGTTAATGCATTTGGATGCGGGGCCCTATTTACAAGGAACAGAGTTACACATTTATGAATATTCGATTTTGTAAAAATAATTATCCTTATAGGTGCACATACGTTTAGACGTCATTAAATTATGATTAAATTAATGGTGAGAAACAATGATTGTCCTATATGGTTTCGTGGCCAGCTTTTCGCGTGTTAATAGACTCTCTTCATTATCTCTTCTACGCTTTCAAAATGTTGAGGTTCACTCCTATTTACAGAAGGCCATGTAATTCAATATTAGTGATTTTCCTAATAAAGACATTTTATTAGTCTTTCACGTCATCCGTGATCGATTGTAGGTGCCATTCCTTACAAATTGCACTTATTGTGAAATCTTTTTAATAAATTATCTATGATAAAGCTCTGTCCCTCAATAGCTGCTTAAACAAGGAACATTCATCAGCCAATTGTTTACATTATACCCCGTTGTAGAATTAGCTTAAACAGATCGAAACCAATACATAAAACTAAAATAAACTTTTAATTGTTTATTTCGTTTTTTGAACTATCTGAATTAATAATCGGAAAACAATACTATATTCATACATATCCGATGGTTTTATAAAGAGTACGTAAAATAAGAAAGAAACTCAAACAATTTTGTTTGAAATCGCTAGTAGCAAATATGGCGGCTAGTGAACATGTATCTCTGTTTTGATCGTTGTGGTGCCAAGAAACAAAACGGATTCTCATCGTTAAAGAACTTTATCTTTAAGGACTTTTATTTTAGGCTTTGTTTTACCTAATCTAATCAAAATTGGACCATTTTTAGGTAGCAGATTACAAAGACTCACAGACATACAAATAACCATGAATGTTGCATATTTATAAAATGTATATGCCAATTTAACCGATCAATCAAATCGTGACATTAATGGACCTGAGACGTCAAGATTTCTTATTATAACTGCCGTATTACGTCAGCGGGTGCGTTTCCTGCCTATTCGGAAGAAGATAACACGTTATTTATATTTTTCCTTCTCACTACCTCGTAGTGGCAACTTGAATATCCTTGCCAAAGAACAAGATTTTCCTTTCTCTTCGCTAGAGATTAGGAGACGAAAAGCAGTACTATGAGTAGAGCCCAGATGCAAAGCAGTGATCAATGCAGTGTCGGCATTCAGCACCCCTCCTCCCAAAAAATTGCTGGAAGGATTTTCTATGAATATAATTTGTAATTATATTCAGCGTAGTTGCACATTACGGTAGTATTAAGCTGTAGCTCTCAGACATTTCAAATCACGCTGGAGAAAAACATGCTATCATTGACAAGAGCTTTCAGTTTATCAAACATTTCTGAGTATTGTATTAGGATGTTCTGCTATTATTAAGGTTGCTCTTTTGGAAGAATGATGAAGAGAAATTAGCTAAAAATGGACGTCATCTTAGTGCGAATCCAAAACGTTTACCTATTAACGCAAAGTTTTGTAAGTGCTACAATTTGTTTAGCCCCCATCTAAAAAACAACGTTCCTGTTGACGTATTTTGCTGTTTCGCGAATTTGGCCTTTCGTTTCAGACGAATTGTTTTTGTACCAAATTCCATCAAAAACGGACCATTTTTATGTAAGTACATATCTATTCGCTCCTTAGCTACCACAAATCTGGGGCAATACTTTGTCTGATATAAAAGGCCTCTTTCGATATCCAGCAAAATCTTGAGGAAACATTTTAGACGAAATTCGGGCTAAAAAATCGTAGTGCTTACTGCTTTGTTTTGAGTTCCTATGGTTGAAGGGAAAGCACATGGTAAAAGAAACAATTTAAACGGCTTGTCATTACAAAATTATCGAACGCTTGTAAATTCATGTTGCCAATGTGAGATTCTCCGAACTTATCTAATCAGTAAATCCACGTGGATGAGCTGTGCACTCTACCACTATCAGCATTTCCCTCCATGAATGTATGTAGCGGACACCGCGTGAATACTGGCTCCTCATCCCTCAGTACTATTCCACCTTCTCTCATATTATCATATCATTTGAATATCATTGAAACTACACGTTTTTCTTATCCTAGTCCTCATCGTTTAAACCCATCTGCCACATATATATATATATATATATATATATATATATATATATATATATATATATACATATATATATACATACATATATAAACATAAATAATCATATATAAATAATTATATATAAATATCATTTTAAACTAGATATAGCCTTTAAGTAATAATAATTATAAGCAAGTTGTAGATAATTGTTTAATAAACAATTTGTTTGTTTTAGGTAAGTTGCTGGCCTCTTACTCCTATTTCATTAGTGGTAAGTGATGCATAAAATGTACGTTTTCAAATATATATTATTATTATAATATATATCATACTGACTCTATTTTACTTTGTTTTGTAAGTTTTTCATTGAAAAATTAGATTGACTTTATAGAATAAGAGAATAAATCTATTCCGAATACATTATAGTTTTTTGGGCCATTTTTTTTTTTTTTTTAAGCCCATCTTAAGGTAAGGTTTTAGCATATTTGAGGTTGCATTGAAAACAACCAATTTTTAGTTTAATAACAAAAATAAAACATCTAAAACAGAAAAAAAAGTCAATACAAATAATATTTATTTTCATTTGTGCTATAAAAATCATGGGCGTATATAAGGGGGGGGCTGAGGGGGCTGCAGCCCCCCTCCCAAATTTTGATTTGACCGGTAAAACTTTCATATAACCCTTAAAAATAAATTAAATAAGATCATTTAGCTCATAAAACATATTCTATTTTGGGTGTAATAGCGTTTAAGTTGGCTAAAACTCTTCCAAGATCTAAATTGTTAGTATTCCATAAACCGGAAATGGCCTCAGCCCCCCCCCCCCCGAAATTTTGCCAGCCCCCTCCGAAATTATTTTCTATATACGCCCATGATAAAAATATAAGAATTAGTCTGAATTTGGCTCTCGAAAACATTGTCGGGCAATCTAATGAGGGAAAATATAATCAATATTACAAAAAGATAAAAAGTATACCTTATTTTGTAGACAGACAATCACAGCGTCCGTGCCTGCTACCGAAAGGTAACTTAGGCATCTCTAAAAACTTCCTAAGTTCCTCCTTGAAGCAGTCTCAAGATAAGATTAAGTGACTTTGTGTTCCGACAGAATAACGCCCTAAGATTAGTAATTAAGTTTCTGAATGAGCAAGTTTTAGGATTTCCTTTTGTAGCTTTTCGGGGAGGATAAAATGGGACTGAACAGCATGGTCGTTAGTAAATTAATATTAACTAAGTTCACACGTTAAATCTATCGTGAGGAATACATTTAATATTCATTTTACGGGCCGAGATTAATTAAATATATTCAGTTTAGTAAGATTTCTAAACTGTGTAATGACCAATCTAAAGTGTGGTCTAAAAGATTTCTTTTATTCGTCTAACTAGTATTATTCCTCAACGTTTCATCAAAATATGACCATTTTACTGTGTGCAGTAAAACGTGGCCATACAAATATACATACTTCAGTGTATATATTAAGACCAGCCATGTCTTCTAAATTCTGTATATTATTATAAAGATATAATAATTTTTGTTTAAATTGGCATAACTGCATTGCGTTCAAAATGAAGATGTATTCCTTCCAACAGAAGCCTAAGTGCTAAATTACTTTTTCAAACATTTACTTATTTATTTGATTTTTTAGAGGCCGCAACATAAGCGATTTGTTTCGTTTTGTCGTGTATTCTTTACCTAATCTCTCTATATGTTTTTATTTATTTTTCTTTCTATTTCTTATTTTATTTTATTTGTTCGTGTTTGTTACAGTTGATAGTTTGCTTCTTATGTTATTTGTAGCCTTTTTTAATTTATTTTATTTTTGTTTTCACTTTTAACGTTCACTTAAAGACATATGAAGAGTTGTTCGCCTAAGTTGTGGTACTCTGTAAATTAAATAAATAAATTTAAATGTATTAAAACTGCGTTACCGATTAAGGACCATATGCTGTTTTGGGGAGATTTGAGATTACGTTTACCCTTGAGAAAGGACTAAATCTGAGGTGACGAACTTGATATAAATAAGTATTTTCCGATGTCCCTGTAGTAAAGAGACCGTACTGAAGGACAGACTATAACTTCAGATAGAACAGCTGATAGCAGCGTGGCCTTACTGTCATGTTCGGCTCTAGATTTCAGTGCCATTTCATACGCGAGTCTTGAACGTCCAGTAATTTCTTAGGATTCACATGATTATAAATAAGACTTACAAGTACATCTTGAAAACGGCATGTTCCTTTCTCAAGTAAGCTTTCTTTATCTCTATTCATTGTGTTTAAACGTTAAAAGGATTTTAGTATTTACTTTATTTTAAAAAATATATAAATACATAGAATATATATTCATGTAAAATCTCAGAAATACGATGAAAATTCACCTGCATGCACCATTCACAAATACTAGTTTTTATAGGCTTATTGACTATGTTAAGGTGATAAGCAGTCAGTATGGTTGGGGCTAAGCAAAGAAAAATCTCTTTTCGACATGCTTTTTGGACAGCCTTCTTAAGCTAAAAAATATAAATACATAATTACAAAAACTAATATTTATATTTTATAGTGACCCAATCTTCATCAATCCAATATTTCTCAGGCCTTGACCTTCCGCCTGAGAAATATTGGATCACAAAATAATAATCCCGACAGGAAAAGAAACTTTACATCATGACTATAGGTTAAAAAGCTATTTTCTAAGTCCATATCAAGTAAAGAAATTTTTTTAAAGAACAAATCGATCAGTAGTTAACTTAGTTAAAAGTAAAAAAAAAAGTCCGACTCGCAGGAAGTGCATCATCTTAGCGCGGTTCCGTTCTTATCCCTGGTATCATTTGGAAGAAATTGAAATAGAAACAGGTATTATTTGGTTGGACCTTTCGTGAAATGCTTTTATGGCCCAGATACGAGACAAAGGGCCAGCTTACCTGGAAATACATTCTACAACCGGGTTGGCCAGCCCCCACCAAAATACAAACTAGGAATACTTATTTATCAGTTCAATGCATTGAAAAATATCAAAATGTTTCTCGTTTTCTTGTCTTCTTATATAATAATATTAATTCTACAAATCAGTGCCATTTAAAACATAAAACAACTAATTAAAAGTGAGCTAAACAACTAAAAAACCTGTTAAAAAAAAACAGACACATTTGAATATCGCAAAAACAATCCAGAAATAAATAAATATATATATAAAATATCATATCCCAATTATATACTGATTTTAAAAGACTTAAAATATTTATTGGTAATTTCACCATTAAAAAAGTCTTTACTTTTTGGAATTTCATCATCCCAAAGTCCACAACTTCGAGAAATAACGTCTCTAAAAGCAGAGTCGCGAGTCTTGTGTTGTAGAGGAGTGAATTGGCTGGATGTTCTCAGCCTGACTACAGGAACATGGAAAGTGTCTCAAGCGAGTAGTGGACAATCCAGTTCTCCATGGAGTAGGTTCCAGAGGAATTGAAGATATGCACACTGTCTTCGGATCTCCAAGGATTCCAGTAACACAGCGGTCTCAGAACACATTCCTCTTTCGAGAAATCGCTCGAATCTCCTCTGAATTCTCTCTAGTCTGTCCATATCCTGGGCTGAATATAGCCGCCAGATTACCGTAGCATACTCTAGCTAGGATCTCACCAGGCTGGTCTAGAGCGCAGAAAAAGCACGTATATCCGCAATGTCCGAACATTTCTCCGCAAGAAGGCTAATTAATGTCTTCAGAGAGTTCTTGCAGACGGCGTGCACATGATTCTTGAAAGTTATCCCTGACTCCTTCCCAATTAGCTTGGGCTAGGCAAGCTAATGTGCAATCAAATCATTCTTTGGAACATTATGCGGCGGTATACCCTGTCTAACCTGAAGCTTTGGTTCTAATTCCATAAAGTAACTTGCCATGTTGTGATATGATGACCGGTAGATTCTGGGGTCTAACCTCAGTCTTGCGAGTTAATTTTTCTGAAGGTAAGGATATTTCCTAAGGCACTTCCCGGATCAATACCTACTTGTTTGCAAAGTTTGATCAAAATCGGTCAAAGGGTGTGGATTTGAACAAGGTACAAACATACAGACAGACAGCTGGTAGACATTTTTGACTCAGGCTATAACACTCCTCGTATCAAAATCGATCAAACGGTGCGGAAACAGACAAACACGTGATTTATATATAGGGGAAGGTGTTGTACCTCTGACCATATTGTACTACCAAGGATGTGGCGGCATGAAGCAGCATTTTATAAATTGTTGTGTAATTAGTGTTTAGCTCGTTCACTAGAGGGCTTGTGTGTCCTACTTTGGAATATTCAAGTCAAAGAGGATTCTTGCAAAAAATACTTATCCATTTCTATCATAAAAATGTAAGATATTTATTGATGCCGTTTTGCCTCATGATATTTTTTGTATTATGTCTTTTTAGATGGAAATCATTTGACAAAGTAGTTATTACAATAAGGAACATGATGTAGCAACTGAAATTTATTTATCTTAATCCTAAAATGTTTAGCATGCTTTTTAATTTGCACTACCAGGGTGTTGTACCTCTGACCACAACTAGTTGTTGTTCTTTTGACCAGGTCAAAGGTACAACCCACCTGAGTATTTTTCATAATTCAACTTTTATGTTCTTCTGCTACAACTTTTTTTAAAATAATTAATATTGCTTGCTTTAATTGTTCATAAAGAATTTAAATAAGTTCAAACTGACTATCAATCCTCTGTGTAGCAGTTCAAACCTATCGCCCCTTATCGTTCCACTTGACCTCATCGAAAAGCGCTGGCAAAGAAAATATCAAATAGGGGCCGGCCTAAAGGAAACCTCTTATCCTGACAGTTATTCCTGAAAAGCTAATTATTGAAGGTGAAAAAAAAAAAAAAAAAAAAAAAAAAAAAAAAAAAAAAAAAAAAAAAAAAAAAAAAAAAAAAAACACTACGAATAAACCCCTTCCTAAAAAAGTGGTAAATAAAAAGAAAATTATTCAAATGACAGTCCAGATTCTGACACTGAACCGAAATTTCTTCTGGAGAAAGTGACGTTGATCTGTCTGATAAATTTCGTGAGTTAAGTCGATGACCAGCAACAATTTAAAAAAATATGATTTGCAAGAAGGAAATTTTATACTTGTTAAAAAATAAAAGTAAAAAGACGATTACATATTTAGTCGCAGAGATCTGTGGTATTAAATGTCCAATGTTTAAGATCCAATATTTGAAAAAACAAACTTTAAGCGACAAGTTTACGAGAGAAGATGAAAATTTGTATGATATTGATGTTGAAGACATTGTGGCTAAACATCCATACCCTACTATTGCTAGTGGATCTGCTTGACAGTTAAAACGTTTATCGATTGGACTAGATTTTTCAGCATATTAAGCAGAACATAATATCAATAATAGCTTTTTTATTATGCTTACATCCTTGTCCTGTATTTCTTAAGCTTACAATATTACTGAATATAATTTTTTCTGCGCTGCTTTGTTGTTTTTACGTGGTCAAAGGTACAACTACATGTTGTAGCTTTGACCACTGTACGATTATTTTTTCAAAAAATAATAAAAAATATTAAATGTAAAGCTAGAACCTTGTAAAAATTAAATATGATAAGCAACAGAATACTAATTACAATAAAATTAAAAAAATGAATTTAGCCAAAATATTTGAGCTAAAAAAAATTCAATTTTGCAAAGTGGTCAAAGGTACAACACCTTCCCCTATATATATATATAAAGAGAGAGAGAGAGAGAGAGAGAGAGAGAGAGAGAGAGAGAGAGATGTTAAAGTATCCAAACAAATACGTTTTCGAAAAAAATAATCGCCGCATTGTGTCTGACAAACGGAAACCCTCTTTTTTCAAGGGGGATAGTCTGCAGGCGGCAATTTTTAATCTAGAACAAAAACTAAAATTATTTCGAAAGAAGAAGGTTAAATCTAGTAAAGTAATTAGGATTTTTAAGAAATATTAATTTTTTCGAAAATGGTCAACAATTATAAATTTTCCATTAAAAAGTCTGCCTAAAAACGGTCATGAAATCTTTATAATTCAATGAATCGAAAAAACGTACTTTTTTAGTAAATATCACGGGGAAACTGCAGTTGAAATTTGAAGTTGATCGGGGAAAAATTGAAGACGCCAGAGTATTGCCCGATTTGGAAAACACAGTTTTGAGAAAACGACTTTAGTTTAATGTTGAGAAATGTTCGTGTCTTTCCGATTTAATTTTTTTTTTCATACTTTCTTTTAATAGAGATAAAGAAATTCGGTTTAATTTTGAAATGTATTACAGCAGGAATAAAATTACAATTAACAATTAAAAAGGGACCAATCGAAGCTCGCTCAAAAAATGATCTTTAAATCACTCGGCTTCGGGATTTCACTAGGAAAATCGTACTTTTTGCACATTTAAAAAAATGTTCTTCGCATAAACACCTTTGGATATCATTTTTAGATTAGTTAAGGAAAATTGTTAGCCCATAAAAAAATTTTAAAAAAAAAGTTACAAGGTAGTACATATTACCCCTTATGAGCTAGCTGGGAGCCTGGAAGGTTTGTCGAAATGGGAATGGAGTGCTCCACTGACCAGCAGTTTCATCAACCAGACCTCCGCTCCTACAATCGATAGAACAAATTCTTTTTGACCTTATAAATTATTGACTGAGATCGACCGCACATTTTCAGAGCTATATCTAATACTGATATTTTTAAAGCCTTCTGCGTCAAAAATGTCTCCTCTTTTTGGAAGAAATTTGGAATACTATTTATAGGCATTAGTTAACTAATTTTTCAATGAGACCTTGTCTGGCTGCGGAAGTCCACCAGGTTTTCTTTTGAAGTTCCACTCCAAGAATAAACTAGTTAAATTAATGAGATACTAGACTAGAGCATGGAACGGCGCCTCTCCTGGAATGGCTTCCCTCCAATCAAGCTGGCTGCTTGCCACCGGAGGAAGTACGCTGGAATGAATCGGAACATTAGGGTCGGATTTTACGCTTCTGCGCTTCCTTCTCGACAGAATGGATTCAAAGCTCCTTCCAGATAGATATTTTCTCGTCCTCGTTATAGAAGAAAACGTCCAGCAGCAATTGACAAATATTGTCCGAATTCAAGTTGGTATGTTGAATTATGTAGTTTCTGTTTTATGTGTTTGGATGGAGGGGGTGGTGTTGGTGAAATGAAAGTGATATGCTCAGCGTTTCAAAACGTACATACCTCAGATTGAATAAAATTCCAGTCGTTCTCTGCGTTTCTGGAAATTTGTTAAATATATTTCTCCTTAAAAACGATTTCATAGAATCTTCAAGTCACAAAACCTGGAAAGCCTAGCACAAAATCGTCGATGCTAGGATTTTTTTCGCCGAAAAAACAGTGTTTCAGTAGGCGGATTCTGCTGATTAACGAACTTGATCTTTTAAATCAGACAAAGTATTTTTGTACCAAAGTTTATCCAAATTGGACCTTATTTGGGTAACGTTATTTTCCTGGCCTATGGGTATTAAACGTGCAATATTTTTCTAGCCATCCTTGACGGATTGAGTCATCGCGTCGACACCATAAGCATGTTTCCTTCCTTGGAGGGAGAGAGGAATCGCGCCAAAAGAATAACTACGAAATTTAAAATAAAAAATGCATAAATATAATTAAAACTTATAGTTTTTCGTTTTTCTTTGTACATATAAAGGGGATTTAAAAATTCCCATGCTGTGTTATTGATGTGTTCGTATATATTTTTTTTGTACAGAAATTGTAAGAAAGTGGCTTTGTTTGGGTTACCATCTCTCACTAGTATATTTATGTCATATATTGCGTCCACAGTCTCTCGTTTTACTGATAATGTCGTATTACATTACATATGTTTTACTTTGTCATAATATATGAGAGTGGGTTATAGTATATGTCCAATGTGAAGTCTTGTAAGGACTACATCTTTTCTCTGACAGATTCAGACAGATTGTTGGAGATCCATGATTTTTCATCTGGCTTATTTTTGAAGTACTAAAATTGTCTTAAATCTAAAGTAAAACACATCTCACGGCAGAGTTAACTCACTTCAGCTGTGATGAATCTGATATCAGCAGTTCCTGAACCCCTGCTTTATGCTGAATCATGAAAATGTATTCTCCCTCGTAAACGGATTCTGCTCTGGATTATTTGAATAATATTACCCTACAATCCGCTCATCATTCAAATACTAACTCAGTCTCACGTCTTGCTTAGCATCAAACTGATAGACTTCAAATATTTCGAAATATACCTTGATTCGTTAAAAAACTACTAAATCAAATTTCCTTACAGAAGCCTCACTGCAATTGATAAATCATTTGGGAACTTGTAGCAGATGACAAGGAGTTTTGTTACTATGTTCTCCATCTATAAACACGTCGCTATGAGTGATTCTCGAATGTGATAGCTCAGAACTTAATTGACTATAAAATACGACTAATATTCTTCTTCGGTGTATCGATATAATTTTATCTTTTGAATTCTACAACTCCTTATAAACTGCTGATGCTCAATCAAATAAGTTCTTTATTTTATTTTATTTATTTATTTCTCTTGCAAGACCGTAGCGATGGCGATTTACAAGAATGAATGTGTGCATGGAAACGTCAGCTTTTAAACGTTTAGAGTTTTAAATATTATAATTAAATTATGAATAAATTATAATAATCTTATATATAAGTTTGGGAAAAATATAAAACCAAGTAAATTGATATGAAAAGAAAATGTAAAAAATAAATAAAATAAAATGTAAAAGAAATAATAATTCAAAAAACAAAAATAAAAATAACATCTTTAGTAAAATTTAGTGCATTTTAGTTATATTTTGTCATATATACCTCTATAATGTAAATATTCAAATATTGTTTCCAAGTAATGGCTACCATCAGTGAGAAGTACTGTAAGGTCGGTAGGTATGTGTAAATGTTCTCGTCCTCTGCAGTCTGTAAGTAAATGTCTTATGGTCAGTAGTTCGTTACACTGTCTACATATCGGTACGTCTCTTTTGGTCATTAGGTGCCTGTGAGTAAGTAGAGAATGGCCAACTCGCAGTCGAGTTAAAACCACCTCTTCTCTCCGGTTGTTTCTATTACTGGATGGCCATTCTACTACTGTTTGTTTAATTTGTCGCAGTTTATTGTCGTTGTTATTATTCCATTCTGTCTGCCATTGACCTAGTATCTCTTTTTTTAAATGTGCGTTTAGGTCTTCGTACGTTGTCTCAACTGTTTCTATATTCTGTAGTGTAGTGGCTAACTTGGCTTGTCGGTCAACGTCTGTGCTTTGAGTAATGTCAACATGTCCTGGTAGCCATACTAGTGTTATGGATTTGTTTAAATTTTGGAGCCGTATGATTTCATTTAAAATTTTGATAGCCAAAGGGTGTGTATTGTATGTATTCTGTAATGTTTTCTTCTCATACATACATACTCACTGTATGTGTTCTGTATGTGTAGTGTTAGTTGTAGGGATAATTATAGAATTAGCTGACGTTTCCATACAGACCTCCTTGCCGGTTACGGCTGAGAATCCTGCAGTCTCGTCTCCCAAGGACTTCGTATTGGTGAGTCGTCCTCGATATCGCCTTCCTCGCTTACCAGGGTTCACATCGTCATTATTCTTCGGACCTTCCAGTGAAGTTTCGCTAACTACCTTTTCTTCCTCGTTATTGGGTAAGGTACTCAGCTCTCTACTAGTATGGTCCGAAGCTGTCAAGTCATTATTATTGGATCCAATCTGTTGTATCGGACTCACTAATTTTCCGTGAGTTTCTGAAACTTTAAAATGTTGACTAATGACTTCTAACATTTTCTCCATATTTTGAAGCCTTGCTGACAACATTTTACACCCTGCACAAGGTAATTCATTAGTCTTTCTGGCAACGTCTGAAAATAAAGGTGTTACATGTTTGGTAGTACACCTTTGTTTCGCCTGATTATAAGGAATATTTTCTTGCCTCATCATCCTTAAGATAGTCACCTCCTTCTGATAAACCTCGCAGTTCTTCGACCATGTTTCATGATCTCCTCCACACTGACAGCATTTAACTGGAGTGGAACAATCTCCTTCATGCCTTGCTTCACTGCAACGTCTGCATCTTGCTTCCTGTTCACACGATAACTTGGTGTGATGCATCCTCCAACAGTTGAAGCAGCGTCTAGGGAGAGGGAAGTACATGCGTGCAGGTACCGATATGTAGCCTAGCTTTATCTTCTCAGGAAATTAAATATATCAATATATAATATGTTTAGCATATTAAATGTGGCTACATACATTGTCCTACGAGGAATAAGTTCTTTAAAAAAAAAAAAACATTTATTAGATCAGCGTATCCAACGTTCTGATGAATAATTTGATAAATAACACGTCTGTATTATCATTTAAATTAACTTATTTTGTCTTAAATATTTCCTAAAATTTACTGCCCTTTGCTGTCCAAATTTAAATTTTCGTAACATTTTGCTGACTGTTATGAGGTTTTCCCCTTAATACTTTAAAGAAACAAACCATTTACTAATCACTAGCTTCAACATTGTCTTCCTTTGCATCTACTCATCATTTGCGGTTTTTGTTTTAATTTATTAAATATATATATATATATATATATATATATATATATATATATATATATATATATATTAAATTGTTTATGTATTAACTTGATCTGAATAAAAATATGAATAACTTTTATTAACCTAAAAATTATTTTAAAAAATAATCTTATCATCATTTTTTTAAAGCTGACGAGTACTAAGGCCTCAGCTCTCCGTGCCCGAGGTTGTACGTTCGATTCCTACTGGGGTGTTGGCTTTTCTTTGGGAAATCGACAACGCGTCAGCCTTATCCTGGCTTGGAAATGTTTATAACTTTTAAATAAAAAAGGACTTTAAAATTAAATCCCTTATAAATTCTAATTTTACATTAAAAAACTGACTTATCATCGATGTACACGTTTTTGTTATGTTGCATTTCACTGACATGTTTTAACTTTTTTCTTTCTTTCTTTAAGGTTTAAAATCCTTTTCTGTAACAACCGTATACAACATTTTTGGCTGTTCATCTTTCTACTTTTCTTTATCCTCCTCATATTGCAGTCTGTCTTCACCCCCTTGAAGTAAAATGCTTGATATTTGCTGAGAAAGCATGCCGACCATGCTCCTGAGGGGATAAGGATAGATTGCCAATCCATCGCCAATCAGGCCAAGGTCTTATCCCAACATCTCACATTTGAAATTGGCTCTTCAGATTCCAAGTTTCATCTACTTCTGTCTCCTCCTATGCCAGTTATATTTTCATTTGCTAAGGAAGTCAGAGGGCCGTTATTAATTATTGTAAAACAATTAAATGTACTTATACAAAAGCGCTCCTCTTGTTTAGAGAAGAATATTATTAAAAATAAAAAATCCTTAGTTATAATATGGAAAAATACAATCGACTACTAATCTATAAAATCTTAGCATACACGAAATAAGCATCTCTTGCCAGCCAGAAGTTAAATTCTCAAATGTTAGTTAAACAAACTGATCTAATTATGTTTAATACTATTGGCCTTGGCAATGAGCTGCTGATAATGAGGTAGCTGTGAGCCTCGAAGGTTTGTCGACATGGGAATGGAAGTGCACCACTGACCAGCTGTTTCATCAACAAGACCTCCGCTCCTACAATTGATAGAACAAATTCTTGTTGACCTTATAAATTACTGACTGAGATCGGCCGCATGTTTTCAGAGCTATAACCATAACTAATATTGTCTGGGTTGCTGGCTAATAAAGTTCTCTTAAGGGGTAATACTCCTTGTAACGTTTGTTTACTACATGTGCCGCAACAGTATATATATATATATATATATATATATATATATATATATATATATATATATATATACACACATATATACACATAACTTAGAGATTGTTGGTTAGCACGAGTTGTTTTTTTACTTGTGTAGTCGATTAAAAATTCACCCTCCTTATGGAAATGAGTGTTAGCGTTCACGAAGTGTATTTATTTTCATATCTAAATCTATATATATAAAAATCACGTGTCTGTTTGTTCTTTATACAAATCCATACCGTTTGACCGATTTTGACAAAACTTGGAACACTGGTAGGTCTTGATACGGGAAATCTCGTAGGCTAAGTCAAAAACGTCTACCAGTGGTCTGTCTGCATGTTTGTTCCTTATACAAATTCACTCCGTTTGACCGATTTTGACCAAACGTGGCACACAGGTAGTTCTTGACACGGGGAGAGTCATAGGCTAGGTTAAAATCGTCTATGACTCACTCTTCGGAGATCACGAGTTCGAAACAATCAACCCAAATAGTTAGATTTGCGTTATTAGATTTTAATATTAATTATTTGGTTTCTAATTTATTTTTGCTTTTATAGATGCAGAAATTAGGTGTAGCATAGCACGCCGGGTAACAGCTAGTTTAACATAAATGAAGCAAAATTCGTGGTAAATTTTTATTAAACCGTTGTAACATTGATATCTTGAAATCATAATTGCATTAAGAAATTCTCATATATTCAGCCAATTTTTTAAAAGAAATTCATTAAATGTATTAGTTATTTTATCATAAAAAATTCTGGAGCAGATCTTCATAGATTAACAAACTTTACAAAATTATAAATTTAAATAAGCAACGGAGTATTCCTCAGGTGGATACCCTCCGCTCAAATTATTATGCCCTTGAAATGTTGCTTTGTGTAATTAGTTTCTCGAACTCTGTTAACATTATTTGCGCCTCCGCTGCGTGACAATCCCACAATTTCATGGTCAAATCCCCAGAAACTGCGTCATCTTAACTTTCTTATCGCATGGAGTCATTTAGTCCATTTAGTTCCAGGGCGCATCTGTTTTGAGTTGGATATTAACAGAGGGCAAACTAATTTTTGTGGAAATATTTTTGGAACAATTCAAATAAAAATAATCTAGGTATACGTTTTTTATGAAATTTACGCATAAATAAATTATTCTTGTATGAGTTGTTTTAATGTTATTCCCTCAAAATGTGATTTCCCTTCTCTCAACACCCAAGTATACCTACGTCTTTAGAGGTGCGCCCTAGACTATGTAGGTCGGGAAAAAAAATTAGAAAAGTCCACTAAAAGTAAAGCACATCAAAAATGTATATGTGTAATTAATAAATTGAGACAAAAATAATAAATATAAAATATAAAATTTGAAAAATGGAACGAAAACTGAAAAAAACGAAAGTCCTATTCGCAGGAACTATCATAGCTAGATTCCACAATATTCTTATACCTAGTGTCATTTGCAAATCTTAGAATAGGTATAGTTAATATTTCGTTAAAAAATTAAAAACCTGCTGTCATAAAAAATTAAAGAAAATTCAATTCCACGTATTTCTGACCTTTATTTACGTATATTTATTTATTTTTTATAAATATGGCACAGGTCAAAATAATAGTTCTCCATTTTCTATGTACTATTTTATTGTTGGCACGCCCTACATGTTTCGTGGCCTTTATGCCACCTCTTCAGGGGCCACTATACCCTAAACATTTTAAATAAATTTTTAATAACACATTTTTCATTTTAGTGAATCCAATAATTTGTCATTAATATATTATAAACAGAGTAGCATTACAATCCCTATACTTCGGTTAGGAGTTAGTATAGGAATTGTAATGCTACTCTGATTATAATATATTAATGACAAATTATTGGATTCACTAAAATGAAAAATTTGTTATTAAAAATTTGTTTAAAATGTTTAGGATTTAGTGGCCCCTGAGGAGGTGGCATAAAGGCCACGAAACATGTAGGGCGTGCCAACAATAAAATAGTACATAGAAAATGGAGTACTATTATTTTGACCTGTGCCATATTTAAAAAAAAATAGCTAAAGAAAATTTATATATTAGGCGTCATATAGTTTACACACAAAACTTACACCTAGAACAGCAAATTACTCATTCGGCCACTTCGAAGAAATCTCTATTACACTCATCCAAAAATTGTTTCAATGTGGCATTTCAATTTACTGTTAAACAAGATTAAGAAAACGGCAAACAGTAAAAAAGTCCGACTCGCAGGAACTGCGTCATTTTAGCGCGGTTCCGTTCATGTCCCTAGTGTCATTAGCAAAGGAATAGAAACAGTTATAAACAGTAGAGTATTAATCTTTCGTTAAATATACAAATTAAATCTCAAAGAGAAGGAAGTTAAGGCACCACAACAGGAAACTGACAGTATCCTAAGCGGAAATGACTCCCCCGCCATCTCTACGTTCGCTCTATGAAACCACTCTTACCGATCGTTTCTCATTTTCTTGCCTTATTTGACTAAAATACTAATTTTACTGATAAATGAAATATAAAAAAAAAAAACAACCAATTAAAAAGTGAGTTAAACAAAGACAAAATCCCGTCCAAAAGAACAAAACAAACACTTTCAAAGTTTTAAGCACTTATTTCTGCGATTGACATTATCGATAATTGCTTCAGAACCTTTTATGTAGAGAATTTAGTAAGCATTCGAATGGTCACCTTCGACTTCCTTCGATTTCCAAACCATTTTCGATATATTTACGAAAATATATGAAAACTGAAATGTAACCTAAATTTAAACATCACAGTGTTGATGAATTTCAAACATGTAGAAAATCTTTCAATTGAATCCCACAATTCTAGGTACCAACAAAAAAAAATAGTTGCAAAAACATGTGTTGTACTTTTCTCAAAAACGGTTTCAGATATCGCCCTAAAAATTATTTCATTCGTTTTCCTAAATTAATTAATCTTCAAAATGAGTACCTGCAAGCATATGAACTCAATCATAGGTACACACACACATGGTGTTAACTGGAACACACACACACACACACATATATATATATATATATATATATATATATATAGAGAGAGAGAGAGAGAGAGAGAGAGAGAGAGAGAGAGAGAGAGAGAGAGAGAGAGAGAGAGAGAGAGAGAGAGAGAGAGAGAGAGAGAGAGAGAATAAAATAAACTCTCTTTATTAGGGTTACTTAGGGAAGGAAATAAATAAAATATATACATATGTGTGTGTATATATATATATATATATATATATATATATATATATATTTATTTATTTATTTATTTGTCTGTTCGCGTTGTAGCTGCCTTAAAATAGGCCGATTTCTTGCCGAAATTTGTTACAAAAATCTTTCGTCTAATTTGAAAGGTCAAGTTCGTTAACCACCAATATCCGTCCACCGGAACATAGTTTTTAGAGCGAATAAAATCGTTACGCTTACATCATGTGTTTGCAAGTACTCGTTTTATAGGCTTTTGGCCTAGGAAAACAAATGAAACCATTGTTAAGGCGATAGCTTTAACCGTTTTAGAGTAAAGTGGAAAAATAGTTGTTGAATAAAGTTTTTAGTTTGGGTACTTAGAATCGTGGGAATCAGTTAAATTATTTTCTGCATGTTTGAAATTTATATGAACTACGATTTTTAAATTTTGGTTACGTTTGGAGTTAAGGAAGGATTATAATTAAATATTTTATTAATAGACATGAAAAGGTTTGGGAACTTCGTATATTTTTCTTAATATCTCGCAAAACGGTTGGTACATCGTCGTAAGTGGAAGGTAATCATTCGAAAGCTTAAAAATGTTCTACAAAAAAGGTTCTGAAGCAATTTTCGATTAGGCGATGTCAATCGGAGAAATATGTTCTTAAAACAACAAATGTGTTTGTTTCGTTCTTTTGAACGGGTTGTTGTACTTTTTTAGCTCACCTGTTAGTTGGTCGTTTTTTGTTTTAAATCGCATTTATTTGTAGAATTAGTATTATAGCAGAAAAACACAAGAAAATGTGAAATGTTTTGATATTTTTCAGTGCACTGAACTGTGAAATAAGTATCTCTAGAAGTAGATGATGGGGGCTGGCTTACCCTGACAGGTAAGGGGCCCTTTGTCACTTATCTGTGGCCATAAAAGCATTTCAAGAAAGGTCGGGCCTAAATAATAACTGTTTCTATTTTAATCTTTCCGAATGGAAACTAGGGATAAGAACGGAAGCACGCTAAGATGACGCAGTTCCTGCGAGTCGGACTTTACAAGTTGAAATCCTTGTCTCAAAACACTTACATTGAAATAACATTGACATTAGCCCTGAAATAACATCAGCTTATAGAGATCTTGTTTGTTATTTAACCAACATCGATATGTTATCTTATAACTGTGATATTTCAAGCTCATTCATATCTCATTTAAAAATATTTGTTATTTGATAGATTGACGAATTTTAAATCTGAAAACATTTTTGAATGGATTAGTTTATTTAACAAAGTATTTCAAACGTTTAAAGAATTTCGTTTGGATTTTGCAACCTTTTGAAACATGTTATTTTTCACTGCAAAATTATTAGTTAAAACTATAAAACTGATCTAAACAAAATTCGGCCCGTTGTTCTATTATATTATCTACATTATCTGCCCGGAATATGAAGGCCCTAAATGCATTTTAAGCTGCCCAAGAAAACTCTATATTTTACCCTTTTTCAAACGTATTGCGGTTTTTCAATGCAGCGAATGTCATTACATAACAGATTAAGAAACTTCGAGAGAAGTACAAGAAATCTTTTTTTTTTTTATTTGAGTTTAAATTTATATGTTATCGGCTAAATATAAAATCAGGCAATGTATAGAATGTCTAGTCATTATATACAATGCCTAAATCTGGCCGGTTAAGTATTAAATAAAGCGTATTTCATAGAATGCCTACTTCGCTTTAGGCAAAGTAAGACAGGGCTTTTAGCCTGTAGACTAGGTATCGTGAAGTTTTCAGGCAAGACGTGAAGTGTTTGTCAGAATAAAAAGTGTAACTGTGTAAAAGAGCAAAGAAAATGCAGTTCTAAATGTCACAATTCTCAGTCCTCGCCCAGTTGCGGGCTCTGAAATCAAATAAATAAATTATTCTCAGTCCTACTGTAACAAGTATATAGCTCCAAGTAAGTTAATAACAATCTCACTTCATTAAACTTTATAAAATAAACTGTTTAACGTAATAAAAGAACTAGTTTTTAACGAATGTTTATAGTTATTCACATTATCTAGGTAAAGTGTATAGAATAAACTCAAAAACCGTCTTAATTTTATACAACACATATTTATATTATATATATATATATATATATATATATATATATATATATATATATATATATATATATATATAAATGTTCTTTGAATTTTTAAATTTGCCCATACCTTGATTATTAAAATAAGAGCAGATTTGAAGATATCTCGCAAAAATGAACATGCCTCCTCTCAGCACCCAACTGAAAACTGTTTGCTGTATCTTCTGATAGATATTGACTTGCTAGCATTGATTTTTGGCGGCAGTTAACAACCAACCACTGATATCCCGCTTTGAGGATATTTAAGATTTGAAAGATACACTGCAGACGGAGAAAATATTAAATTCCTTCCATTAATTTGAAAATTGATAGCCCTTACAGCCGAAATGCGCCTCCCGCCTTGACGTAATCCTAAACCGCCCGTGTTCTGAATCCGTTTTGGACTTATGCCAGTTCCATTCATACTTTTGTAAGCCTTAAATTCGTGGACAATAAGTGAAAATTTCAAAACATTCCAAATTCCACATAACTGCTTGAGGTGTATCATGGTAAAATAGATGTTAATTGTTAAACAATCCAATGTCATATTATTATTTCTAAGGCCCAGCGCACACGGTGAGACTATTCTGCAACTCGAGTTGCAAACTAGTTGCGTCTGAAACCAGTTTGCAACTTTTTTCAGCAAAAGGCGCGACTTTTCTGCAACTCGAGTTGCAAACGAGTTGCGTATAAAATTATTTATTAACAAAAACAAAACACGCGAGTATATTGGCTTGTTGTAAATCTATTGCCCAACAGTTTCGAAAGTGGTTTGTTTATTTAGTGAGTTACGTGTTTCTTTGTAAGAACTTGCGATGTCAGACTCACAGGGGGAGTATACAGCGATGGAGGTCACCAATATGAACTATTTTTATTCTGGTGATTCTACACAGAAAAATAGTCGACGTGTCCGAGCGTTCCGTCCAATACGCATTGGAGCCGAGAAATAAAATAAAATAAGTTGAAAGTGCTTTTTTCATCGAGTTTAAAAAATTATATTGACATGATTCTTTCACCAATTCATTTGTTTTATAGAGTTCCTAGATTAAAAGAAAAATATAATCGTTAAACAATAATTTATATTACGTCAAATAAATTCAAAAATATGTTTATGTTTTCAAGTAAACTAGCATTATACATTTTTTTAGACCAAAAATAATAGCAGAAATAAGCACCCCAAAAAACTTTAATGTGGTGAATATCTTAACAAACAAAAACTAATGATTTTTCCCAGTCTGAAGGAGACTACAAATTTGTAAGCGAAAAAGTAACGTGACGTTTTGAAATTTAATATCTCCTCTTGAGATAATCCAATTTTTAATTCATTGAAATCCTTAAAAAGAAGAAAGACTCCTTGTTCTAACCAATAAATGACCATCATCACATAAATGATTATTATATTATATCAAAATGTACTTGCAAAAAATGGTTCTCAAAATAAAAATAAAATGTCAATTTTTTTGCATATAACGTCAATCCCAGAACACGTAGAAACACCCTCATTGGAAGGAAATGGCCGGATTCTTGAATCTTTAACAAACTTATAAGGGCCCTTCCCCTTAGTGAAATTTAAAATACCTTTTTTTTTTTTTTTTTTTGTAATATTCACAAAATTTGAATTTAGGGGTTTTTTTATGTGCTAAAAACGAACATGACATCCGTTTTTAAATCAAAAATTGCTTCACGTTAAGTTCTTGATGGCACATATTGTTATTGGCTACATGGCTCAAATACACTTTACTTAAAACTGCCTTTACATACAGTCCAGGCAACGAACAGTTATAGATGGAAATTTTTGGAACACAATTTTTGACTTCGTAACTTTGTTTGGCCTAGATAGGAGGTGAATATATCAAATGTCCTCGCCCCTAGCCTTTAAGCCGGCGGGGAGGGGGGTTTAGAAGGTCCCATTTTTCGACTTTTCACTTATATCTCGGAAACCCTGCGTCCTAGCGACATGACTACTCTATAACAAATGAAAGCTGATTAAATTTCCTACAAGTTCTATTTAATAACGTTTTTCGAGGTATCTTTAGTTTTCGAATTATCCGCTCTTGAAAGTCTGTCATTTTGGGAAAAACACACTTTTTTCTATTCTCGACCGGATATCTCTTCACCAATGTACCCAAAAAATAAATATCGGTTATTGAGTTGTAGAGCATTCCATTAGCTTCAATAATATGTATTACAATACTATTTTATGTATTTTATTTCAAACGTTATATATGCACTCACTTGGTCTTAACAAAACCATTGCCAATATAATGGTCAAGATGTTATATAAATGAGTGTGAATAATTGGTCAGAGGCCCAAAATTATGTATTTCGTACTATTTATACGTCCAGTACTTACATAATGGAGTATATTTTGGACAATACAATGACTGGAAATGGTGAACACTAAAACTGTTTTCACAGTTGAAGGAAAATACATAAAATAGTAAAGTAATATATATTATTAAAGCGAATGGAATGTCCTACAACCCTGTAGCCGCAATTTATTTTTTGGGTTCATCGTTGAAGAGATATCCGGTCGAAAATAGAAAAAAATGTGTTTTTTTCCCAAAATGACAGACTTTCACGAGCGTATATTTCGAAAACTAAAGATATCTCGAAAAACTTTATAGAATAGAACTTGTAGGAAATTTAATCAGCTATTATTTTTTATAGAATAGTCATGTCGCTAGGACGCGGGATTTCCGAGATATAAGTGAAAACCCGAAAAATGGGATCTTCTAAACCCCCCTCCCCCCTGCTTAATGGCTAGGGGCGAGGACTTTTGATATGTTCACCTCCTATCCAGCCCAAACAAAGTTACGACGTCAAAAATTGTGTTCCAAAAATTTCCACCTATAGCTGTTTTCAAGCATTCGATGCCTGGACTGATAACCCAAGATAACATAGCTGAATAACATATGTAATAAATGAACCTTCATGTAACTAAGCAACCACAAATATCGATAGAATGCAAGGCTGTCCGACGAAAGTCTCGTACAACTCAAATGCCACGCAACTGCAACCGTGGGCCCGCGGTTGCAGTTGCGTTGCATTTGCGTTGCATGTGACTGGTTTGAAATTGTCAAAAACAAGTTGCGTCGTGTGCGCCTGTCCATTGAAATACATTGTCGAGGTCGCAAAACAGTTGCGCGTGCAACTGGAGTTGCAAACGAGTTGCATAGTGTGCGATGGGCCTTAACATATGTTTGGTTTCAGGTTAGTTTGAAATCGTCAAAAACCAGTTGCGTCGTGTGCGCCTGTCCATTGAAATACATTGCCGAAGTTGCAAAACAGTTGCGCGTGCAACTAGTTTGCAACTGGAGTTGCAAAACAGTCTCACCGTGTGCGCTGGGCCTAAGAAAAATAAAACTACCGAGAAAAATGAATAATTATTATGAATATTCATTCATAATCTATTAGTATTATTTGAAAAATAATCCTTCGTGTAACATCTTCCTCGACATGTCTAAAAAAGACCGTCACGCTGGAGCTGCATAACTAAGCACTTTCCTCTGAATTTTTGTAGAGTAGACTACATTACTGAATAATTTGCTGTAAATAACATATATAAATAAAATAAAAACGTGAATAGTTCTGCTCATTTACATTTCTTATTAGAACTGTTCGATTATTAATTTTTTTAAATAATTTGCTTCCATAGTTATGTTAATACATGATACTGTACTACTTAATAAATACACAAAAACATCATTTCCCGTCTTTTGATCTGACGCAGGCACAGGATACAGTCCCCCTAATGGGAGATAGCGCTCCTCGCGGCGGCTTTGGGAACCTACGTCTGGCGGGCTAATTCCTACGAAACAGAGTTTTAAGTAAACCCTCCTTTCCATTAGACCGATTTACTTCATTTTCACAACACTTCTTTCTCATGAGATACCCACGACGTATACCGCGTTTCGTTATAATACAGCAGAAATTACGACCGGTATGAGTATATTAGTACTTTAGGTCCGGAGTAAACCCCCCCTCCAAGTAACCCGATTTAGTTTATTTTTACAACCTATTTTTCTCTGTTGATTACCACCACGAATACCGAGTTTCGTTGAAATGTAACAAAAATTACGGCTAGTAGTGGCAAATTAGTAATGTAGGTCAGGATTAAACCCCCCCTTCCAAATGAACCGATTTAGTTTATTTTTACAACGTATTTCTCTCTTTAGATCAACATAACGAATACCGAGTTTTGTTGAATTTTGGGTCCGGGGTAACCCCCCCCCCTCACGGTGGACCGATTTTTGTGGTTAACGAACTCGTTCAATCGTTTGCTAATTGAACGCTATATACCACGTTTCCCGGAGAAAAAAAACAAAAACTCTGGCCGCTATCGTGTTAACAGACACATATATATTTATATATATATATATATATATATATATATATATATATATATATATATATATATATAAATTTTAACGGGGGTCATTTTCGGTGTCTACTAGGTTGGATCGATAAAGATTTAAAGAAATTTTTCAAAAATTCCGTCATGAGTGCAACCTCAATAGCTACTTTCCTTCGGAGGAAAGTGCTAAAATGGGTGTACGAAATTATAGAGTAAATAATTTATTTAAATCTTGGAGCTTCAACTGTTCTGCATAATGTTAAGATAGAAAGAAAAAAAGGCTCAGGGTTAATCTCAATGTTAATGGCGCCTTCCAAATATTTTACAATTTTTTTACTTTGCATAATAATCTAGCTGAGAGTATTTGATTTTTATTGTAAACTAGCTGTTACCCGGCGTGCCATGCTACACCTACTTTCTACATATAGAAAAGCCTAAATAAATTAAAAACCAAATAAGTATTATTAAAATCTAATAACACGAATCTGTAACTGTTTCGAAACTGTGACCTTCCAACTCTGAGTCCTAGACGACTTTGACATAACCTATAACACCCCCCGTATCAAGACATACATGTATGCCAAGTTTGGTAAAAATGGGTCTAACGGTGTGGATTTTTATAAAAAAAAAAACAACAACATACAGACAGCAGCTGGTAGAAGTTTTTGACCTGGCCTATGACAATCCCCTGAACAAGACCAACCTGTGTGCCCAGTTTGATCAAAATCCGTCAAACGGTGTGGATTTGTATAAAGAACAAACATACAGACAGACATCTGGTAGACGTTTTGACTTCACCTACGACACTCCTCAGATTAAGATCTACATGTGTACCGAGTTTAGTCAAAATCGGACGAACGGTGTGGATTTGTATAAGGGACAAACATACAGACAGACAGCTATAAGACGTTTTTGACTTAGCCTACGACTCTCCCCAGATTAAGATCTACATGTGTACCGAGTTTAGTCAAAATCGGATGAACGGTATGGATTTGTATAAGGGACAAACGTACACACAGACAGCTGGTAGATTTTTTTGGCCTAGCCTAGGAGATTTCTCGTATCAAGACCTACCATTATTCCAAGTTTGGTCAAAAACGTTCAAACGGTGTGGATTTGTATAAGGAACAAACAAACAGAAAAACAGACAGACACGTGATTTTTATATATATAGATTTGTTGTAAAAAGATTTATTTTATTGGTGGATGTACGCATGTCACACATGTACGACCATACGTTAAAGAGTTATACTCTCAACTTCAAAAAATAAGGCTCTTTTAACTCTGACTCTAATGTGGGCAATAATTTCAGGGGGGCTGAGACCATTTCCGGGATATGGAATACTAACAATCTAGAAGTTGAAATAGTTTTATCCAACGATAGCGCTATTATACCCAAATAAAAATACTTTAATGAGCTAACTGATCTTATTTAATTTATTTTTAAGGGTTTTATTTTTACCGATAAAAATCAAAATTTCGAGGGGGCTGCAGCTCCCCCCCCCCTCATATACGCCCATGGACTCTAAATGAATTTAAATGTATGCGTCTCCCTTTTCGTTCTACAAATAATAAATATATAGTTTTATGATTATTTTTATAATCGCGTTTCCTCCCTCCCTCCATAGGGAAGACATCCGCTTTACTCCGGAACCCAATTATTAATTACAGGCCGTTATTTATACTCTCTTGTAGCGTAAACCTCCACCTCTCCAAGAATGTGTTAAGTAATGCTGCCCCAACGTTTTTTCTGTTGTTGTTGTTTTTATGGCGCACCGACTTCTAGGCCATTAGCACCGACACCCATGATACAGCAAGAAATTTTCTCCCTGCTACAGGTGGGACTCGAACCCCCATCTTCCGCATGAGAAGTTGTTAGCCACTAGACCACGGGGAGGCCCAGCTCCTTTATTGGACCCTGTTATGAGCTTTCCTTAACGATGTCTTAATGTTCTGAAGAAACCTTCCAAAAGAGTGATCATTTGTGGCTCGTGGTATCAAGGTGGAAAACATAGCTGCCATTAAGGTTAGTTTGCAGAGATCTTTGTAAAACTAGCTAGTGACGAAAGGAGCGAGTGAATGTGCTTGATGAAAGCTGTAGAGAAGAGCTGTGGAACCTTGCTCCTAGTGACCTAGATCCTACAGGATTCTCACAAGGGTATCTACCTACCCCTTACAGGTTTCTCTTCCCCTCCTATACGTCATACAGAACCTTACATAAATATGACTCCTCTCGGGAGTAATTTGGCCTCCTTCCAAATTATTGGCTTGCCACAACCTCACAACCCTAATGACCCACATACATTGAGGTATTTCTGGAGATATTACATCTCCGTGGGGTTATAAACAAATTTTCTGCAGCTTAGTAATACGCCTGTCCCCCATTCAGGCAATACAATGATTGCTTAACTATTGATGTAGCTAGAATGACCCAAATTCCTTTATAATAAAGCTTTTACAAGAACTGAATGTCGTAAGATATCTGTAAACCAATGAGAGATACAGTTTCTTCTAAATTTCATTCAAAGAATTATAGACGGATCTTAGTCAGATATTTTTTCAAACCACTGAAGCTTATTATGGTAGAGCCGCTTACAAAAACTATACAGTTTCGCAAAATACAATTATTGCATTTCATGATAACGATCCACAGTAGCTATTACTAAGAAGTGTTCTGTCTGGGGATGCTGATGGGTGAGGAGGCTGTGCAAAGGTTCGGGGTATTATTACCTCAGATGGACCATCACCAGATATAGCGTAAACTCTATGAGGGACATAATCACAGTTTATTTCCAGTAATTCAAGGTCTGCCATCATAGTTGAAATAAAGCTCAAATAGAAATAATATTAAGAAATAAATACAGTACGGTAACAGCTGACCTGTTATCGTCCTAGCAACGCATGCTGCCTAGGCGTGCCTGCTTTCTAACCAAATAAAAGTTCAAAACCCCTCTCAAAATACTTAAAAATTTGAATATAAAAAAATCCTTTCTTAGCGAGTGTTGTGTGTGTCTAAAGGGAGTGTCCATGCAGAATTTCAACTTTTTCTGTCTAGTGGTTTGGACTGGGCGATGATAGGTGAGTGAGTGAGTGGTATTTGACAAATGTACAGTAGATTTGCTCGTTTTATTATTTGTTGTGACTGGCGGCTCAATTATTAAAGAAGTCCGACTCGCACTTAATCGCGTCATCTTAGCGCGTTACCGGTCTTATCCCTAGTTCCATTTAGAATTAGAAAGCTTAGAATAGAAACACTTGTTTTGATAATTTGTAAACACATGTATTATGAAATCTATCTATATATTTGTCAAATACCACTCACTCACTGACCTGTCATCGCCCAGCCCAAACCGCTCGACAGAAAATTTTGAAATTTTGCATGGACACTCCCTATATAACGTAGGCACTCGCTAAGAAAGGATTTTTTGATATTAGAATTTTTAAGCATCTTTGGAGGGGATTAAAGTTTTAGTTGGTTAGAGCAGGCAAGCCTAGGCAGCATGCGTTGCTAGGACGACAAAGAACAGCTGTACCGTACATTATCTATTTCATAGTATTATTTTTAATTGAGGTTAATGTCCACTATGATGGCAGTCCTTGAATAACTAGAAATAAAATGTGATTTTATCCCTCATAGAGTTTACGCCCTGGTGATGGCCCATCTGAGGTAATAATATCCCGAACCACTAGACATAAAAATTTGAAATTTTGCACGGACAATCCGTTTAGAATGTAAACACTCGCTAAGAAAGGTTTTTTGATATTCAAATGTTTAAATACTTTAAGGGGGGTTTGAATTATTAAGAAGTTCCTCATCGGCTCAGAAATGGTTCGATTTTGACAACATTTGGTACGCCTAAGCCGAAATTACTCCCTCCACTCATCTCAATTTCTTTGTAGGAAAACACTATTACAAATATGTTATTTATTTCGTTACCTTGTTTTACTAAAATACACATTGTACTGATGGAAAATAATTGTTAACTTTTATTTTTAATTATTAAACTTTTACTTTCATTTTCATTTTGAAAAAGTGAAAGTTATAAAATAACTTATTAGGTTTAAACTTTTTTTTAAAAAGTTTTTTTTTAACTCTTATTTTTCAACTTAAAAAATAAAAGTTTTAAAATAATTTTTAGGAAAACGTTTAAAAGAATATTATTAAAGCTACTAATGTTTATTTTTTGTTTTGTATCAACAAATATATTTCAGTAAATGAACAAAAATGAATTTTTAAACAAAGAACATTTCACTAATTTGTATATTATTCAACCCTAAAACTCTTGATTAAAATACTTAAAACTTTTATTTTTATGTACCTAAGTTTAGAAGTTCCTAAATAACTCTTAAAACTTTTAAATAAAAGTTTTTTAACTGTTTTTTTTAACTTATAAAATAATTTATTTATTTTTACAGTTAAATTTTAACTTTTTCGATAAAAAAAATAACTGATTCGATCCCTGGTTAAACGCGATTGAAAAAAAAAACTAAAAACTAGGGGGCTGAGAGCACCTAGGCATTGGGGTGTAGGGAAAATGTTAAATATTTTAGTGTAAAATGGTGGGTTTTATGGTTCTCTGGTTGCCAACAACGGTAAATCTAGAAGACATTTTACGATGTTATAGGTTTTTTTTTTTTTTTTTTTTTTACATGAAATGTTCTGCAGCCCCCTCCTTATATAGGCCCCCGCTTGTCACGCATCCAACGAGTCCCTGCCGGTTATGTATTTTTCTGAGAGCGAACAGACAAATATATAGGTATACAATTGTCTGTTCGCGCTGTTTAGGTGAAGTTGGACTCTTTGGTATCGGATAAATGAAAATATCCTAGCAGTTAGGTTTGTACAAATTTCACCACACAGTACTAATGTGACCCAATTTGAGGATTTAAAATCTGTACAATTTATATAATACAATAATTAATTGTGCTCATCTTATTTACATCTCAGTGAATAGTATATGAAAGGAGCTAATCATTATTGGCACTTCCTAAATAGTAAAATAAGTTTATAAATTTAACTTTATAAGAGGAAGGGTTATTAGCTATTGCATTTTCTTTTATTGTGAAATTTATATTATGGTGTCTTGTAATCGTATTTATTTCTTATGATGTTTCTTGTGATCAGCAAGAAGGCCAAAAGACAAAAGGTTAAATGAAAAGCTCACAAATTTCTGACATTGGCCGAAGAGAAAATGCTCTGACCAACGGCAAGAAAGTGAGAGCTAAGTCAACGGTAGTAACCCTATTAGAACTCTTGTAGAAATTTAGGCCAAGGTCTTCACTGTACAAACTGCACATTTAACAAACACGGCGCGGCCGCACACTCACATCATATCCGCGCTAAGATGATGCAGTTCCTGCGAGTCGGACTTTTATAGGCTTCTTGGGCTAGGAAAACAAATGAAACCATTTTTAAGACGATAGCTTTAACCGTTTTCGAGAAAATTGGAAAAATAGTTCTTGAATAACGTTTTTGGTTTGGGTACTTAGAATCATGGGATACAGTTAAAACATTTTCTGCGTGTTCGAATATCATTAAAACTATTATGTTGAATTTGTGGTTATATTTGGAGTTAAGGAAGGGTTAGAATAAAATATTTTATTAATAGACACGAAAAGCTTTGGGAACTTCGTATACTTTCCTTAATATCTCGAAAACGGTTGAGAATCTTGGTAAACGGAAGGTTACCATTTGAAAGCTTACGAAATGCTCTACAAAAAGTCCGTCACGCTGGAGCTGCATAACTAAGCACTTTCCTCAGAATTTTTTTAGTGTAGACTACATTACTGAATAATTTTCTGTAAATAACCTATATAAATAAAATAAAAACGTGAATAGTTCTGCTCATTTACATTTCTTATAAGGCCTGTTCAATTATTAATTTTGTAAATAATTTGCTTCCAGAGTTATGTTAATACGTGATACTGTACTACTTAATAAATACACAAAAACTTCACATTCCGTCTTTTGATCTGACGCAGGAACAGGATGCAGTCCCCATAGTGGGAGATAGCGCTCCTTGTAGCGCCTTTGCGAACCTACGTCTGGCTGGCTAATTGTAATGAAACAGACTCCTTTCCATTCCAATTGTAGTAAACCCTCCTTTCCAATAGACCGATTTACTTTATTTTTACAACACTTCTTTCTCATGAGATACCCACGACGCATACCGCATTTCGTTACAATACAGCAGAAATTACGACCGTTATGAGCATATTAGTACTTTAGGTCCGGAGTAAACCCCCCCTCCAAATAACCTGATTTAGTTTATTTTTACAACCCATTTTTCTCTGTTGATTACCACCACGAATACCAAGTTTCGTTGAAATGTAACAAAAATTACGGCTGGCAGTGGCAAATTGGTATTGTGGGTCCGGAGTAAACCCCCCCTTCTAATGAACCGATTTAGTTTATTTTTACAACGGAATTCTCTCTTTAGATCAAAATAACGAATACCGAGTTTCGTTGAAATATAACAAAAACTACGGCTGGTATGGTCAAATTAGTGTTTTGGGTCCGGGGTAAACCCCCCCCCCTCCCGGTGGACCGATTTTGGTGGTTAACGAACTCGTTCAATCGTTTGCTATTTGAACGCTATATACCACGTTTCATGAAGAAAAAACAAAAACTCTGGCCGCTATCGTGTTAACAGACATATATATATATATATATATAGATATAGATATATATAAATTTTAACGGGGGTCATTTTCGGTGTCTACTAGGTAGGATCGATAAAGATTCGAAGAAATTTTTCAAAAATTCCGTCATGAGTCCAACCTCAATAGCTATTTTCCTTCGGAGGAAAGTGCTAAAAAGGTTCTGAAGAAAGTTTTGATTAACCGATGTCAATCGGAGAAATAAGTGCATAAAACTTAGAAGTTTGATAAACGATTATTGATTTCGTTTATTTGAACGGTTCTTTTTGTCTGTTTTTATTCCTTGTTATTTTTTAATTGCTTTTAGTTGGATAATGTATTTGACAATAAAACAGATTAAGTAAAATAAGAAGAACAATTTATTGTTAGAAAAAAAG
Organism: Gonocerus acuteangulatus; assembly: GCA_946811695.1. NCBI lineage: Eukaryota > Metazoa > Arthropoda > Insecta > Hemiptera > Coreidae > Gonocerus > Gonocerus acuteangulatus. Next base: position 57,891,702 of record OX328123.1, on the reverse strand, counting down.
CTTTCAAAGAGAGAGATTCCATGGCTTTCCAACAGCCTCAGTGAAGGAGCCTTACTGGGGTTGGCCGACCCATTCAGGTAAGATCATAAAACCTTTTCAAGAAAAGTCGAACCAAAGTAATAACTGTTTCTATTTTAATATTTTCAAATTAGACTAGGGATAAGAGCCGAACCGCGCTATGATGATGCAGTTCCTGCGAGTCGGACTTTTTTTCCTTAATAATTGAATTATAACAAATCTATAAGAGCTGGACATGTTATACATGTTAGTTGCCTGTCTATGAAATGTAATTAGTTTACAGTCTTGTTGAATCAATAGTTATAAACTAGTTATTTTTTTTTTAGTTTCTACTAATTCTTTAATATAAATTGTTGGTTAAAAATTATTTATAGCACTTATTTATATCCCTAATCATTACAAGACATCCAGTTATTTCAGTTCAACTTGTTTATTTAGAAAAATGTTTCTGAAATATGAAAACTTGATTTCAACACATCCAATCAGGTGCATATTGGATAATTCTATGAGCTTATTGTTGGAGGGTGAATAACAAGAGTCGATAATTGTTTTCCTACCAAATACAGATTAATAATTTAATTCTGGGACACACTTATTAAATTACTGAGCCAGAAATAGCTAAATAAATAAATCTCCAAAAATGTTTCTGAGAGGGGTTTTGAGAATAAACGCAAAGAGTAAACGTAACCCATTAAGTCCCTCTGATAATTGGACATTGCAGATTGGTATCCTTCAACTGTACATAGAACTTCAAATGAAATACTTGTAATAGATCTTAAGCATACCTACATCAGAATAAATAGTTTAAAAATGTATTCATTATTTACTAACCCACATACAACTTTTGAGGTTGAAAAATCATGAGAATTTAGAACGCCTGTTTGTAAAATTGCTGTAAACCATTGTTGTTCAATAATCATTCTTCTGAATACACAAATGTTCACATCTACCACCGTGTTTTATTAGTATGCTATCATTAAACATTTGAATATGAGTTTTAATTCTTGAAATAAGTTAGAATCCTATGGATTTGAATTCTTTCATATATATATATTAAGTTTATGGACTTCTCAGGTCCTCAGTACCAGTTTCTCCTCTGTAACACTTTGATGTGTTGAGCTAGGAAGAGGCATTATTCCCGTGTGCTTAGGTCTGAGATAGGATAGGTAGCCCTCTTAAGCTTGATGGATCTCCTCTGGGCCACTATATTACATGCAGGCAAGAGTCCGCCCCAAGGCCTTTTACAGGCCCTCATTTTTATGCTACTCAAACATTTGCTTTCTTACTAATAAAATCTTTCAAATAAATGAAACAAGTTTTGGATTACTATAAATTAATAACATGATTACTGCTTATTATGAATTGTAGAATTTACTTTACTTAGTTGTAGCTTTTATTAAACAAATAAAATAACTGCTTTAATATAATTTTATATTTAAAATTATATCCATGTTCTAGATTATTTAATAAATACATTAATTACATTAATGGCAAAGAATTCAAACATTCTTAAAAAGTTAGCCTTTATAAAAATCTTGTTAGAAAACAGTCTCTAGACCAGAATGGTCAACAACAATTTTATAAAAGATTAAGACAAATAAGTATTGTTATCTTTGTTGATTAATAAGAATCAAAAGTAATTTTGTTTAGTAATAGTCCCTAAATTTACTTTAAAATCATTTATTGAGTTGATTGAAATTTTTCTTAAATGAACTTGATTTTTTTATTTCAGGAGAACACGGTCCCTGAATGCACCAAGCCCAGTACCGCAGTTTGGCCCCTGTGGCCGGATCATGAAAAATTCAGCCATGGTGATGTAAGTGTCATTAAATATTATTTTTACTTAAATTATTGTTTTCTATGTTTATACACTATTTCATCGATCTTGGTGTTTTAGTCTCCATTATTACTCCATCGCTCTTAGTTTCTCTTATGATGTCCCTTTTGTTAGTACATTATGAATGCTGTTTTCCTAGCCTCTTTATATAAATTCTATTTACATGGCCAAAACAAAATGGCTTTGGAAGATTCTTGTAGCTAGACCTTCTTCCCCTTGATTCCTCTTTAAGCTATCTATCTTTAAGCTTTAGTTATCTAAAGCTAAGTAAGTAAGCTAAGTTTTAAGTATTATCTTTTAAGCTTTAGTTTTTTTTCATCAGATGAAAGCTTCTATATAAATGATTATACACTTATTAATAACAGATTAGAACCCCTTTTTCGGAAGTCTAGAAAGTCTTGAAGTGTTGTGATGAAGTTTGTCATACTAAAGGCATAAAAGTATTTTCTAACAATGTCCTGGCTGTACCTTTGGCTTCTTCTCTCAGGAATCTACATATTAATGATTCCACTTGATGTGATTTTTCCAAATAACTTAACACATTTGTTCCTTAAAATGTTTCTACTATCCATCATTGGCATACACTTATGACATCACTGGTCTTACAAATTTATTTTATATGAATAAATGTAATAAGTAGATAATTAAAATGTTCCTCTACATGCTGGAGCATCCACAATTTTAATTTTGACACATAAAGTCAAGTTTGTGAACCAGCAGAATCTTTCACTGCAATAGTGTATTTTTTCATAGAAACAGTTTGTACCAATTTTGGCAATTTATGGGGAAGAAGTAACCAAACAAAAAATATTTTAGTTACTTCTTTTCCTAATACCGCCAAAATTGATAAGCTAAGCCCCCTGAAAGGGGGCGAGAGTACACATGAAACATATCGGACAAATAAAGAAGACTGGTATGAAAATGGAGACCAATTGCTAAAAATACCTTCGTCCATGTTTTTCAGTTCTGGAATAAGTTACCTTCTTTATGAAATAATAATGCCTTTGATGAGCAGACAATTATAATTTTATAAAGTACGGTCACAGGGTACAGTCATTAACATCAGTTCGAAACCAAAGATGGCCAGTGCACAGTTATTATTGGAATGATCTTTATGTCCAAAAGATTTTGGATGCCAATAATTAGTTTTAAATAGGACAAAACCCCCTAAGAATATAATTTAATTTAATATTAATCATTATAAAACCATAAATCAGTGATGATATTCTTTTCCAGAACAATTCAGGATCCAGCAAGCCAGAGGCTTACGTGGTATAAGCCTCCTCTGACAGTCCTTGTGATAAAGAAGTTGAGAGATGTGTCTGTTCTTCAGCCCTTTGTCCAGCTTGTCCAATGGCTCATTATGGTGATACTCTATTGTTATTTTATAATTTATATAAATATTAATATTATTATTCATGACCATTGCATTAAAAAGCTCATTAGTTAATTTCTTTACCTTTTTTTGTTTGTGAGAATTGCTATTGGCTAATTTTTGAATTAAGCTTTATACCATTGAATTAAGAAATTCATTGTTAGTTCTGTAAATTGGTGATAAACCATTCTGTAAAAGTGCTATGCACTTCTCTGGAGAGCAAGCACAAGTATGGTCTCACCATGGTCTAGTGGCTAATGCCTTGGATTCCCATGCGGGGAAGATGGGGGTTCGAGTCCCACCTGCAGCAAGGATTTTTCTGCTTTCAGGACCTGTTGAGAAAATTCCCTGCTGCACCATGAATGTCAGCACTAATGGCCTAGAATTCGGTGTGCTGTAAAAAAAAAAAAAAAAAAAAAAAAAAAAAAAAAAAAAAAAAACACGCACAAATTACCTAAGGAGTCCTAAAAAACCTTACTATTGAATCTAATGTCACTTTCTATAAATTTCAATCATTCTTTACAAACCTATGCATGTTAAAACTGAGAATTTCTCCTCCCCTTTATTTATAAGTGACGCAGAATATTTTTATTATAATAAACTTAAAAACAAATTACCCAAAAAAGCATCTTATTTATTTATGAATTTGAATAATAAATTTACTTCCAAATATTTCATATACTTAACTAGAAAATGTAACATCCCACAACTAGTACATAAATCTCTCTAGGATCAAGTTTTAGAAAAGATTTGTATACTCTTTTGTGGGATAAAGATATTCCAAAGTTAATTTTTTGGTCTTAAAGCCTTCTCTCAACATCTGAAAAAGTGTCTTGGTAGTATCTAGGGATTCCAGTACCATTTAGAAAACTACCAAGAATTGTAAACAATTTCACTCGAGCTACGGCTGCAATTTTTGTTAACTAAGGTCCCATGTAGCAACTTTATTGAAAGAAATTCATTACATTTTTATTATGTTCACAAAGATTAATTTAATCTTCTCAGTTATAATCCCGATTACTAGTCAGTTTGTATTTTGTTATCATATGAATTTAAAAACCATTAATTTTTTTAATCGATTTCTTAAAATTTCATGACTGGTATTCTAAGTGTTCATTATTACAATAAAGTTAGGCTCCAATCTTAATTGAGTAAAATAAAATATTTCTTATAATTGACACTTAAATGTTTAATTTGCAGGAAAAGAGGATGGTGGTGTTTGTTGAACAGTCCGTGTTAGAAGATCCTCTTCTCCTCAACAACGGAGAGTTTGGAGAAATAAAAGAAAAACTCATGACATTCCGTGATGGAAAGGACGATTTAACTGATAAAATAGACTTCATAATTTGCTTAGGTGGCGATGGTACCTTATTATATGCCAGTTTGCTTTTTCAGGTAACACGCTTAAAATCTTTTGAGCATAATTTTAATGTAGATAGCAGTGTTCTTAAGATATTTAATAAATCTTTTAAAGCCCCACTTTCAACAATTATAGTGTCTCATATTTTGGGAATTAATACCATAAATATGTTTACTTATTTATTTAATTGTTTCCAAATTACCTCTACAAATGTCTTTAAGAACTTTAATATTTTCAATTTGGACTGGGTTTGATTGCAATTTCACTTGCAACTTTCTTCTCTGAAAACTCCATCAAACCTATCATGGCTTGAAAACATTAGTTACGTGGTACAACTTCAGAAAATATTATATTATTGTGAAATCACATGATGTGGACATCAGGGGCACCAGATAGTACATTAAAATATTGACAATATTTTCTTTCATAAATTCAATCTTATGAGGATTTTGAAACTCTGATATTAAATAGGAAAATCTTGTATTGATGATCACCTATATTGAGATGATATAATAGTAATATTTTTATAAATAATAAACTTAAAACTATTTATTTATTTAGAAGAAGGCGTAGATGATCGGGGTTTGGACATTTGTTTAAATAAAACTACATTTTATAAATAAAATGAGTCGTATTTATTGCCAACGTTTTGGCTTGTGTTACAAGCCATCTTCAGTGCTGCAAACAATAATGGATATGAGGATATGTATATGTATATGTTATGTGTCTATATTTATTACATATTTACTTATATGTTATATGGCTATATTTATTTATTTATACGTTATGTAGCAACAAAATAAATTTGTTATATAAATAGAATTATCTACCTTTTTCAGCAATCTGTTCCCCCAGTCATGGCTTTTCATCTTGGATCTCTTGGATTTCTGACACCTTTTCAGTTTGATAATTTTCAAGAACAAGTTACAAATGTATTAGAAGGTATTATTATTTTATTTTTTATTTTAGTATTTCTTGTTTTTATTTTTAAATGTAGCAGAAATAACTTTAATCCACAGTTCTGTGAGATTATTTTAACTTAATATAAAGTACTTTCAGAAGTTTAGTTATAAAATTAGAAAGATGGTTTGTGCTCATTACCAATTAACCAGGCATCCTCTATCTACGAGTCATCATTATCCATTTAAAGTCCTGGCATCTTCTTGGGACCCCAATAATTCTGCATTTGTCATCAACAAATTTATTTGAATTCTCCTGGATACCAATTGTCTAGTAGGCAAACGGAAATTAGAAAATTTACTTCCTTCCTCTTTTCTGAATTCTTCATAACCAATAAGGAGGAAAACCTCTCATGACGTCAACCCAATGATTCAATCCAGAATTGTCGTTGAGATATGTTGACGTTAAATAACCCACCCATATTTGTCTGTTCACATTTTAGCATCTTCATGAATGTTTTGATTTTTATGAAATTTTTCACAAAAATAATTTCTCTAAAACAGAAATTCAAATTTCAAAATCTCATCGCTGGATCAATGTTTTTTCATTGAAATTCATAACTTTTTTTTTAAAAAAAAAAGAAGGTCACTATTCAAAAGTGAACTAAATTTTCATCTGAAAAGGCTCACTTGTACATTTTGAATACTGCCATCATCTCAGCCAAATAAAACAATGCTTGAAGTTACAGAAGTGTTTTTTTTTTGTTGCATTCATGTTGATTTTTAATGCTTTTAGCAGTAAAATGAGTTTGTCTTTGTAACTAGTCATAGAAAATAAGAAAAGTTTTTTTTTTTTTTTTTTTTTTTTATTGTGTTTTGTGCTCGGCATAACACATTCCTTTAGAACTACTCAAAGTTGAGCAACAGAGGGTTCTTTCCACTTTCTGAATACTAGGCCCATTATAGCGCTCATAATTTCGCTTTTCTTGGAGATTAAATGCTTTAGATATTTAAATTTATAGAATAGTAAAACAAGTTTATAAATTAAACTTTCTGAATCACTCCAGTGATAAATATTAATAGTATACTCTCCTATATGAAGTACAGAACTGCGAGTCAAATTGTTAACATTAATAGAAAATGCAAATTTTTTGAACTCTTACTGATTTTATTTTTTTCTGCTAGTGCAGTCTAAACAAGTTTTCAAAAGTTCTTTTATCCAATCCTCAATACATAAAAGTGACTTAAGTAGATAATAGTGTTGGCAACATGCTTTATTTTTTATTTATTAATCATGTATTAAAACATATTTATTTTGTGCATCGAAAAGATCTCTTATGAGTCATGAGCGTATATAGAAAATAATTTCGGAGGAGGCTTAGACCATTTCCGGTGAATGGAATACTAACAATTTAGATCTTGGAAGAGTTTTAGCCTACTTAAACGCTATTACACCTAAAATAGAATATGTTTTATGAACTAAATGATCTTATTTAATTTATTTTTAAGGGTTTTATGAAATTTTTACCGAGCAAATCAAAATTTCGGGGGGGGGGGGCTGCAGCCCCCTCAGCCCCCACCCTTATATACGCCCATGTTATGAGTTATATAGTGAGACTACAGTTAATTAAATTTGCAGGTCATGCAGCTCTAACTCTGAGAAGTAGGTTAAGGTGCATAATTGTGCGGAAGAATGAAGAAAATTCAAAAAAACCTCCCACTAACCTACTAGTATTAAACGAAGTAGTTGTAGATCGAGGCCCTTCACCCTATTTGTCAAACATCGATTTGTTCCTTGATGGAAAGCACATCACATCTGTACAAGGAGACGGTACGTAAGATATTATCTCTTAATATGTGATGTTTTTATTGTATTACATTAGTTTTTATGAAAGATAAGCGGTTATTGAAACATGTTTTAATATATAGCATGGTATAGGCTGTCACTGATGACTAAATTTATTTACCAATGTAGCTAGCGGCCATAGCCACATTGAATGCACCAGTTCTCGTTGATCATCAAAGTTAAACAACGTGGGTCATAGCCAGTATCTGAATGGATGACCGACCATGTGCTTTTGGCATTATAAACGTGCTGGTGGCACTCTGTAGATAGCCCAATTGCCATATATCGTCAATGGCTTCTTACATTTTAGAACCCAGAATCACCTGTTTTATGTTGAGGTCTCTTGTTCAACTCCCAGCCTGTTCAATTAATATTTCTAAAAAATTAAAAAGAAAAAGATAAAAGTTGTGGAAAACTCAGTCCCTTTAAGTGCTCCCTCTGATGTGTACTGAAAAGAAGAGAAAAGAAAAGGTCTATGTATTCTTTCAAATTAAAACTCTACTATTCTCTCTACTGAGAGTTCAAATACAATTTACATAATATAAGACATAAAAAGTTACCTTCATTCTCTTAGAAGTTAACAAACCCTGAGAAATCAAATACACGAAATTTGCTTTTCCTCGTTTAAGATTGTTCTTTTAAAATTATTACTTTGGCTTTTTTGAAAAGATTTCTAGTCTTTCAAAAATGCTTTGATAATATTTAACACGTTCATTGCAAAGGACCTGCCCTTTCCCCCAAGACCGCCTGGGGCTTTAGTTTTATTAGTAACTAGCTGTTACCCGGTGTGCCATGCTACGCCTACTTTATATTAAATAGGTGTTACCGGGTGTGGCATGCTACACATGTTTCATATTAAATACCTGTTACCCAGCATGTCATGGTACTCCTACTTTATATTATATATTAAAATGAATGATTATATGACACTTGTTCAAATTATGAGAAAGTAAGTTTATAAGTTGAGAGCTCAGTTAAAAAAATTATTTTTCAAATTTTCACTGAATGTGGGGTGGAAAATAAATTAACCCTTATTTTAAAAAGTATACTGGAATCATGTAATTGTAGTACCACTTTAAAGAAAATCCTAACCAAACTACCAGTGTATAATTTTTTAAAGAAAATAATGTGTGGTCCATATATAAATATATATTAAAGAATAGCAACAAAATGAAGCATTTAATTAAGGTTATACTTACTTAGTTATAAGTTTTAATCTAGTATAACTGAAACTATTCTTTATTTGTATTGTTTTTGTTTTTTTAAATATAATATTAATATGTTATGTTCTATACCTTTTCATGTAATAATCTGTAACTAAAGTTTTTCTTTCTATGATTGAAAAAGTAATTGATGCAGGATTTATGTTAATTGAGCCAAAAGGAAAGTATTAAACTCTTTTTGTTCCAAATAAACTTTCACATTTTGTTGTTGACATTTTCCGTTATATTAAAGCTTCTCTTTCAAATCTTAAGGTTTATGAGCTCTTCTTTAAGGATAGCCCTTTTGTCATAGGAAATAGGGGTATCTAAGAAAAACAAATTTAGATATTTTTGTTGCAGCTATAGACAACAATGAATTAAAGCTATTTGGGGATTTCAATAAGGACTTATACTAAATAAATTAATGGGGGATTAATTTGATTTGGCGAGGGGTCGAGGTTAGCTCAGTGGTAGAGCACTGGAGCACCTGAGATCGAATCTCGAGCAAACAATAAAGACTTTTTCTTCTAATGTCTTCATTCTTGGGTTGAATTTGGCCTCACTGGCAGTCCCTAGGCCAACCCAGCCTTTAATAAATTTACCAATGGATACCCTGGGTGCTAATGGCTTGAGGTGTCGAAGCAGCCTAGGGGAAAATCAGGCGGCTGGAGGATAGTACTGACCACACTATCTCCCTAGTGTGCTGTACAGTCATGAATCAGATTCCTCTATAGTATCTGCCACTTAGGGTCCTCGTGGCCTTTTTTTTTTGCAACAATATTGTGCTCAAATTGCAAGCGTATTGAAATAATGGAGTAGTCAGATGATATAAATATCTCAGACAAAAGAAAGCAGATATAAAAATGTAATAAAACTGCTGGGTGTAAATATGTCAATAATAAAGAGGCTTGGCATATTTAGATTAATAGAAAATTGCATGGAAAATTCAATTCACCTGGGGGGGGGGGTAAATGAAGAATTCATTTTAATAAGAAGGAAATGGTTTAAAGACAATTCCATGACAGCACATTAAAATGATATAAATTTAAATATTAAAAGTGAAATTAAGTTAGGCTTGCGATGGACAAAACGTTATGAAACAATAAAAATGATATAAAACTCCATGGTTGCTGCCTTCTCCTTAATGGAACATATTTTTTTAAAGGTTCTAAGATTGAGGGCTTGGAGGAATAATTTATGATAATAAAGTAAATATTTTTGGTACGAATCTAGAAGATAATGTAATTGATTCCTTCTGGAAGTTATTCATAATGGGTATTACTACCATATTTTTTAAAAATAAATGTGGCTTTTGACCCTTTTTATAATTAAAATTGTTGAGATAAGAAATTATTTAAAACTAGTAAAAGTGTGGGAGATTCATAAAAGCATGTCAAGTTCATATTCATTTATTACACACACAAACAGCAAGATGTACATCACTTCACATTATAAATTATATAACCGACAAAAATGTTCCTCCCTAAGGCAGGAAGTATGAACAATATATGAAATATAAAATATCAAATTTAACATATTTCTGACTTTCTCAAATGTTTCTTTACACTATGAGTTTGTAAGCATGTCTCCAATATATTCATTTGACTCAAATGTTAGACAACTCCATTTTTTTTCAATTGAAAAAAATGGAGTTGTCCAACTTTGATACCAATCTCCTCAAATATACACTTCCGAATTCATTTTACCATTTAAGAATGCAGTCTCTATGTCCAACTGGTCAACATTTTGCATTTACAACTTTCTTATTTTCAACTAAATCCCAAGTATTATTTTTTTTAAAACTATACATTTGTATTTATCCAAGGCTTTCGTCTAAAAATTAATCAAGTCCGGTTCCTTTTCTTCATTAAATTTTTTCATCAGTTCCCACTAATCTAACTATTAACTAATCATCATCATCAACATGCATAGTGACTATGATTTTATTATTCAAAAGTACTCCCAAGCTTCACTATAACGGATTAAAATGCAAATATTCACCTTCTTACCCCATTTAAAAGTCGTTATTTGTTCTGGTTTCTTTCCAAATATATTTTATAGGATGTTTTATTCTCAATGGTTTTAGCTAAAGTGCGATTTTTCAAATAAGTTGCTCCACAAACAATTTTTGGCCCAAACTTTTTTACAAGAATAGATTCTGCCAGTAAACAATGACATATATTCATAATTGTTCTAAAAAATTGGTCAGCAGTTCTCTTTAATTTGTTAATATATGAGGGCATGGATTAATTTAGATACTCTTATTCTTTGTAAAAGCATAAATCATACTATTTTAATATTCCTTACCATTGTCACATCTCATAATTTTAATTCTCTTATTGGTTAATTTTCCAAGCAATTAAACACTTCTATATTCTATATTAACACCTTGTATGGCATAACTAAAATATGAAAATAGACAAACAAAGGTTAAAACTGAAATGTTTTAAAACACAGTTTTAACGAAATGTTTCGAAAAAGATTTGTTAAAAACATAAACCGTTTAAATGTATTTGCAAGCTTTTACTAAGCAAATGTATGTGATAAAACGGAGGCATAAATTAATTATTAAAGGCATAGTTTTAATAAGCAATAAAATAACATAGTAACAAAAATAGTAAACAAAGGGAATGGAAGTTAAACTTATAGTTCTACTTACTTGACTTACTTAAGGCTATAAGATAAATGAAAACACCAAACTTAAAAAAGTTTGATACAGACACTTTTGCAAACTTTATGAAGTTTGATTAACGCACGTTTGAAAACTTAAAAAGTTTGCAGACACTTAAAAAAGTTTCATGAAACTTAAAAAGTTAGATGTATGAATGTTAGATATAAACACTAAGGCTAAAAAAAGAAAAAATGTTCAAGCTTAAAACGTATATGTTTTATAGCAAAAGAAAAATGGCTTCTAAGCCCAGTGTTGTCCTACAGAAATAAATTTATGTTGTACGATATATTTACTTTTTATTACTTTAAGATCGACTTAAAAGGCTAAAAGGTAGACTTAAAAAATGTTCAAACTTAAAAAAGTTCAAAGTTAATAAAGTTTGATACACACTTTGCAAACGTAATGTAATTTAAATTGTAATTTGTAATTAAACAAACAAAGGTTAAAACTGAAATGTTTTAAAACAAAGTTTTAACGAAATGTTTCAAAAAAGATTTGTTAAAAACTTAAACCGTTTAAATGTATTTGCAAGCTTAATTCTGTCGCAAAACTGAATAACACCTAGGAGCCCAGTGTTGTCTTACTTGATATATACTTCTTAAACAGAAATATCATTTTTCTCCAAAATCTGAGAATATAAGGCTATTTTGAGAATAGGTAAAACTTTAAAAGAAGTTAAAATAAAACTTTAAAAATAAGTATAACTTAAAAAAAGTAAAACAAAAACAAAAAGAAAGTAAAACTTAATAAAAAATGAGTTTTGTTGGCTTTCTAATTTCCATCTATATTGCCGTTCTTCTTTGAAGAAGTTGCAACACTGGAAGAAAATGGCTATTTCGGAGAATTTACTCCTTCATAAATGACATTTTCGAAGGCGTAACTCCCGAACTGTGAATCCTAGAAGATTTTGAGCTAGACTACGAGATTTCCCGGATCAAGACTTATCTATGTGCGAAGTTTGGTCAATATCAGTCAAACGGTGTGGATTTGTATAAGGAACAAACAAACAGAAAAACAGACAAACAGACAGACACGTGATTTTTATATATATAGATAAAATTAAATAAAAATTAGTTTTTAGATATTGTTAATAAGTATATTTTTAATCTATTAATAATTAGTTTATGATAAGGGAAAAAAACTTTTATTTACATTTACTTTAATTTGGAAAACGTAATACAATTTCGTTGTTCACATTTCCACTACAAAGACCACCCTGCAAATTTCATTCATGATATAAATCCTTACGTACGCCAGGGCCGCCACATCTCAGAGCCGGGCCCAGGACCAGATCACGGGCCCCCGCGTCTCAGAGCTGGGCCCCCACTTCTTAGAGCCAGGCTGAAAATTCTAGTACTTTGCTTTAGGGCTTTGGACATTATAAAATTATTTTCATCTTGGGTTTTTAGCGAAATGAGAATAAAAGCCGACAATCGGTGCAGCAAAGGTCACTTTTGGTACTTGTAGTTTTATTACGACTCCTAATGAAATATTCTATTCTGGGACTGCACTTGTTTTGTCTTTTATGTACATTAAAAAAAAAATATAGATCCCATTCCAATAAATATAGGCTACGCCCGTCTATATTTCTAAACCCCATTCTTTTTACAATCTCATAACCTATACATTGTTTTCCAATTAGCAAGGCCCGATCTGGGCCCCCACGGAGCCCAAGCCCAGGACAACTGTACCCGGTAGTCCCCCCCATGTGGCGGCCCTGACGTACGCACAATGCTCACAACCCACCAGGCGGGTTGTGCATTTCCACATGGCCCACGACCCACCCGCCTGGCGGGTTGTACGTAAAAATGAGGTTAATGTTACATATATTGGTATTGTAATAATTACTTTGGTTTATTGTAGTAATTTTCACAAGATTGGAGTAATTACAGCTCACCAAATGGGGAATGAATGTCTTAACCCCTTCAGGACTGAATGCTGGTGACTTACTATCTATCTTCGGATGGATATACACAAAGTAGAGTCCTGCTAATCCAAACAATACTATGGAAAAAAATAATATTTACAAACTAATGTTTTTTCAAGATATGTCGTATGTGAAAAGTCCCAATTAGTTTGGATTTGTGAGACTCTACTGTATATATATATTTTTTCCTTTCTTTTAAACCACAAAGTCATATGAAGCTAATAACAGTGTGTTGATTATTATAATTTTGAATTATGAAAGTTTCTGATTACTTGGGGATCATTAAAAGAATTAAAAATGCTATTGACAGTGTCTTACAAAATAAAGAAACAAACAAATAGTGTTTAGATCAGTATAGAACAGCTTAGTATATCAGAAAAGAGTATTTTACTTAATCCCATGATTTGAAAAGTAAACGGTTGATTTTACACTTTTAGGATTAATTGTATCAACACCTACTGGAAGTACAGCTTACGCAGTTGCAGCTGGTGCCTCCATGATACATCCTAGTGTACCTGCTATTATGGTGACACCTATATGCCCACATTCACTCTCCTTCAGGCCAATTGTAGTACCAGCGGGAGTTGAATTAAAGGTAAAAGAATAATTTATTTTATCAACGTTTCATTTACATATTTTATTCGAGGCTTAAAATGTGAATTTATTTGACTTGAGTGTTGTTTTGAGTGTACATTTTTGGGAGTTTGTTCATAATGCTTGTCTTTTCTTATCGTTTTGCCAGTTATATTTATTTCTTATCAAAAACTATGAATCTGGAATTATTAGTATTTCAAATCGACTTATTTAAATGAATTTCCTAAAGTTATCTGAAATCTTTAATGAAAAACAAAAGAAAATCTTAAATAAAATTTACATCTATAATCTGCAATATGAATTATTAGAAAGTTTAGAATTAATTACAGTATTGTTGTTCTCGAATAAAAAAATGGATAATCATTTCATGACCTAGTCTGCAACTTAATCGTTGTAATTAATTACTTTAGTTCTGCCTAATTGTAAAGACCTATTAACTAGCTGATTTATTGGATGTAATAATTTTTTGTATTAATATATATATATATATATATATATATATATATATATATATATATATATATATATATATATTTTGTATATGCACACGCAACACACATATACATATCCATCCCTGATATTAGAATGATTGGCTGTTTAAAATCATCAAATATGGCAGAGGAGCAATTTAATATAAAAAATTACTTGTTAAAAAAATTGTTTATTTAAATTGTAAAGTCCATTATAATTACCTCAGAATTTTAGGACGGATTATCTATAGGTCTCCTACCTTTTATAGCCAGGATAGGGCTAATGCCTTTTCTTTTTGTCAAAGGAAAGCCACCACCCCTGTAGGAATCGAACCCACGACCCTTGGCACGGAGTGTTAAATGCTTACACCTTAATACTCAAAGCCTCTGGGCCTCCAAAAAAAATTGTTTACCAATTTCTTTTGATTTATTTATTTATTTTTTTTTTTTTAACACATGAATATATTGTTTAAATTGATGCGTAGCATTCAGTCTGTTCTTCATTTAATTGTCATATTTAATGTTTTATATCAATGGTTGTTAATACGAAGCAGAGGTTTGAAAACATATTGTTGAAAATATTTTTGGCAGCATAAGGTTTTCTTTTTTTGTTTCATTTTGAATACAAATTACAGTTCAAATACATACAACTCATAGCTCGTTTACCAACTACTAATGGGGATTATTTTGGCCAGTAGTCATGATGCTTCCTAAAATGCCTTATGGAACCGTTTTTAATTTAGGCCGTTAATCTTTGTAGTTTTATTTGGTTATTTAATTTAGCCAAATGTTTATTCTGTAATTCGGTGAAGATAGAATTGCTCCATTGGAGAGGATGTGTTGACCTTCAGAGGATAACCCTCAATTTGCACAAGCTGCTACTGATACATTTTGAGTGTTTTGCAGTTTGTAATATTTGTGAATTTTATTAAAACATTTACATGACTGAAAAATTGATCTTAATATAATAATTATATCATCTGAATTATGTAATAATTTCTGCTTCTTTTGAAATAATTCATTCACTTCGAAATCCCACAATAATAGTGAGGTTCTCCCTGTGGTAGGCCAGAGCACATCCGATTCCTTCCTAAGGAGATGAGGGTTTGCTTCTCGCCTGGTGCAGGTTGAGTTTTTTCATCTAAGTGCTTGTTGAAAAAGTTCTCTGCTCTAACATTAATGTTTAGGAAGTGTGGCAACCTAGATAGCCCAGCACTAATGGACTAGATGCTCCGTAAAAAAAAGCGAAATACTTTTGTCCTGCGATGAATTATCTGTTTTAATTACTTTACTCTTTGGGTGAATCGTCTGTTTTGGAAGTTCATAAATAAATAAATTATTTTACTCTTTAAACATTCATAAATGTCTTTCATTGTGGATGTGAAAGCATAGCTTTTTTTTTTTGAATGATTATTAATAATATTTGTACATATATTTGGGGCGAGTTTGGTGCAGAAGTAGAGCACTCAACTCATGTTCTGGAAGACCTCAGGCACTGAAAGATTTCTTCTTCTAATGTGACGGTCTGGGTCCCAGGCTGTCCCTACGCCCAAGTCTTTAATTGGTACGTGCGAAGGAGAAGACCAGGTGGCTGGAACACAGTATGGAACGCACTATGTCCCTAGTTTGCCATATAGTCAAGAATTTGGCTGTTTGAGTGTATGAACATCTAAAATTCTGTATTTGTGACATTAATACATTTTTATGATTAAGTACTAACAAATTTCATCATTCCAAATTTGACCTTGAGTTTTTTGCCAATCTTTGTTATATCTGAGTATGTATGAATTTCATGATAAAAATTACGCCATAAGGTTTGTTTTTTCCCACTTTTTTTTTATTAATTTTATTGGATAAGCTGAACGTTAATAACTATATTATCTTAATTTATTGTTCCCCTTGCTTTCTTGGTATTCGTGCCCACAATTCATTCTCTATAAAGCTAGTTGCTACAAAAAAAGTTGAGAGTTGACTATTTTTTTATATTTAGGTTTTCTTTTAATGTTTTTTTTATACACTTCTTTCGAGAACTCTGTTTTAAGTTGTTTAGATTGAACAAGCATATAGCATTTGAAAATAGAATGTCTGCTAACTGGATATTTTATTTAGTTATTGTACCTTTTATTACAAGAAACAAAATGATTTTATAGAATGGTTAGGCTATTTTTATATCTTATTTACTTGGTTTCTTCTTTTCTTCTAAAAAGGAACTTTTCATTAAGGAACTTTAGTCTTTACAAAAAATGTTTCAGAACTAAGTAGCTCATCAAAAAGCCCCTTATAAAAAGAAACAAAAAACAAGGCAATTATTATTATGCCTGCAATTAATTAATTAGTTCTTTAATAATTCCTTGTGGCTATATGTGATTTATAGTATGAAATTGCATGCGAGAAACTAATTTATTGCATGTAATAAGTAGTTTGTAAAATCTATTCAGATTCAATGCAGTTTGCCTGCAATATTATTGCTGTTTTAAAGAAGGTTTTATGAATTTAGAAGAAGGGTGTCCCGGGTATTGTTTCAGATCTGTGTGTCACCTGATAGTCGGAACACCTCATGGGTTTCTTTTGATGGGAGAAATCGTCAGGAGTTGTTCCATGGAGATAGGTACGTTTTACATCTCGTTTTTTTCATCCTTTATTCCAATTAATATATATACTTTTTTTTCATTAGCATTTTTAAAAAAAGTTGTAGTTGTTCTAAATGTTTCCTTCATCAGCCTCTTTGACAATCAACTATGCTGTCGTTCTCCTTTCTTTTAGTCTAGAAACATGTTTGTGTTTCCTTTCTTGTTCTGTTATGTATGTATTGCATTTTCCTTAATGATCTTTTGAATGTATTCTGTCTGTCTTCTAGTATAATCTGTAGTTTTCGGTGTTGTTTAATGATGTTTTATACTGATTAAATATTTATAATGCAAATTTTGTAATGAAGGAAAGGTTTCGTTATTTGAGTGATTTTCCCTATCTTTTTTTTTCAACTTTTTACTTACCGTTGCATTTATTTTAGTGATTCTATCAAGCAATCCTTTATTTATTTAAAAAAAAAAAATCAAAATTTGGTTTATTTCCCCATCATTGGCCATTTTAAGTTTAAACTATTTTGCCAGGATTCCACAGCAGATTCTTCAGTGTAGTGCACTGCCCCTGAAGAAGCTGAAAAATCACCCCTGGATAAATAAACCATAAATGGTCAAAAATTAAGACCCAGCGACAATGAATAAAACACTTCTATTTTACTTATTTTATTAGTAAAATAATATCCTCTTATCCAAAGAATCTTATTAGTTTTATTACATTATGCAATATTGATCGAGAACCTTGTTGATTTTATAATAATTTTAATGGTGGCATTTCTTAGAATTTTCCATGGCTCCTTAAAGTTGACTTGTTGTAAGGACACAAGAATAAATTATTTATATATTCACTAAAAACCTAAAGAAAGCAGTTAGTTACAATACTGTCTGGATATAGTTTGATTTCTTTCTTTTTATTTTTTTTATTTTCAATTAATATGAAAGTTATGGTAAAATTATTTTTGCTAGTTATTCAGTTAAAATACACTGAAAGCCACCTAAATGCTTGAACAGATTTATAGTAACCTATTTGTAGTTCATTTTGTCCGTTGAAAAATTTGAATTAGATACATTTTTTTTTAGGGGGCTGGAAATTAGTTTAAATATTTATTATAGATAAGATATTCAAATAGCATTCACAATTAAAATGCTTTTCCAAATATTTTTTTTTCCTCAAATTGTGGGTGAAGGTGCTGCCATATTTCGTTTTAATAATTACTGCTTGATTTCATTTCTAAAAGACTCTAAACAAGCTATTTTTATTTTAAGGCATATCTGCTTCTAGGCCATTAGCCCCGTCATTATGTTAGTATTTTTAAAAATAATTAAATTCGATGAATGAAGAAATTATTGTTTTGTTGAGAAACAATTTCTGTTAACATATAAGAAAATAAGTCAAATGATAAGAACTGGGGAGAAGCAACATTATTTTTGTACATAGATGATGAATTGTGCGTAGTTTGTATCATATGAGCAAAACTCTTACACAGTTTAATTGATCACGATCACTAATATTCTTCTGCTGATCAAGTGAGACTTGTTAGTTTTTTGTTTTGTTTTTATGTCAAAATGTCCTCTACATTCCAAATGTTTCAGATGAATTATTTTCTGACTCAGAAGATTTGGGCAATTACCTTAGACATCTTTTACATTCTACAACAATAAAAACAGCTGTCATACCACTTGATCTCAGTTCTACTAGCCATAAGAGAACAATCTTACTAACCAAAAGTGTTAGCTTGGTTCTAATTTATGTACTTAGTGTTTGAATTACTGCTATATGACACGTCAGTTGGGCATGAGCTACAACGTATTTCCATGAGAAATACTGAACTAACATTTTTAAAGAAGCAAAACAACTCAGAGTTAATAAAGTAATTAAATTTTAAAAAAAATCCAACTCAAATTGAGAAGAAAGCATTCTTCATCTAAAAGTGAAGACTTGGTTGCTTAATTCAGAATCATTTGATCGAAATAACATCTTAATAATTATTTGTGTAGGTATAGGTCTCCCTCCTTATCATTCATCAAAAATCATAACACTGGCAAATTCAAATTAAAGGCTGATCCATTTACATATTTTTATAGTGGACCTTGATCTACTTCTCCACAATCATAAAAGAAAAATAGCGCAACTCATGTCCACTGAGAAATGTTACAAAGGTTTCACCATCATGACAAATAGCTTGTGGTAAGGTTTAGTTTTTGTATGTGTGACAATTCAAGCATACACATGCACACAGGTATAAGCCAGCAAACACACATATATGTGAAAACATGACGTTAAGGAATGATTATCCCTCGGGTAGGGAGGTAAGTGCCTATGTAAGAAGGTAGAAGTGCAGAATCTACGGGATTCTTTGAACTTAAAATCCAATTAAAATTTTGAATTAAAGAAAATTGAAGCCCCACTAATAATGAAATAAAAAAAGGAATCTGTAGGATCTAAACTGGGCTCTTATATAAATAATTCTGAAATCACCCTTTCCTAATTTTAGAATGGCTATTTCTCTTTTAACCTTTTAGGGACTATCTAATACTAGCGTATTGCGGGCCTCACAGCCTGAGAGTCCAGGGTGGCTAACGTGCCTAGTGGCCTGAATGCTTTTTAGTATTATAAAAGGGTGGCAACCTGTAGATAGCCCAGTGTTAATAGCCCAATAGTTGATACACCGTTAAACACACACAAAAAAAAAAAAAAAAAAAATTAATGCTGTGCATATTTGGAGATGAGCATGATAATTTCTGTTTAATCTTAACACTTGGGGTGCTTAAAATTTTGTTTGTTTGCAAAACGTTTCAGGTCTATCATAACCCTCAACAAATGTTAATGGTTTATGCTCTAATAATTAGTTCTATATTTTGTTTATGATTATTTAATAATGTAATTATATTAGCAGAAATGTAACTGGCTTTTTAGCTCCTCCTTATGCCTTTCCTGCAACTCATTAAAATCCGTCTTAATAATTATATTTGTATTGCTAAGAAAATTGTGTAAGTTGTGCCTGCTTCTGCTAACCTCTCTAGTAGTAAGCTGATGTGATGCTTGTCATGGCTGGTGCTAACTGACGGGGCTGGATGGCAATGTTTACAGGTTATGCTGAATTCAGGAGCTCGCAACACCGCCTGGGTCAGTTTTGATGGAAGAAACCAGGAGGAGCTCAAAATTGGAGATAGGTCTGAATTAGAGTCTCAATTTCTTTTTATTTTTATGTGTTTTCTTTTCTTTTTTATATTGAATAATAAACAAGCACTTAAAAAGAGCAGTATATAATACATCTGCAGTTTTATCTTGCTTCTTTTCCATTTTTTTTAAACTTCCAAATGAATTTAAGGCTACAGTGTTAGGTGAAATTTCATTATAGGGGAAGGGGGAAATGATCCAAACTTGTTTTGTGTCTGTGCTCCTTTACTGAGAATTTATCAGGCAGAAAAATGTTACTCATAGGTGTCGCATTATGTTAACCTGACCTACAGATTCCTCGGTGTGGGGTAAACCCACAACACAATACTTGTTCCATACATGGAAATGTGCGTCATATATTTATTTTTTGATCCGGGCCAAGGAACTGTATTAGTGGAGTTAAAAATATTTACACTATTTTCAAATTTACATTATTTAAAAATTTACATGAGTTCCCCATTCTAGATGTTGGTGCTTCCATGCATGTCTGGATGTCTAAACTTGGTATCATAGTCTAGGCCCTTCTGAATAAAATGGTTTTTTTATTCCAATTTTATGATCTGTTTATAAATGACACTTTTTTGAGATATTTATCTACAGGTTAAAATGATTTTCTCTCCAGAGACCTTTTAATTTTCAGGGGGTTCCTTTCTTCTTTATTAAAGGAAAATCTAATGGGAATCGAACCCATTATCCTCAGCCTAGGGCATTCATAAACTGAATCGGAACTATTTCTCAATATCAAATTTAAATTAAATTGTAAAAATAAGTTCAACTACTCTGGTGATTTATGCATGTTGTTCATTTGATCGCATTGTATTTTACCTGAAATGAAGATAGTGGACTCTGTGAGTCATCAAAACTGGTTACAGAATGATCACAGGCTTTACAGGAAGACAGTACTTTTATTTCCTTTACAATACTTTATTGTTATCAGATTTCATTTCTGTTGTAATCAACAACAAGTCAACCTCTCTCATATGGTTGCTTCTTACAGAGAAGGAAGCAATATTTATAATTTGTTTATTTGATCTTAACCATAGCCTTTATGTCTGCATTATGAAATCCATCCTGGCTTGTGTTGCAAATTTCGAAATGTTTTCTTTCACTAACAGTATGCTTCCAGGAAGGACTGTAATTAAAAGGTTTAATTAACACGTTCAATACGGTGAGCACCTTATGATACTCATCAAATCCTTACAGCTGTACTGAGAGCACTGTCCAGTGCTCTTCCTACCCCTTCCCAGATATGGCAAGCACTATATGGAGCTCAGGCCCATTCAGTTTCTCATTGCTCTCCCAACTTTAAGTTCTCACGCCTTAACACTCTGTGCCAAGGGTTGTGGGTTCGATTCCCACTATGGGGTGGTGGCTTTTCTTTAGAAAAAAGAAAAGGCATCAGCCCTATCCTGGCTAGAAAAGGGTGGTAACCCATAGATAACCCATCCTAAAATTCGAAATTAATAACAATGGACATTAAAATTTAAATAAATAAATTTAAAAAAAAATAATCAGTCAGATGGGAAGTAAATTAAAATCAATTGCAGCAGTAGCCCAAAGTGTTGAATGTGTTAAACAGAGTCTCGAGTTTTTATAGTTCAGTACTGAGTTGAAATTATAAAAAAAAGTTAAAAGTATTTCCTACTGTATGTTTTTTTGTTGAAGACTGAGAGTTCTAAAAACTTCTGCCAGCTTAGGGGTCTTCAAATCTTATTTTATTTTTTGTTGAGATGTTTTGGCTTGCTACATAATCAATCTTTACAAAAGCAAGAAAACAAGTTATAATTACATGAATTCAAGATTTATGTGTTACCACTTTTTCATAAACAACATGCATCCATTGATCTCTACTTTATCATAGCTGTATTTAATATTTCAAAAATGTATTTTTATTTATCATTGTCCCAAATGTCATCAAGCCATCTGCAATATGCAATAAGAGAACGATGATGTCTTAATATTATCCAGGTTTGTTTTAATAAAGAGAGGAAAAAACCAAAACCATTAATAATCACTCACAGGTATATTAATGTTTAGTTTTTCCCCTCCTTATAAAAACAAATCTGAATAATATTAAGACTTATAATGATTATTTTATTACCATATTTCAGATGGCTAGATGGTATTTGGGACAATGATGATATAAATAAAAATAAATTTTAGAAATATTAAATACAGCTATGATAAAGTAGAGATCAGAGGATGTATGTTATTTATGAAAAAATGGAAGCATATTAATTTTGAATTCTTGTAATTATAACTTAGTTGTTTTCTTGTTTTTATATAGATTTATAATTGAAAAACAATGAAAAATGAAATAAGATTTGATTGGGAAACAAAAATTGCAGCCACCGCAAATTATTATTAGTCATATTTAATAAGTTAATTATTGTACTGTTATATGTGTGAGGGTGAGGTTAGCTCAGTGGTAGAGCACTGGACTCATATGCTGGAGGACATGAGTTCAAATCCCGAGCAAGCACTAATGATTTTTATCTTCTAGTGTCTTCGTTCATGGGTTGAATTCGGCCTCCCTGACCGTCCCTAGGCCTACCCAGCCTTTAATTAATTTATTAATGGATACCTTTGTGCTAATGACCCAAGTAGTTGAAGGTGCAAAGGGGGAAATCAGGCGGCCGGAGCATAGTACTGACCACACTATCTCCCTAGTGTACTGTATGTTCATGAATCAAATACCTCTATAGTATCTGCCCCTCAGGTCCCTCGTGGCCTGTTACGGGACTGATTTTTTTTTTTTTAGTACAAATATGCTTCAGCGATGACTAAACTGAAAAAAAAAGTTACTAAAAAGCGTTACAAAAAAGTGTCCGCTGGCATTCGCGCATGTGCGGTGGTCATGTACGAAAAAGAAGACTGTATGTTATACCGTACATTACATAGGTTTGCGGGTGTACCTAAATCATATTTATGTTCCTGAATTTGAGCAGAAGGCTCTAAACAAAATTATTTTGTAATCCTATATTTATACAAATACATAAGTCTTGGCCTTAAATTCATTTCTCTCATTTTTGTTTTTATAATTTATTTCAGTAGTGTAATTCTAAATTACAGACATATCTCCAGATTAAATATTGTCATCCAGTTTGTCAGATCACATTATTTTTATTTTCCATGTTATAGTCGTACTTGTATGTGCTTGTATTAGTCAATTAAAATGATGTTCTGTTCTATTTTGGCTTGTGTCTTTGTTGCTTTAATACCTAAGTTTTCTGAAGCTTCAAAAAGGTAAAAATATTTGTATTCTTCCATTTTATTATCTTTCTCATAAATTTCCTTTTTTGTTTTTACAAATACATAATAAAATCATACAAATTATTGTTGAAATTTTCAGTTATTTGCACCATCATACTAAAAAAAAAAATTAATGGCATATGAATTTTTAATTGTTCACTCGGCTACACTTTTTGGTGGACAGGCACATAAGGGATAATATACTTAGGCATGTACCACTAGAAACAACGCAGTATGCCTATCAATCTGGCAAATCATGCGAAAGCGCGCTGCACTGTCTAATACAGAAAGTAGAAGAGTCTATCAACAATAAGGAAATTGCTCTGGGAGCATTTCTAGACATTGAGGGAGCTTTTGATAATACCCCACTAATCACAATAGCAGAAGCTATGGGGAGTTTTAACATCGATCCTAGCTCAACCAGATGGACACTGGCAATGCTGAGGGAAAGAACAATTTGTGCCTTCCTGGGGAAGGCTAACATACGTGTCAAGGCTACAAGGGGATGTCCACAAGGAGGGGTTTTATCACCGCTGCTGTGGTGCCTGGTAGTCAATTCCATTATCAAGGAGCTAAATAATGCAGGCTTCTATACACAGGGTTATGCAGATGACCTTGCCATTCTAATTAGAGGCACTGTACCCACGGTGATAACGGACCTTATGAATGAAGCACTTAAACGAGTCACAAGGTGGTGCTCCAGGTCAGGACTCAGCATTAATGCACGTAAAACGGTCATAGTCCCTTTTACAAAAAAGCGACGACTGGTATACGGCACCCTAAGAATTCAGGAAAACATTATTCCCCTGAGCAATTCGGTGAAGTACTTAGGGGTACTATTGGACAAGAAACTAACTTGGAAAATACACCTGGAACATGTAAGGAACAAGGCCACGTTTGCTCTGTGGACATGTAAGAGGCTTTGTGGTAGAACCTGGGGTCTCAAACCACACATTGCCAGATGGCTATACTTGAATGTAATCAGGCCAATTGTTGCCTATGGTGCATTAGTTTGGTGGCACCGGCTGGACAACGAACATATGAAAGCCATGGTAAATAAAATACAAAGACAAGGATGCCTCCTTATAGGTGGAGCGATGAGATCAACTCCCACTCTCGCTCTGGAGGCACTCCTGGATATACCACCGTTACATTTGCATGTAGCAAGAATGGCCATGACCACAGCTCTTAGGCTGACCTCGCAAAATGTGATTAGAGCACCTCAGACGCAGGGAGGACATTCAAGAATCTTTAGGATTATTGAAAGTATCCCGGAGTTGTGTATTCCGTCGGATGCAATCATCCCTGAATATGGTTTCAAAAGAAGCTTCAGAGTCAACACGGGAGTGGAGCGGAAATCTCTGGTGCCCACACCGATGAACATACCCAATGGATTCAACGTCTACACAGATGGATCGAAGACCTCAGAGGGGACTGGCTCAGGAATATGGTACAGGGGGTGCCAAGGGGGGGGCACCCACATCGCCTTAGGAAGAGAGCCATCGGTTTTCCAGGCGGAGGTATATGCAATCCTTGCTGCCGCAATCCAATTGAGAGGAACACAACACAGCCGGGAAAGGATTAATATTCTAACGGATAGCCTGGCTGCTTGTAAAGCCTTAAGCAACCCAATGACTAAATCTAAACTGGTCAGGGAATGTAGGATGGAACTAAATGAATTGGCCAAGAATAGAAACTGTGTTGAGATCCACTGGATACCTGGGCACAGTGGAATCCCTGGCAATGAAAGAGCGGACCTACTTGCAGGAAGAGGTGCCGCTACTGTACCAATTGGCCCTGCTCCCTTTTGTGGGGCACCACCATCGTTATTCAAACGGATAACTTACCAATGGCTGCGTGGGAAGCAGCAAAACCTTTGGGAGAACCAGACTTTGAGGCACACCAAATGCTTTATTCAAAAGCCCTCTGGAGAACCCTGGAAGGAGCTGAAGCTCCTAAACAGAATGGAACTCAGAGAAGCAATTGGAATAATTACGGGACACTGCAAACTGAATAAGCACCTTTATAGGATGAAGCTGGTCAACTCCCCCACCTGTAGATGGTGTGGAGCAGAAGAAGAGACGCTGTTACACCTCATCCGTGACTGTGAACGGTTGGATCATATACGGTTTAGGTACTTTGGTGACACGAAGGATACCAATCTTGAACCAGGTGAAATATCCATTAGGAGACTTCTGGACTACTGGAAGGTAATACTCTGAGGGGAGACAACGACGGGCAAGCACAATAGGTCGATTGGCCGCGGTGCGCTCCCACGGAGGAGGTCAGCCCGGAAAATATTGTATTGTATTGTTGTACACTTTTAGGAAGCATAGATATCTTGCAGGGTGAACAACTTTGCCAACTGATTGTCTACTGGAACAGTGGATGATTTTAACAATGCATTTCAATTTATAAGTTATGATTATATATATTTTTAAGGAGATTTTAATGGGGTATTCTTTTTTGTACATGTATATACTAATTCTCTGGCGCTATATGTGTGTGGTGGAGGTAGTATTGATCATTAGTTCGCAAACAATAAATATATTTTCCTCGCAGCTTAAACAAAGTTCTTACCTTGGTCAATGAACTGTGAGGTTTAGATGTTAGTGGTGATGACAAATTACTTTCTGTATGACCAATGGGATGGATATTTGGTTTGATTTAAAAAATACATTACCTTGATTGATTGTAAATGGATGAAATAATGTAGTTGGTGACATATATGTTGATGTTTTGCTTTTTAATCCAGGGATGGGCTATTGAGGAAGGCAGATATGAAGAGCATAGTTTGATGGTCATTTGGCTTATGAATAAATTATAATTACAAACTAATAATTCATGCAGGACAGATAGGTCTATAGATTGACAAATGTTTTTATCTCTTCAAGTCCAATTTACCTTATTATTCCATCAAACGATTAAATATTTTTTGCATAGGGTGTGGAGACATATCCACCCACATCTTCAGAAAATAATAGTAACAGAACAACTAGTTTCGAACTCCTATTTCCTTGGTAAACTTTTTTTTTTTTTTTTTAAGGTTTGCTAAATGCTCTACTTAGAAAATTATTGAATTACGGTTAAAAAAAAAAAAAAAAAAAAAAAAAAAAATACTTGTTATTTAAAATATTTGGCTTCCTGAACATTTTCGCATTTGGGAGTTAATTATTATGGTCTGATGCAGTTTGCTAACATGGATATAAAATATATTTTATATTTTCGTTGTCAAATGTCAAATTTAATAAAAAATTAATTTAAGACAAACTTTTTAAATACTACTGGACTATACAATTTTATTATAAAAAAATTAAACTACCTTGAGAAGTAGATCTAGAAAAAATTCCCTTCAGCAGCAGTTGCCAAAAAAATAAATATAAAAAATTTTGCGTTTTATATGTTTTTGCTAGTTGAATCAATTGTTTAAAAAGACAACCAAAAATTTTTCAGATAAATAGTTACTTATACTGTTACTACTTGAACGTTAGTTTCAAATGTTATAGAGCTAATTTCGTTTAAAAAAAAAAAAAAAATGGTTTTATATATCTGTACCTTGGAACAAAAAGGGCCAATGTCCAAACCTCTGAAATTTGAGTGAACTGCACGAGTGACACCATCAGGGTGGAATAAACATTAAATCCAATAGGCCAATATCTTCCCATTGTTAGGAAAAGAATATTTTCCTTCAACATTGGCCATTTTAACAATTATTTTTATCCCACCCTGATGTCATACGAGCAGTTCACTCAAATTTCAGAGGTCTGGACATTGGCCCTTTTTGTTCCAAGGTACAAATATATATATATATATATATATATATATATATATATATATATATATATACTTGCCTACACACATATATTGTATACAAGTATTGTTTACAAATATTGAAGCGTATTTCTATTATTTTTTTTTTTTTATATTAGTTTTGCATGATACCAACTAAATTTTAAAATGGAAATTAAATTTTGTTTCAGTCTTAGTGTTACAACCTCGGTATATCCGGTGCCTTCGATCTGCTCGCAAGACCAGATATCTGATTGGTTTGATTCACTAGCCGAGTGCTTGCATTGGAATGTAAGAAAGCGGCAGAAGCATCTCGATGAACTAAGTGACCTCACTCATTCGAGTTCCAACGACACCCTTGACTCACTCGACCATACTGATCACATCGACAGCTAGCACAGCTAGGTAAATCATTTTACCTTTACATTTAATATTGTTCAATGCTAAAAGAGAACTTCAAAACTCGCAGTTTAACTTTTGTTACAAAATTTAATCAAATATTGAACTTAGTGTTGTGTAGTATAGTATACCATGAAGCAGAATTTTTGCTCTTGTTTCAATAAAACCAGATACACAGCATACAAAATTAATAAGAAATAGTAAATATTTACTTGAAAATAAATTAGATTATTATGTCAGCTACTTGAAAAAAATTTAAAATAGATAAATTTTTCAATTTATTCTATTATTATTCAGTTAGTTTAAGTACATTCCTTAGCCAATGTGGGGTGAACAAACCAACTTGTTGATAAATGTGCTTAGTTATTCAGCTCTTAAGTAAGGATATTAAATCAGTTATTCGTAAGAAATGTTTAACATTTGATACCTCTTATGTTTACAGGTTTGTAAAGAGTATGGTGTCTCTTCTAAACGAAGTCAGTGGTGATGGATAAAATAGCCAATCTACTTTTCTATATTTTTTTGTTAATTATTTTTCCTTTCCATCCTTCATTTTCCTTTGTAAATAATTTATAAATTTGAAATAGTACAAGTTTTTTTAAAGGAAGGGGAAAATTGTAAGAAAGTATTGCATCTAATGCGTTAAATCATAAATCATTAAAAATGAAATGTAATTTATTTTTATACGTTTTTACCATTTAAAAATTTGTACCATGTTTTAAAAAAAAATGTATTCCCTTAGGCAATCCTAGTATAATTCAAAATATTATAATTATGTTGATAGTTTTCTGTTACTGTATTTCTTGAGCTTTAAAAATTGTAATTATATTGTAAAATATTGTTTTCTATAAAGGCATTATTTTTTTAAGCTTATGTTATTAAATGAAACCTGACTTTTCCACAAGCTTTTCAGAAACTATATATTTACAGATAAGTGCAATGATTAAAATTAATCTCTCACATGAGAACAAGTAATTTGTAAATTTTATTTGGAGATCAAATGCCCTTAAATAAACTATTAATAAAAAATTGTATAACTTTTTTATTTGTTTTAGTGTTCAAAATGCCATTAACTCAGTAGTCCCTTCTTATAAATCTTAGGCGAACCATGTCTGGAGAAACTCATCATTCAATTCTTACTTGGATAAATTTTGTGTAGAAAAAATAAAATAAAAAATATATGAATTATAAATCTAAATTGAAGGCTCTTGACATGTTTACTGTAACTCATTCGCATCCAGGATATTCACACAATACATACTTACGTACATCAAGCATACTTGTATACGAAATATTTTCACACATTATTCACTCAAAAAGTCCGACTTGCAGGAACCGTGTCATCTTTGCATGGCACCGTTCTTATCCCTAGTGCCATTAGCAAAAGAATAGAAACAGTTATTGGTAGCGTTTGGTCTTTCGTTAAAAATATAAATTAAATCTTAAAGAGAAGGAAGTTTAAGGTGCCACAAAAGGAAACTGACAGTATCCTTAGCGGAAATGACTCGCCCGCCATCTCAACGTTCTCTCTAGGAAACCATTATTGTCAATAAGTTTCACATTTTCATGCCTTCTCTCATTAAAATACTAATTTTACTGATAAATACAATTTAAAACAAAAAATAAGCAATGAAAAGGTGAGTTAAGGAAACACAAAACCCCTTTCAAAAGTTTTAAGCACTTATTTCTCCTATTGACATTGCCCTATCAAAAATTGCTTCAGAAGAATTTAGTAAGCATTCAAATGGTCACCTTTCAATTACCACGATTTCCCAACCGATATGTTTACAAAAATATACAAAGATCCAAAAACATTTCATGTCCACAAATAAAATATTTGTTTTTGAATACTTCCTTAACTCCAAATCTAACCAAAATTTAAAATTTTTAGTTTAGATGAAGTTTAAAGATTTAGAAAATATTTCATTTAAATCCCACGATTGTAAGTACCCACCAAAAATAAATGAGTTACAAAAACATTTGTTCCACTTTTCTCAACAACGGTTACAGATATCAAATGGTTTCATTCGTTTTCCGATGTTAAGAAACCTATAAAACGAGTACCTGCAAGCATATGAACTCAAGAATGTGAGTGTTACGATTTTTTTTGCTCAAATTTTGCTCCTAAAAGAGCCGACATCCATGGTGTGCAGCGAGGAGTTTTCTCAATGAGATGAGAAAATTCCTGCCGCCAGTGAGAATCAAGCCCACTATCTCCCGCATGAGAATCTAAGGCGTTAGCTACTAGACCACGAGGACACCCGATTTGGAGATGTAGTGATTTTTTTGTTGTCATACCTGTCGGTGGAGACCGTCGTCACTGGCATCTGTGCGAGTACTGTGGGCGAGCGCTTTCGACGTAATAACGGTATTTACGTCGAAAGCGCTCGCCCACAGTACTCGCACAGATGCCAGTGACGACGGTCTCCACCGACAGGTATGACAACAGTATATTTACTGGCGGACCTAACCCCTTAGATTATTTACCTAGTGATTTTTTCTTAATTAAATGTATTTAAAAAAAAAACAGTTATGTAGAAGAATTCTTAATTGCATGGTTTTGTTTTATGTTATATTTATTAGGCAAGTAAAAAAAACAGATACTTTGTCTTTTAATATCTAGATTATTTTGGTGGATTACGATTATTTCTAAGATTTTGACCTTCTGTAATGACATCCTTGCGAGGAGGTCCCGTTGTACCAAATCTTTCCTCGCCTACAGAAAGGTTTCTTTCACCTCCTGAACGTAATAAAAATCTCACTGTTGAGTCTGTGAATCGAGGTTTTGGAGGTGGAAGCTCTTCCTCAATGATTTCTACCTCATCGACAATTACTACTGGCTCTGATCTTTCCAAAGCTATCAATATTTCCGAATGTGCCTCTTCTTCTTGTAGTTCCTCTTCAACTGGAACTTCTACAAATGAATGCAATTCTTGTAGTTCCTTTAGCTCCTCATCCCATGTCAGTCTTGATGCTGTCTTCTTTACTTCTTCTGTATGTTCTTTTTCTTTCTTCAGCTCCATATTTGTCAATTTCTAAAACAACACAACGGTTTTAAAATGAATGCCTTAGTTTTTCAAAATTTGTAAAAAAAAAAAAAAAAAAAAAAAAAAAAAAAAAATTGACTGCAAGAGCCTCAGGGGTAATCTCGAGTACCTTATTCTTGACAATATGGCATACTAGGAAGATGGTTTGGTCAGTACTATACTCTGTCTAGTTGATTTTCCCCTTTAAAGATATCCAATAAAGGTTGGGTGGTTCTAGAATCCTAATCCCCCCACAAACAATTACACAAGAAGATAATTTTTTTTTAGGGCATGTACCCTATACAAATGGACTGTGTTACAGAGATAGTCTAAATACATCAGTATTTCTTCTATTTAATAAATAGTGAAATTTAATAACTAAGAGCAATAGCTGTCAATTTCTTATGATTTATTGTTTCCAAGTTATTGATGGGAAATAAATGTTCTAAGATAGAGAACTGTTCTGTTGCTATTCAGTGCATTAGTGTAATTTTAACTCTGAAAAAGTCACTTTTGAAGATTTCATCACACCATATGTCATTTCAATTAGTTTAACTATATAAATTTGGAACAAAAATACCCAAACACTGTTTTCTTTTGAAAGGAAAATCTTTAGAATTCCCTTTCTGAACTCATTCATGGATAAGAACGATATTAAAACAAACTAAGATGACATGGTTAAGAAGACCTGAATATCCCTCATCTATTTTTAATTCAGGTAAGATGCTTTATATACAATTTTCTTCACATTTCATTTGAATGCAGAATACCTCATTCTTTTGTAGAATGAATTCGCCATGATTAATGTTCGCTTACATAAAATATTCCATTTTTTTTTCTTTTCAAGTTATTATAACATTGATTTAAAAACATCAAAAACAAAAACAAAACAAAAAAAAAACAGAGTAAGAAAATTAAGTAGAAGAAAAAATATCAATAATATTTAAAATTTCCACATTAATTACCTCTGCATTAGTTAAGTCTGTGGCTATTAATTTTTCTAAATCATGAATATAAAGTCCTTTTTTCATTGCTAAAGTAAATCCTTGTACAGTATAACCAGCATACCTTCCGAATATATGTAAACCAACGACCTTTTCCATCTATACAAGTTGAAAATAAAATTAGTTAATCGTTATTAAACAGTTTTAAACAAATATCTCATCTACAATTGAGGTTATATTTCAAAAAGCATAATAAGCAGCTTTAAGATTAACTACAATACAAAATATATATACAATGTCAAGATTAAATAGAATATAAAACGTTCAGATTAACTAAGATATGCAGACACTCAGGCCTGAAATGTTTATTAACTTGACTTAAGTATAATAACACAAGAGCTTAGTCATGATGGATGGTCCAGTGGCTCATGGCCACTGGACCATCCTGCCTATCATTTCCAGTCGCTAATTCTCTGAACACTGTTCTTTAAATTTTTGCTTCTCTCTAAATTTTTTGTCGCCAGCAATTTAGGAGCAAGCACACCTTTCATTCTGTCAAGATTTGTTTTCCATTTCTTACCTCCAGAAATAGATGTATTAGAACAAAGAGAGCACAAACCCAAAGACGAAAGGGTTTATGAAACACCCCCCATCAGCTGAAATAACTCTCATCTTTTGAAGTACACCCCATCAGCTGAACAACCTCCCTCCAGCCAAAACACCCCGCATCACCTGAAATAACTTCTATTAGTTGATGTGCCTTCCATCAGCTGAAACACCTCCAATCAGCTGGAATACATTACATCAGGTTTGGATGGAAGTCACAGCTAAAGCATGTTCTATGCTAAAATGAAGGTTCTCAGATCATCAGCTGTACACACTTCATTTGACCAGCTGACTGGTCCAACTGATATTAGATAATTATTCAGGAGGTTACTTCAGTTATAAATGATTGTGAGTTCTTGCTTTGAAAGAAGACGTTTTCTTTATACACACATACTTTCAAATTCCCCTACACAAAAGGACCATTGGGGTTAGATGAGGTGGCCCAGGAAAGCGCCCATCCAAATGTTTCTTGAAGTGCCCTCAGTTTGTCATGGGCTAAACAGAACATTCTTTCTACCTTCAGGACAGGCATAAATAGCATAAAAGTACATTCTAATATTCAGCCATAATAAACGCACCTGGGGCCTTTCTACGTGGCAAATAACTTTAATGAATGAGTGAGTCCTATTACGGTGACAAAAAGTAGTGTCTGAATGCCTGAACCATCTCCTGTAGACGCGAATCCCTCCTAGTAGTGTATCACGAGCTTGATTCTCACTTAGTCCGATGAAACTATATTCACAGGGAGGCAAGAAAATCAAGCCGGACGTGGACAAATAATTCATCCACTTCTTTCTTTTTGTGAAAATCCTCTGTAATAAAAAAACGAAGAATAAATTAAGTATAATTAAGTTATGAGGAGCGTTTTCATTTGTACACAGATAATTCTGGAGTTAGATGAATCCTCAACACGTTCGTATAAAGGAGGAGAAAACATACATTTGATTATACAATCATTCAGGCAATTGTATAAAAAAAAGAATCATCTTTTGCTTAGCCATATCATCCAAAAATAAGTAAATTGGCATGTATAATCATTATCCTTTATGCCAAAAATAAAGCGTATCCTCCCAAAAATAATTCTTATTAGAACCTCATAAGCTCTTTAGTAAAAGTTTGTTTTTAAGGTCTTTTTTTCTTAAAAAACGGATGATGTGAACTTGAGAAAAGCTGAATATTATTAAAACATGATTACTAACACATTGTTTCTTAAATTTATTTATATATGAATGTCTGTTAACACGATGCCAGCCAGAATATTTTTTTTCACGACGAACTTGGAAGATTTATAGCATTCTCTTACCAAACAATTTGAGTTCGTTAACCACCAAAATCGGTCCGTCCGGGGGGGGGGGTCCACTCCAGACCCAAAATGTTAATTTGACCATACCATATTTGTGTTATATTGCATCAAAACTCGATATTCGTCGTCATCATCTAAAGGGAAATACGCCCTAAGAATAAACAAAATCGGTTTATTAGGAGGGGGTGTTTACTCCGGACCCAAATTACTAATTTGCTCATACCGACAGTTCTTTCTCGTGCATTGTAACGAAATACGGTATACCTCGTCTAAAAAGAAATATGTGTTTCAAAAATAAACTAATTCGCTTCATTAGAAATTGGAGTTTAATCACGAGAGGGAAATTTCAGTGAAGTATGTTAGCAGCCGTGAGCATCTAGATTTACTGCTGTCTGTCAGACACTACTCTATGAACACCAGAGTTTAACAATCCCCAAGAGGTCAGCTTTATAGGCTCTGTTGCAATCCTAGCAGCCTGTATACTTTGATCCCCGATGGCTATACGTCTTAATATCGTGTATAGATAAGCACTACTGTAATGTAGATTTTTTTAAAATACTCAAACGACGGTGTTTAAAAACCAAAAGATATATTAAAAAAATGCTGCCCTAAGAGGGCACCTACTTTGGACCTGATCCCGACTGTCGGAAGAAAAACAAACACATGTATCTGAATGAAGCTTTCAGGCAAAGATGGCCATGTGCAATGTTGAAGCAGCCAGCAAAGCGATATCGAACTCCCTGCGACATTGGCGTATATAAGGGAGGGGGCTGCAGACCCCCCCCCCTCCGAAATTTTGACTTGATCGGTAAAATGTGTCATAAACCCCTTCAAAATAAATTAAATAAAATCACTTAGTACATAAAAAATATTTTATTTTAGGTGTAATAGCGTTTTAGTTATCTAAAACTATTCCAAGTTCTAGATTTTCAGTATTCCATACCCCGAATCGAAGGCTTATATGCTTATTAGGCGGTATTTCTTAAATTAATCACTCATTTTCACTTTACAACGAGGTCATTACTGACGTGCTGTCACTAAATCGGATCGGATATCGGTCGGGACCAACGTAGGCACTCACGTCGGCCGTTGTCGGTCAAACGAAATCGGATTGGATCGGATCGGGAGAAATATGGGTCCAATGTACGTATAGCCTAAATGACTATCCACGCGGACACAGCTAGTGAGGAATATGGTTAGTTATGCAGCTCCTGCGTGACAGCCTTTTTTATTGTTTTATACCCTGCATGGGCAAGCCTATATACAATACATACAAAAGTGCCAACGAACCTGAACAACATAAGTCGCAGCACATACTGCAGCTGGGTTGCTAAGAACCTTTCCTTCTACTATATCACCCACTGCAAAGATGTTTTCTATATTGGTTTGGTCGTCTTTATTAGTGTAGATCTTGCCTGTCCTGAAATATTTGCACTTTGTTTATTACATTATAAAAATTCCAAAATTAAATACAATTTGGCCTTCCTACGGCAGGAGAGGGGAAAAACTCTAGAAGTTAGATTAAATTTAAATTATATTTCCCATTCGAAACTTATCGAAAGAAGTCCACTTCATATTTACCCTGGATTTATGTTCAATCCTATCTTGGAAAACCCGAAATTCCCTGTGGTAGTTTCTTCGCCGGCTGCAATTACAATAGTATTATATTCTCCTCGATGTAGTGAGCCATTCCCAAAAAGGCCAAATACCTATACATTTGAAAATAAAATTATTATTATGACGCACATATATAATTCAGGACAAGTGATAATGCAAAAGCTACTGTTTACACCTACCGAAAAACTTGGTTGTCTTTCGAAGCGCGTTTCCTCTGCGTCTTGATTGGGAAAGGTTAATCCAGATTTTTTTAACTTTTTTGTAGTGATTATTTGAGTCAAACATCTCAACAAATTCTCGTTTTTGTCCCTCAATTCTTTTTGAGATTCCGTTTCTAGAGGAATTTTTGGTTTCTTATCCTTCTTTCCTTTTCCCTTCTTCCCTTTTCCCTTTTTACCCTTTCCTTTACCTTTCTTGCCTTTTCCCTTTCCTTTCTTGCCTTTTCGCTTTCCTTTAGGGCCATCGAATTGAACATTATCGATGTGACCATCATTATTATGGACTGTATCAATTTTTACTAACATATTCTTACATGATCTTTTATTTGCAGGAACAAATATAAGTTTTCTTTTGAAACATTTTGTTTTTAGTGCAGCTTTGAGAACCTTTTCACCCAATATGCGGAGATCACAGTATGGATAGCTACTTACAATATTTTTTTGTCTTTCTTGGGCAGTGTACGTTGAAAAAATACTTTTCTGTTTCATATCTAGTTTTTTCAAAACTTCCAATGCCGTAGGATTGTTATGTGGTTTTTGCCTATTTTTAAACGAATGATTTTTTTTCCTCCTGCATTTCTTGGCTTTTACGAAGGCAGTCTTTTTATTTTGGCTGAGGAATTTTAAAATATCTACAGGTTGGGGGATATTTCTTAAGCGTCCTTCCCTCTCCTCCTTTAAAGTTGGAGTAGATGATTTTCGACGGTGTGATTTAATAAATTTCTTAACAGCCTTATTCAGAGGTTTATCTTCCATTTGAGGTTCCCCCTTAAAACTGTTTATTGAAGGCTCCAAAGAGCTGAAAATCAATGATTGTTTAGAGCTGTTCAACAAATCTGTTGTTGATGGCATTCTTGCGGTCACCTTCGATTTTCCATCTACTTTTACTTCCTCGGAAACTCGAGAAGCTATTTCATCATCGATTTCATTACCGGGTTGATCTTGAGGGCCTTGATCTATTTCTGTACCGGATTCCGTTTCGGATCTCCCGAGATCTGTGAATATGTAATCATCACTAAAATCTACCAATTGATTTTTTAGTAGTTTATTAGTTCCACCGTTTTCCACATCTTCCGCCACTTTTGCCGGTTCCACGCGGATCAATAAGCATTCACGAATCAATTCAATTCCAAGAAGATTCATTCTCTTTATTATTTCCTCGACTATTTCTTCGTCTACATTTCTTAAGAATGTACCTGGTACCTGAAAACATAGGAGTATTTAGGAAAAAAAAACAGGATGAATAAAAAATATGATTGTGAATTCTAGTATTTATGTAAACAGTGTCTGAACTTATTTAAACTTTCTCAATCTTTAACTTTTCCTCAACTATATATAGTACCACGTTTATTCAACAATGAACGAGCTCTGAGTTTTGTAACCTGAGAAATGGTTTACTTTATTTCCCACTTCTTGGTACCTCAAGGATCATATGCACACATTCACCCTGATAGGATGAATGAGACCAGGATCACCACCTGGTTGTGATCCTGTAGTTGTCTTCATGAAACCTATCTTGATTGTTCTTCGTCGAGAGAACAATTGATTATTGAACTATATTTTTTCCAGATTTTGAACAAATATTATTTAAAAATAAACTAAGATCAGTTAGCAGCAGCTATTTCGTAGAAATACGAAAGTTGACTATATAAAAAGTAATATAATAATTTTTTTTTTTTTTTTCTCAATTAGTGATGAAATATTTCTACAACTCAAAAGAGCTATAAAATAATATCAGCTTGAAAGATTTTAAACTAATTATTCAATGTCTTTTTGAGTTGACAATATTTCAGCCTATAACCATTACTATCACGAAGGTCTATTTAAACGAGCTTGAGCAAACAGACGTTTTTCTGATTACATTTTTGTCTTGTATAAGCCGGACAATATGGGAATGAGTTTTAGGGCCCTGGAATGATCTGGGGTTGTTTTGTGGAGTGCTGAAGTGCCTATGGTTTGTGAGCTTCAAGGTGGATGGGTCAATGTCATCCTTACTTTTCATGTATGTCATGTCCAGAATGTTTAAGGCAGGCCACGCATCCGTTAATGAGCTTAGTAAGATGTGGGGTGAATTGGGATGAATCGTGGAAGGTACAAATAACCAATGCCCAAGTCAGTACGAGAGTCGTATTAAAGTGAGTACCATGGGCGTATATAAGGGGGGGGCTGCAGCCCCCCCCCCCCGAAATTTTGATTTGATCGGTAAAAATTTCATAAAACCCTTAAAAATAAATTAAATAAGAACATTTAGTTCATAAAACATATTCTATTTTGGGTGTAATAGCGTTTAAGTTGGCTAAAACTTCCAAGATCTAAATTGTTAGTATTCCATACACCGGAAATGGTCTCAGCCCCCCCCCGAAATTTTCCCAGCCCCCTCCGAAATTATTTTCTATATACGCCCATGGTGAGTACCGAATGTTATGTAGTTTACAAGGTCCAATTTGTCCGGATATATGCCCGGTGTTGGGTATTGTGTTGGTTCGTCTGGAGTGGATGTATGTCCTAAGTTGAAGATATATGTTTGGGTCGAGATCAGTGTTCTATAGCCCCAATGAGGGTTTTTGCTACTTGTATCTCCAAGCAAGACAGTAGGAACTCCAGTTGAATTAACTCAAAGTTGAAGTCAATGAGGTGAATTCCAAGACGGTGAATATGCTTCCAGAATATTAACGTTGAACCTTTTGCTTAGATTTGGTGTAATTACTATACGTTTTATAGCGTTGGTTAATGAAGTTCATGTATATATGTTACCGGCTCTGTTCAGGTATATATGTTACCGGCAAATTATATAGACAGGCATTCTATAGAATGCCTAAATCCAGCCGGCAATGTATGAAATAAAGCTCTTTTCATACTTTGCCTAGGCATTCTATAGAATGCCTAGTGTGCTTTAGGCAAAGTATGAAAGACAGGATTTGTAGCTTGCAGGAGTAACTACCGGCGGTGCGATTGCGGATTTATATCCATGACACCGCGTCTGATGATGTCTAGGAGACTTAGAAGAATGCCTAGGACGACTTTTGGGCATACGTGCTATGCGTTTCCGCTCGCTCAAGAAGATATCAAAACCCTAGTTAATCCAACTCGCAGGAATTAATAGAATTCTATTAAATTCTGAACATAGCACGTATGCCCAAAAGTCGTCCTAGGCATTCTTCTAATTCTCCTAGACATCATCAGACCCGGTGTCATGGATATAAATCCGCAATCGCACCGCCGGTAGTTAC
Source organism: Gonocerus acuteangulatus (assembly GCA_946811695.1). NCBI lineage: Eukaryota > Metazoa > Arthropoda > Insecta > Hemiptera > Coreidae > Gonocerus > Gonocerus acuteangulatus. Next base: position 57,853,359 of record OX328123.1, on the reverse strand, counting down.
TCCTGCAAGCTACAAATCCTGTCTTTCATACTTTGCCTAAAGCACAGTAGGCATTCTATAGAATGCCTAGGCAAAGTATGAAAAAAGCTTTATTAAGGATTATTGCTTCTTCATTAAGGATTATTGCGCATGCGCATGTTTACAACTACGCTGTTACGCCGTCTTTTATTGCCTCCATAACAGTGAACTTTAGTGCTTAATAACTTCTTTCCTAGTTAAGAGCAACTTTTTTTTAACGGATTCGTGTTTAGTACATCAAAATACGTTATAGTGCAAACTTCGAAGAAAATCTGTGCTGAGGACGCTTTATTTTAGTGATTTGCATTGATTCTGAACACTCAAATTCTACCTGTTGTCATTTCTTTCAAGTATCTAAGTAAAGTGTATGTAGTATACTCAAAACCTTTTTCATTTTATACAATGCCAAATAAGCAACAGGCATTCTATAGAATGCCTAGGCAATGTGTGTAATACGATGTACATTCTACACTTTGCCTAAACCACTCAGGCATTCTATAGAATGCCTGGATTCTATACTTTGCGGGTAACATTTATACTCCTACCCGTCTCGTCACCAGGTCAGTTCTGTACAGGGTGTCCCAAAAATAATGGTCATCCGTTGGCCAGAATATTCTCCAATGCGAGATCGGAAAAAATAACCCCCATATCAACACCCGCAAAATTGACCTTGAAATGTTATTCAAGGTCAAATTTTGTTATTGCGTATTTTGAATCTATGAGTCAAGAGAAAGAAAAAAGTCAACGGCACCATGGATCAGAAATGACTCCTTATGCTCAAAATGACCATTAACAGCGTTTAAGTGGGCCATTCCATTCCAATCGACAAATGGTGGCCGATTTTGATCATTTTTCTTTTTAACATGTTCTACTAGCATTGCCTTACACAAAAATACATCGTTTGACTTTTTTTAAAAGAATCTTCTAGCATAAAAAAATTATAAGTATATTGAAAAACGTGCCTCTCAGAGGACTATAACTCATATTTAACAATAGACAGGAATGCCTTCATGTAGTTATTCTTGAAGCTAATCAAGAGCTCTTTGCCTTTTGAAGCTTTCAATCAATCGCTGCAATTACTCATTAGGGATTTCACAGGTAATGTATGAATTTCATGAACCAGCCAGTCCTCGAGTCCCTCTCAGAATAGAGGATAGAATAATTGCCCTCGCCCTTGGGCAGAAAAAAAAAGTTTCTTCCTAAAAAAAAAAACAAAAAAACTAAAGTTGTAAGATTATCACTTCATCACCCTTAGCAATTGGGCCTGTTCTCCAGCTTCAATATTTCGGACTTCATTCCTGAGGCAAGCTGTAACATTGCTTTCAAATTCTTACTCACTCGGCTAAGGACCTGGCGAGAATTTCTCATAATTCTTTCAAAAGCCCATGTTATTCTCTTCCATTTTGCCTGCAGTGGTCGATGACGCTGGGAAACGAACTTTCGTCAGTCCACAATACCCGCTGCAGGAAGTGTGGAGATCCCGGGACTCAACTCCTGAACTTGCTGTAATCTGAAGGGAGACGTTCTTCCCGAAGGATCCGGCGGAGACTCCCGTAGCTTGGGCCAATCTTCTCAGCTCCATAGTAGGCCTGGATCGGGCGAGGGCAATTATTCTATCCTCTATTCTGGGAGGGACTCGAGGACTCGATGGTTCATGAAAAATTCAAAGGAAGTATTTTTGCGTAAGGCGATGTTACTAAAAAATGTAAAAAAAGAAATGATCAAAATCGGCCACCATTTGTCGATTGGAATGGAATGGCCCACGTATACGCTGTTAATGGTCATTTTAGCGTGGTTCCTCCCTCCCCCATAGGGAGGAACCCCGCTTATAAGGTTGATACAATGAAACAATCCGGAAGTGCCGACTTGAAAATTTCGCGTTTCAGAACCCCTAGAGACCGAAAATAACGGTGGTTCAAATTTGTATATATATATATATATATATATATATATATATATATATATATATATATATATATATATATATATATATATATATATATATTTGACTGTTCGCTCTGTAGCTCCCAAGCGAATGGTCCGATTTTGATAAAATTTGGTACAAAAATCTTTCGTCTAATTTGAAAGGTCAAGTTCGTTAACCAGCAAAATCCGCCTACTGGAAGATGGCGTTTTGGGCGTTTATATGATTCCTGGGCTAGGAAAACGAATAAAACCATTTTCAAGGCGATAGCTTTAACCGTTTTCGAGAAAATTGGAAAAATATTTTTTGAATACCGTTTTTGGTTTGGGTACTTAGAATCATGGGATTCAGTTGAAACATTTTCTGCATGTTCTACTTTCATTAAAACTAATATGTTGAAATTTTGGTTACGTTTGGAGTTAAGGAAGCGTTAGAATAAAATATTTTATTAACAGACATAAAAAGTTTTGGTAACTTTGTTTACTTTCCTTAATATCTCGAAAAAGGTTGAGAATCTTGGTAAACGGAAAAATACCATTAGAAAGCTTATTAAATTTTCTAAAAAAAAGGTTCTATTAAAAGCTTTGATTAGGCGATGTCAATCGGAGAAATAAGAGCTTAAAACTTTAAAGTAATTGATTTCGTTTATTCGAACGGTTCTTTTTGTCTGTTTTACTCCTTGTTATTTTTTAATTGCTTATAGTTGGATAATGTATTTGACAATAAAACTGGTTAAGTAAAATAACAAAAACAATTTATTGTTAGAAATATAGATTTCCAAGATTCCAAGACCTTGTAACTAGCGGGACCTAGTGTTAGCCGACCCTTCCAGGTAAGATTGTAAATCATGGCCTTTCAAGACCTTTCAAGATTTTACTAAACACAAGAATGGCGTTAGTGACCTTAAGGGTTGACACGCCATTATAATAGTTAATTAAAAAAAAAAAAAGATTGGTGGAACCAAAATAATAACTGCTTCTATTTTAATCTTGCCAAACTAGACTAGGGATATGAACGGAACCGCGCTAAGATGATGCAGTTCCTGCGAGACGGACTTTTTACCATAAGGAGTCATTTCTGACCTTTGGTGCCGTTGACTTTTTTCTTCCTCATGACTAGTATATTCGAAATATGCAATAAAAAAATTTGACCTTGAATAACATTTCAAGGTCAATTTTGCGGGGGTTAATATGGGGGTTATTTTTTCCGATCTCGCATTGGAGAATATTCTGGCCAACGGATGACCATTATTTTTGGGACACCCTGTACACAGTGTAACCAGGAAAGCACTACCCGGTATTATGTCTGTTTTAGTCAAGCGCGTATCCGTAATACAGGCCATGTCCACAACCGTCTGATCATGGAGTTTTTCAGTAAGTCCACTCGGTTTCTTAGTCGAGGAGTTTTTCAATTTAGGGCAGTTAACTTTGTATTGTTAAGACGAGGTTAGAACAGTCCATTTGCAGATGAGATAATTATAGTCAAAAATTTATTAAAAAAATATATTTAATTTGAGGTAAGAACAGCTTTATGAGAGATATCAGATGTTCGCTCTTTCCGTCCAAACTTTCGGCTGTTGTGCCTTCGGGGAAGACGTTTGATGTTTAGAGTTCTGTGTATCGAGAGGTGCAGTTTTCTGCTAGTTTGTTTGATGTGTTATGATGTAGTGATTTCTTACTTGTAGTGGCAGCAGATCTTGTGGGAAGTTTATCATGGTTCAAGTAAACTTGACTACCTCTATGCCTTGCCTTAATAGGTGTAATCTGTCTTGTCTGCTGTCTGTTAGGTTTCGAGTTTTTGTTTAGGCGATAAGAAATGTGGCATCGACTGTTGCCTGAATGTCAGCACGTAGGGCATAATGTGATAACAAAAATTGACGAGCCTGCTTTTAGCGCGTTTCCTCCTTCCCTCTATAGGAAGGCTTTCTTATTGGAATGGTTCATGACGCAATCTGGAATTGCCGACTAGGAACATTAATGTTTTAGAGCCCATAAATCGAAAAATAACGGTGGTTCAAATTTGTTTGTATATATTTTAATTATTTATGCCATATACAACAGAAAGAGTGAAATTACATGAGTGGGTCAGAAATACTGTACTGATTATAAGATGATAAAGTAAATTATACGCACCATTATAGCGACTGGGAAGCCTAGTTGCCTCAAAATAAATGCGTACTCGACACCCACGGTTGAACCGCCAAAGATAAGAACTCTACCAGGAACTCTCTGTTGAAGAAATATTTCGTCTGATGTAATGCAGTACTCTGACCCCTGAATCTTGGGTATGTAGGCTTGAGCGCCAACGGTAATCAGTACATACTTCGATTTTAGTGTAAATTTCTTCATCTCCTGATTAAATACCTGCAGAAAAATTCATTGTAAAATTGAACTAAACATTACTGCCAATTTAGCTATGTCAGCGTAACTCTATTTAATATTCAATTGATCACAAAAACTATTTACACAGGCGAGGCCCCACTCACTCATCCATGCCCGTATTTAAAGAACTAAAATAGTTAAAGTACTATTAATGAAGGATTGAAAAGAAGAAAAATAAGAGGCCCAGCTAAAACAAAACAAAACGTTTTTAATTAGGAACATAGTGTCTTCTTTTATTATACACAGGACCCATTAGTAAACATAATTATACCTAAAGAATATGGCTATTAACAAATAATAAGAATTATAAGTCAATATGGATTACTTCGATGGTATGTTTATCGGCCAAAGCAGCACCACAATTCAGATAAGTGACTCCTGCTTTTCGAAGGTTAACTCTATATTCCCAGTTGGTCTTTTTCAACTCACGCCATATGTCACGGACGAGAAACGACCATTTAAGGCAAACTAGAATTTAACAAGTTACTTATTACTGAACGCTTAGTTCAATTGGAAAAATCACGTTAATCCGCAGAAAATATAAAATAGTTGAAATCACTTACAACTTTGTTTGTCCCATCCATAGTACTTTGAATCGTGAAGATGGATACAATCAAGAGCTGCTTGAAATAAGTATTTCTTTGGGACGGAACCTATGTTTAATCCTGTTTTGCCAAGAACCCAAAATGGTCTTTCAGTAGCAACATCAATACAATCAATGAGGCAAACCTTCTTTTTTAGTTCTGCAGCTTTCTGAAAAGTGTAGCAATCTTTTACGTTTGTCACGAATTCATATAGGATTTTTTTTAATAAAACGTATCCTATCTTGGATAGTATGGGGAGGGAGCTGTCATTAAAAGAGGGGAATAACTAAGAAGATAATAAAATAACTAAATACTAACTTTAAATTAATAAATAAAAAATGTCTTGGTGAATTTCTGGTTGAGAAAACTATCCTCAACAAAACAACCAAGCTGAAGCTCTTGCAGTTTTAAAGACACTCTCATATGTTCTCGACTCTGACAGGTTAACAAATACACTAATTCAATCGAACACTGACAGCCAAATACACAAGCTAACAAACAACCAAAATCATGACACACTTATAGAACATATACAAATTCATTTCAATAGGGTGAAGGCACAAGCAGGAATAACGAGTAATGAAATAGTAGATAACCTTGCGAAAACCGCCTCTCGCTTTGCCGAGAAGTATTTGTATAATAAACTATAAATTAGAAGTGTGAAGTCATTGCTGAGAGAATCTAGCCATGGTAAATGGCAACAAAGATGGGACACAACAGAAAAAGATCACATCGATAGATGTTCATACCACAAATCAAACACACAATACCAGTTCCATCTCTGACATTCCCACTAACACAACTACTGACACAAGATGGAAATACATCATAATTATAGAGATTCAAACTTACCGACACTGGCACATGCACATGCGTTAACCACACTGTACATACATACACTAATTTAATAGACAAATGCGCACAAACACGAAATAAACAAAAATATTTAAACAAATTATATTAAGGAATGGTCAACCAGTCCCAAAAAGCTATTTACTGATGATTTCTCCAGTTTAAATAAATTAGCCAAAAATTCGGCGCTAATGGCCCAGACGTTGTTGCGCCGTAAAGAAACAAAAAAAAAATAGCCAAAAATATTTACCTACAGAGAGAGAGGAAAGAGACACTTCCTGATAAGAGTATGTCCCATTATTATTTAAGATAAGTTTTAAATTTGTATAATTTTGTTTATTTAATAAGAATTATTTATTCTGTATGTATAACAAAATTTTAATAACTTGAATCAACAACAAACTCCCCCACTATAGGGGTACTATGGTAAAGAAATAATATTACCAAAAAAATCGATTCGCACTAGATATTAGCATTATAAGGAAACGTCCTAAAATTAAACAGTTCTTGCTGGTTGGGCATTTTTATGTAATTTTAGCAGATCTCCTCGGAAATTGCCCTTACTTTGAGAATGGTCTTATTTGCTATATCTAAACATATAAATGCATCATGTAACGTGTGTAAATAACTTACTAAAGCAGCAGCGCTTCCTTCTGGTCCTCCTCCTACGATAATCAAGTCATAAAATGTTGGGTCATGAGTAACCAAGTCTTTTTTCAAATCTGAAATATTCCCGGCGATATCTTTGTCCACATCTTTCAAGTCAAAGTGCTTTCCATGAAAGTAAACGTTAGGAACATTTAGGTCGACCCAATTGTCGGTTAAATAACTGAAGACTCTTTTTCCATGTGCTAGAAGAAGAAAAAAATGGATTATTTCGTTAGTTATTGTCCTTTGGTATTCTCCGAAATGTAATTTATATATATTGGTTATAAATCTCGCATATGCAGCAACCAAAGCCACTGACAGGTCATGAATATAAATTATAAATATTAAAATATTTCATCAACGAAGTGAAAATAATTCCAAGATTGAAAATAAGTAATATAAAATATGAGGCGCGCCCGACCAGAATGGTGAACTTGTTTTTCTTTGTATTTTATCGTTTGTCAGTATCTAATACTGTCTTTGTGTGGGAGGTGTAGCTACACCTGCTACACTTGGGGAGAGGGGGACTCCTCGCTAATTGGGGAAAAAAATATAGGTTATGAGCTTGAAAAAAGAATGTACTTTAGAGGTATAGGTAGCCTATATTTGTTAGCGCGGTTCCTCCCTCCCTCCATAGGGAGGAACCCCGCTTATAAGGTTGACCTCATGACGCAATCCGGAAGTGCCGACTAGATCTAATTTGAAAGGTCAAGTTCGTTAACCAGCAGAATCCGCCCACCGGAACGGGTTTTGAAGGGAAATTCGTGCGAAAAAAATCGTTGCGCTTACTTCATATGCTTGGAAGTACTCGTTTGATAGGCTTCTTGGCCTAGGAAAACGAACGAAACCATTTTTAAGGCGATAGCTTTAACCGTTTTCGAGAAAATTGGAAAAACATGTTGTTGAATAACGTTTTTGGTTTGGGTACTTAGAATCATTCAGTTAAAGTATTTTCTGCATGTTCGAATTTCATCAAAACTAATATGTTGAAATTTTGGTTACGTTTGGAGTTAAGGAAGGGTTAGAATAAAATATTTTATTAACATACATGAAAAGCTCTGAGAACTTCGTATACTTTCCTTAATATCTCGAAAACAGTTGAAAAAATTGTTAAACAGAAGGTTACCATTCGAAAGCTCACTAAATGCTCTACAAAAAAGTCCGACTCGCAGCAACTGCATCATCTTAGCGCGGTTCCGTTCATATCCCTTTTGTCATTTGAAAAGCTTTGAATAGAAACAGATAACATTTGGTTCGGCCCTTGTTCAAAGGGGTTTATGACTTTACCTGGTCGGGTCCGCCAGACCCCAGAATCCTCTTCTAGATATACCTATTTCATACGTTGAATGCATTGAAAAATATCAAAAATTTTCACATTTTCTTGTGTTATTCTACTATAGTCATAATTCTACAAATAAAATCAATTAAAAAATAAAATAAAAAACCAACAGCATAAAGGTAATTGAAAATATTCAAAAGACGTCATCGAATCTCTTTCTCTTTGAAAGCTATATTTCTAACAATAAATTGTTTTTCTTATTTTACTTAATCTGTTTTATTGTCAAATAGATTATCCAACTATAAGCAATTAAAAATATAGTGGACACAGAAGGACCAAGAACAAGTCTTCAATATTGAGTAGAATCCCCTGCCAAATAAAGCCTATATAGAATATTATGCCTAATAAAGCCTATATAGAATATTATGCCTAATAAAGCCTATATAGTGGATACAGAAGGTCCAAGAACAAGTATTCAAGATTGAGTAGAATCCCCTGCTTAATAATGCGCTTATAGAGTAATATGCCTAACAAAGCCTATCTAGTGGATACAGAAGGACCATGAACAAGTATTCAAGATTGAGTAGAATCCCCTGCCTGATAAATCCTTTACAATAATATGCCTAATAAAGCTGATCTAAAGATCATTGTTTTGTGGTAAATGGGAGGCATTTTTTGTAAGTGCACGAGTATAATTACGGACTTAAAAAATCTCCAAGTCTAAAAAGAAGTAAATTTTTTAAGGTTTCTAAAATGATTTTACTGTTAGAATGCTGCTGTGTGTGTGGACCTTTATACTTAAGACAATTTGTAAGTTGTAGAGGGGACAACTAAATTCAAAGAAATTAAGTACGTTCGTTGCATTTGGATTTTGTTGTGAAAAAACGAAACATTATTTTTATGCTACAAAATGACTTACAACAATATTGTAATTTGAAATAATATTTTTAATAATGGGTTAACGAAGCAAAGCATTTAAAAAGACACTGGAGTGTAAATGTAATGTAGAAATAGAATTTTAAGTTTAAATTTTAATAATAATAATGTTAGGAAGGAGTAATATTATCGACTTATTTGATAAAAATAAATAAATTAAAAGCGATATACAACGAGTTGGCTAATATAAAAACAGGCAGATAAAAAATAATAAAAAAATAACTTACCTTAAATTAAGATGGATGTAGTAGAAAGTCACTATAGTCTTATAGTGATATAAAATTTTAGGGACTTTCAACACTTGTTCACACTGAGTAAAACAATATAAACAGATCTAAGGTGTTACACGGTAGCTGGTGGAAGAATGAATGAGAAGGTCTCGTATTGCAATTCTCTGTATGCAGGGTCTTCTTCCAGGTAAAGTCATATACTTTTACTGCCCTTTACCGTTATTCAGAAAGCTCTTTGTGTTTACAAACAAAGGACTCGGTATAGACCACCCGTATTAACCCAAAAGTGATTATGTCAAGCTTGATAAACTTCCTGAATTAAATTAAGGAATTTAAGAGTGCTTAAAACAGGTTCTTGATCTAGTCAAAAAATTCAAGGAGAATTAGACCATGAATAGAAAATTTCGGCCAAACAGAAGGAAAATAACAATAACAAGGATAGTTAAACTTCGTTTTCAAAGATTGTTAGTTGTAACACAAAACCGGTCACTCATGATTCTAATAAATTAACTGAGAAGGGTGATAACACAAATATTCCTGTTGAGGCTTTAAAGCTTCAATTTAAAAAACATATTAACCCACAGGAATTATAGATTGGCCTAAAAACATAAAATCATTGAAAAAAGGATTTCTTATTATTGAATAAAACAAAAACGATATAGAGTTTATATCAACAGAGTTTTCAAATATATGCAAAGACCTGTTGATCAATAAAATTAAAATAAAAAAAAGGTTTCATGAGTTCTATTAAATACATATTTTCCAATTTAGTTATAATTTTAACTATTGGAATTATTATCCAAAGGTTCATATAATTACTCAACAATAGATTCTAATTTGAAGCACAGCTATTTTCGATATCTACCTGTTCTAAAACGTGAAATCATTTATTAGGCACTTCGGATGACGTCATTGGGTCGACGTCAGAAGCGTGTTCCCCATCTGTGGAGTGAAACAGGAAACGAGTTAAAAACAGCAACCAATTAAAATGTGAGGTAAAAAGAGGAAAAACACCGTTCGTGGTAGTAGAAAATCTTACAAGGCATTTCGCTCAGAAATCTCCGAAATATTCTTACTAATTTTACGTATCCTGTTTTATAGCCAAATAGATTTATATCCTATAATCAATAAGAAAAAACTACTAGCAATAAAAAACTATGTGTAACAGATGAAAATAGGGAATACCAAGAACAATTCTAAAGAACGAAATCAACACCAGTACTGTAATCTAGATATTCATAAGGCATCTTCGAATTTTAACAATCAAAATATTGCTTCTAATTATACGTATCCTGTTTACTGACAAATACATTTGACTGCTATAAGAAATTACAAAAATAATGAGCAGTGAAAAAAAAAAAACTGCGGGCAATACACAAATAGATCCGTTTAATTAAACGAAACTAACTACCTAAGTTTTAAGCACTTATTTCTCCTAATGTGACGACCCCATCAAACATTCCTTCAAAACATTTTTTGTAGAGAATTTAGTAAGCTTTCTAACTGTTACATTTCACTTGCCACGATTTCCTAACCCTTTTCGAGATATTAAGGAAAAACTACGAGGGGGGCCTAATAGATATTCATACGGGATATGAGAATCCCAATATTCCGCAAAAATAAAATATTCTAATTATACGTATCCTGTTTTATTGGCAAATACATTTGACTACTATAAGCAATTACAAACACTAGGGAATATGCCAAAGAACTCGGAGTAGGAGCCTCGACAGTTTCAAGACATTTGAAGGAAATCGGCAAATCCAAAACTGACATTTCATCCGGTACAGCCTGTTATATTTCTAACAATGAATTGTTTTTATTATTTTAATTAATCTGTTTTATTGTCAAATACATTATCCAACTATAAGCAATGAAAAAATAGGAATAAAAACTGACAAAAAGAACCGTTCGAATAAACGAAATCAATTACTTCAAAGTTTAAGCACTTATTTCTCCGATTGACATCGCTTATTTAAAACTTTCTTTAGAACATTTTTTGTAGACCATTTAGTAAGCTTTCGGATGGTAACCTTTCGCTTCCCAAGATTTTCAACCGTTTTCGAGATATTAATGAAAGTATAAGAAGTTCCCAAAATTTTCATTATTTCTAGCAACAGAAAATTGGTCTCATTTTTCCTATCCTGTTTTACACACAAATACATTTTCCCAAGATAAGAAATTTCAAAAATAAAAAGCAATAAAAAACCAAGGGAAAGAGACAAAAATTACAAAAAGAACAACAAAAACCCGTTCATAAGAACAAAACAGACGTACTTAAAGTTTTAAGCACTTATTTCTCCGATTGACATAACCTAATCAAAAATAGTTTAGAATCTTTTTTGTAGAGAATTTAGTAAGCTTTCAAATAGTTTCTATCCACTTACCACGATTTCCCAACCGTGTTCGAGATATTAATGAAAGTATACGAAGTTCCCAAAACATTTCAACATATTAGTTTTAATGATAGTAGAACATGCAGAAAATGTTTCAACTGAATCCCATGATTCTAAGTACCGGTCCAAAAACGGTATTCAAAAACTATTTTTCCAATTTTCTCGAAAACGGTTAAAGCTATCGCCTTGAAAATGGTTTCATTCGTTTTCCTAGCCCAAGAAGCCTATAAAAAGAGTACTTACAAGCTTATGAACTCAAAAACGTAAGCGTTACGATTTTTTTCCGCGAATTTCGCCCCAAACGCCATCTTCCAGTGGGCGGATTTTGCTGGTTAACGAACTTGACCATCAAAATCGGTCAAAATCGGACCATACCTCTCTGAGCTACGCCGCGAACAGACAAATATATATATATATATATATATATATATATATATATATAAATATATACATACATATATATATATATATATATATATATATATATATATAAATATATATATACATACATATATATATATATATATATATATATATATATATATATATATATACATACATACAAATTTTAACCACCGTTATTTTAGGACTCTAGGGGTTCTGAAACGCGACATTTTCTAGTCGATACTTCCGGATTGTTTCATGAGATCAACCTTATAAGCGGGGTTCCTCCCTATGGGGGTGGGAGGAACCGCGCTAAAAGGTTCTGAAGAAAGTTTTGATTAGGCAATGTCAATCGGAGAAATAAGTGCTTAAACTTTGAAGTAATTGATTTCGTTTATTTGAACGGTTCTTTTTGTCTGTTTTTATTCCTTGTTATTTTTTGATTGCTTATAGTTGGATAATGTATTTGACAATAAAACAGATTAAGTAAAATAAGAAAAACAATTTATTGTTAGAAATATAGCTTTCAAAGAGAGATATCAAAGGTTTTCCAACTGCCTTTATGCGGGGGCCTTTCTGGGGTTGGCCCATTTGGCCCATTCAGGTAATATCATGAAACCTTTTCAAGAAAGGTCGAACCAAAATAATAACTGTTTCTATTTTAATCTTTCCAAATTAGACTAGGGATAAGAGCCGAACCGCGCTATGATGAAGCAGTTCCTGTGAGTCGGACTTTTTTTTTTTTAATGTACACAGGCGACAAAACAAGTGCAGTCTCAGAGTAGTATATTTCATTACGAGTCGTAATGGAACTACAAGTACCGAAAGTGATATTTTTTTTTTCTTTATACGGGCAAATTCAACCACTTAGGGTCACTGTTGCCCTATTACTTATTGATGATTTTGAAGTATAACTTTTAAATATTGTCAGTCCATACATTTGTAGCTCCAGGAAGTGCCAATGTGCCTTAGGCGAAGGCAATACGTAAACATTCCACTCTATTCAATTAGAAATGTATTTAATTTTTTTTCAGAGAAATCAAATTTTACATAGTCTTTGGTAATTTTAATGGAGGAGGGGGGTGGGTTAAGGGCCTCGTAGTACCCTGCCAAAGTACTAGAATTTTCAGTTTAGAGGCCAAGATCTCTTTAGTCTCCTAGGAGTGTTTTTGGGGTGGGATTGAGAGGAGAGGGATTGAGTTCTGGGATTGGGATGGGAAGATAGTTTAGAGTGAAAAGTTAGGAATCGAGATTTTGCCAGTTCTTGAACGAAAGGGATGTTCAGGTCGTTATGAAGGATTTTATTGGAAACGCAGAAAGGGGCATTAACTATTTTGTGTAAGACTTTCGATTGGAATGCCTGTATTCTCTGTATATTTGATGTTTAGGTTGTCCCCCAGAGTTCAATTCCGTACGTCCAAATGGGACTGATGGTAGTTTTGTAAATAATGAGTTTGTTCTGTGTTATGAGTTGTGATGAAGGTCCCAATAGTCGTCTCCCGTTCAGTTCCTTTCTTTTCAGTCGAGTGTGTGGGTTCCAAGTGAGTCTGGTGTCTAGTAATAATCCCAGGTAGCGCACTTCGTTGGATACTGGAAGTTCTTGGGTGGATATGGTTACAGTAGGACAAGTTCTCTTATTGAGGGTGAATGTTATTTCGCTGGATTTCTCTGGATTCACCTTGGCTTTCCATCTGTTACACCAATCCTCAACAGACTCTAGATGTTCCTGCAGGTGCAAGGAAGCAGTTTCAGGATCAGGAGAGGGATGTCGGAGGAGTACACAATGTATAGAATAGGACCGAGGATACTTCCTTGCGGTACACCGGAGAAAATTGGACGGGAACTAGACAAATTAACAGTAACTAGTGAGGGAATTATGATTTCTGTGTGAGAAAAAAACTGTATGAGGGTTTATCAATAAGTATTGGGGGTCCGTGGTCAAAATTTGGTCTAGGCCCTGCTCTGAAATCTGCAGGCCCTGGGTGTAGTTTCATGAGATCGCCTTTGTATAATACGAGAAATTCACATCTGAAACCAAGAGGTTCAATTTGAGCGATTGCTGCGTGAGCCAGAAAGGCGAACTCGTACATAGATCTCTAAAATTGCTTTTAGAGATTTCATTGGGACAATTCAAAAAGAAATAATATGATTTTTGTTTATACATATACGGTTTCGAGTCAAAAACGTACCCCTTAATAAACTCAATCAAAAATTGTTTGCCACTTACCTCCCATTTTGTCAAGCCTGAGCATCGTGTAGCTTCTGTCATGCATCTCCAAGATATACAGTAACTAAAACAGTTATTTTTATCAATCAGAAGAATTGTTATTGTAATTATATATATATATATATATTATATTCACCATTGTCCAAGCGTAAAAGTCTGAAAGTGTGATTAAATTCCCGGAGACAATTAAAAAAACGATAATATACGACAAGCAGATATATTCTGGATAACTGGATGAAGCCATCAGCCATGGGGAGGGCTGTAATTTGATTTAATCGGTAAAAATGTGTCATAAGACCTCAAAGATAAATTAAATAAGATCACTTCAAGGTGATCATCTTACGGGTCCACCGTAGGTGCAGTGGGATTCCTACATACGGGAAGGGAGGATACATGTTAATATGCCACTCGAAATGCTGGAAATTTATATGCAAATATATTATGAAATGAATAATTAGATAATTTTTTTAACCAAGGATCATTCGAAAACCCCACATATGTTTTGTTGTTTCATCTCATTGTGTCTAAATATGATGTTAATTTAAGAAAACAAAATTTAACCTGTTAAGAACTATGACTAAGAACACGAACAAACAATATTCCGACGGTTGAAGACTTAAAAATGGCGAGAAAAAGTGGATATGAAAAAGGATGAAATATAGGCGAAAATGGCATTACATATATATATATTTAATAACAATCTAAGAAAAGAGAAATAATTTTAAATTAAATTCTTCACGTTAATAAGACGTTACCCGAGCACAAAATGGGCACTTGGAAGATCCAAAGATGACGATGCCGTTTTGTTCAATGGCTTTCTGAACAAAGACTTCAGGCTGCATATTGTCCCGAGGACCATACACTTCTTCCGGAGACTCGCAATTTCTCGCCTTTTGCATTTTCAACTTCTCCATGGGTGAAAGCTCAAGTCCTGTCAAGTCCCACTCACTTCCAGTCAAGTCGGACAAAAGTTCATGTTTCACTTTTGGAGCAGCCAGAGCCCTCTGAATCAAACCAATTACTGATCTGCTGATGTCAGAACTCAGTTGAGAGTTTGTTTCGGTTAGCCCAGAACATTTAGCATCAGATTCACTTTCCAAGAATGCTTTTGACAGATGAACAGTTGAGGGCGTAATTATGTCCTCCTGTTCGTTTTTTAGTTCTTCCTTAGATTCTTGAATTTCGCATTCTTTATTGAGACCAGCCGCTTCTAGATTTTTGTCATCATTTTTAGCTTTGATTTCCTTCAACTTATGCAGCATAAAGTTGTTTTCAGTTCCTAATTGAAACGGCATTTTCTTCCGCTGTACCCTTAAGGGTTCTGAAGGCTCGTAGCTGGTTACTTCGACTTGCATTTTAGAAGCTTCATTACAAGTCGCTGGAATGCATCGGCCAATGTACTTAATGAAATGTTTCGGTGTATTCTCGACTACTTCCATGGACCAACTTGGGTGTTCATCAGCTTCCATGATTATCTGCTTATTACGCTTACCTAACTGTATCAACTTTTAATAATTTGGTACAACATTGATTTTTAAATCTAATAAAGAAAATATTGTGTAAAATTGTTTTGTTAAATGTATACATATGTGCATATTCTCATGTGGTATTTTATAACTATAAATGTTCTTAATTTAAATAAAATATCATATTAGCGCTTCCCGAAAGATATAGCGTGCATAACAATCGATTGGACGAGTTCGTTAACCAGCAATATCGGTATATCTCTGGAGGGGGGGGGGGGTTACTCCGGACACAAAGTACTAATGTGTCCCTAATGGTCTGAATTGTAGTTATATTGCAACGAAATTCGGCATCCGTCATGAGTATTTAAACAGCAAGATGTATTGTAAAAATTAACTAAATCGGCCGATTAGAGTCCGGGGTTTATTCCAGAAGCAAATTATTAATTTGCCCTACAGGCCGTTATTTTTACTTTACCTCGAAACGAAACTCGGTAGTCACGAACCAGTGAGGAACAAATCGCACTAGTATTTCTTAAGTGACACAACTCAAAAATCGGTGTTTTTCAGTTATGAATCTGAAAGACATTGATAATATCTCTTTCAACCATCAAAGCCGTATGAACCTAGCTTCAGAGCTTGTCCACCAGAGGGCACTTGTGTCACTTTTCCTGTCTTAATGCTATTGCCTTTGCATAAGCAAGTATGTGTTATTCAATTTTTTTATAAGCAGTAACGATTTTTACGCCAGATTATGTTACCACCCCATTGTATCCAGGATAAGCCTTTGCTTTTTTCGAACAGAGTGCTCACAACTTAGAACAAAATTTAACAAAAAATAATAATCGAGTCAGCTGTTTTTACAAATATAAAAAAACAAAGATATTCATGTTATTTTGTATTTGTACAGGTTACTAGCTGTTCCCCGGCGTGCCATGCTACACCAGTGTTTATTTGTAAAGAAACAAACATACAGACAGACAACTGATAGACAATTTTGACTTAGCCTATGTCACTCCCCACATCAAGATCTACCTGTGTACCAAGTTACGTCAAAATCGGTCAAACAGTGTGAATTTGTATAAGGAATAAACATACAGACAGACAGTTGGTAGACGTTTTTGACCTAGCCCATGACACTCCCCGTATCAAGACCTACCTGTGTGCCAAGTTTGGGCATTTGTGCATTGCCCGGCTGTAATCTGTCCCCAGGCCCATCCAGCCAATGTGCTCACTGTAGACCAAATCTTTAACGTGACCCCATGCCAAGAAATTCAAGGGTCGAGCCGCCAACCAGATTACCATGGAGATTATGATTGTAAAGAAATCAGGTGTACCAATGATTTTTACGCATGGAATATTGAATTTTATTTTTAAAATGTAAATTAATAACACAAATACCATTGTTTGATGTTGATTTTCAGGGACTATTTAAAATAAAGCTCGTCAACTTGTTATTGGTGCTTTCTGTTTACCTAGAGCACCATTATTTTAGTAGCAAATGTTAAAAGAGTAAAATATTTGTAGGTGTTCCAATACTTTTTACACTATCTGTTTGAGTGTCTATAATGCATTTGGATAGTGCTATAAAGTACAACCATTCAATAAAAACGAAGTTTATCGACATAGAGAAGTGAATTAACATAAAACATTTCAACAGTAGTTAGTAATTTTCTTGCTCACATGGGCGAGGAAGGACATTCATCCTAGTCAGCAAGTCCATAAATTTTACGGAAAACACCGACATAAACGTCAAAAAAGAAGATTTTCTGTCGAACAAGTTTAACAAAAGTGGGCTCTTCGCTGCCTGGAATACAAGTGGAAGGGTAATAAATGGACAATTACAGATAATGATGAGACATTAGTTTCGAATACTTAAAATTGTCCATTTTTGCAGCGCTAATGGCCTTGAAGCAGATGTGCAGTAAAAATTAAAAAAAAAGTACAATTCACAATATTTATTTGACTATTTACAAATTGATATAGCTATGTAAATAATAATACAAAAATTACAATTTTCTCAACAGTAAACAGAAATATTACGTCTATAATAAACAGTACATAGCAAATAATCATGAACATTAATGCTAAGTCAAAATAATAATTCAAATATCTTTATTTGGGCCTGTGAGAATGCAAACCATGTTGATTGATTCGACAAAAGCTGGCAAGACTGAAAAAGTAAAAAATATTAGCCAGTATGTTGAAACTTGCCATGACTGAATTAGCCATTGGGCTGTTGCAATGCAGGAGAGGCCATGAAGAAATATTGCTGAAAAAATGTTTAGGAAATTATAATGACTTTCATTTCAATCAAAGAAGTGTAATAGATACATAAAAGTGGGACTCGTAGGAACTATGTCATCATAGTTTGTTTCCAAATTATATTTATATCTAGTGTGGTTTGTAAAGTTTAGAATCGAAACTCCTAATATTTTGACTTCAGTGAGGCAAAACATCAAGCTCTGTTTACTACAACTGAGGTGGCCCTATCAACATTTACGCCTGAACCTAGTTTGTTGGGAATGTATAAAGTTTTCAAAAAAAGATCACTTTTGCTACGATGTTGCATCCGTTTATGAGATATTTAAGAAAAGTGTATGATAAGTCCAATACTGCTCAACCATTATATATCTTAGTTTGTTAAAGGTATAAAGAATTTCTTCTCCTTGTATTGCAAGGGTCAGTAAGAAAGTAGCACTTTCCTACTGTACCGCGTTATTTAAAGTGTAAACAAATTTTCAAGTTGATTTGTTGTTTTGGAAATTCCAAAACCAAAATTTTTGAAAATGGTTTTACCATTCGACTTGGAAGTGGTTTCATTCGTGTTCAAATGCCTATAAAAATACTATCTGGATTCTGCAGGTTAACAAACTTGACCTTATATAAGATAAAGTTATTTTGTGATTAATTTCATTAAAATCAGACAATTCTTGTCAGTAAAGTGCAAAGAGGCGAATGTACGCCTGTGTAAACAGATTTGAAAGCTGTTGTTTTTTTTTTCTAAATATGAAATACCAAGAGATATTTAGCAATTATCAGTAAAGTACACTAATGGGTCTCACAAGAAGCGGTGAAGAGTAATACAGAATAGATTAGAAGCTTATAAGCTCATTACATATTGGTGA
The DNA here is from genome assembly GCA_946811695.1 of Gonocerus acuteangulatus. Taxonomy (NCBI): domain Eukaryota; kingdom Metazoa; phylum Arthropoda; class Insecta; order Hemiptera; family Coreidae; genus Gonocerus; species Gonocerus acuteangulatus. Next base: position 57,834,909 of record OX328123.1, on the reverse strand, counting down.
ACTTTACATTAAATTTATAAGAAGCTGCTTTGATATTGTAACCACAGTATATTACAAATACATTGTAAATACATACCTGGTATTATTCATCTTTTTTTATTTAACCGGTACTACTTTATTCAATTTGGGAGTATGATCAATTTAAATTACATTTTATGATTATACTATGTATGTATGTGTATATATATATATATATACATATATATATATATATATATATATATATATATATATATATATATATATATATATAAACACATATATATATGTATATGGATACACATTTATACAAATACTTTTGTATGATAATATATATTGTTTATAATTAATTTTAATAATGATTTATCTTCTGGATGCCTGGATTTCTATTGAATTATATTTGAAGAGATTTCACTGTGAATGTTTTAGGAAATAACTCTTCATATATATTTATATTTTTATACATTCATTTTTTTATTAAATATTTTGAATTTGTAAACTTGTAACAATTAGTTGAATTAATTTTATTTTTCAATAAGTATTAAAATTTTCATAAGTATTGACAGGTAGTAATAAATAGCTATCCATAACAATAGAGCTGGAACATTTTCAAGGTTCTAGATTGAGAAATAATTGCAGGACTATGGAAACATGAGAAACAGGGAATTTGCAAGCGTGCAAAACCTTAGTATTCTTTCTCAGTCAACAGTGGTAGGGGATACAAGTATTACACACAGAGAACGTTTGTAAATTAAGGTAAATTAATTAATACATTTTTATGTAAAACAAACCTGCTATTTAGTGGACCAAAAACCACTAATACTCTTCTTTCTATCGAATATGTGAATATTTTCTAGGAAATTCTGTTTTTAAATATCAAAATTTTCTTTTATTTCTACAATGACTAACAGAAGCCTTTAGTCATTTCCTAATGGTCTTTAATTATTCGATTAGATAAATTTAACTATTAATAAAAATAAAACATTGTATTATCAATTTGGTAAATTTACTGGTGTTAAGCAGTATCTTTGTATTGAATAAAGAAAAATCAACATAAGGCTTGCTAAGACATTAGTTTTGTATGTTTAAAATATTGTTCTATTCGGTTTATTTAAATACCCTGTGAAATATAGATATTTATATATCAAACTTATTATATTCTACATAAACATGACAAGAACTGTCCAAGCAATCTAGTAAGCTTACATGTTTCAAAATACATAAAAATGAATATCAATTATTATTAGTCTATAAGAAATGTTGAGACATAATTCAGTGTCAACAAATTTTATTTTAGATCCTTTATGCTTAGCTCAATCGAAATAACTGGGTTCCTATTCCGAATCGGCAGGTAACTTTTCTGAAGCAAAGGATTTAAAATTTAATGTATGTAAATGATTTAATAAATATTGGAGTAATATTGCTCTTGAACTTGAGTAATAACAAATTATTCTTTCTTTCTTCTAATTGTGGCTTCATCTTTTTTATACTCCTTGAAGTATTTGAAAATCAAAAAATTAATACTGGGTTAAAAAGTAATAATAATACAGCAATATTTATTCAATAGAACTTTTTCTTACAACATTTTTATAAAATATTTTTAAATATGTTCATCGTTATGTCGTTTAAAATTCTAGCTACACCAAGTCTTAAGTTTTAATTCTTTAGTGGTTACATTAGCATTTCGAAAACAACTTATAAAACAACAAGAAAAATATATACATGCTGTGAGGCAGTGTATGATATGGTTTAATTTTTTTTAGTCAGATTTTAATCAAATTTTAGCAAATAGTTTACAAAATAATCATTAAAGAAAATTCAGTATTTATATATTTATTAGCATACTAGCTGACCCGGCGAACTTCGTACCGCCTTACAGTCAATTCTTTAATTTTTTTTTAATACTTATTCTGCTATTTGGGACACCCGGACAGCTAGTAAGATAAAAAAAAAAAAAAAAAAAAAAAAAACTTTATACGTCGACAATTACATTATGTCAAAAAATAAAAATTATAAAACACTTAAAATTCTTTTAATAGTCACTAAAAAATCACAATCGAAATTACAATATCAGATTTCTTATTATTTTTACTTGTTCTAAATTAAGTTTCATTTTTATTGTAGTAGGTACTTAATGGTACACAATATTTTTTGTTTCATTATCTGACGCGTAAATAAACAGAGCAGATGGTGTTCCAACACGGGAACAGGCAACATACAATTGACCATGCGAGAAACATGGGGTTTCTAGATTAATACCACAAACACATAATGACTGCCCTGGGATTTGTTTATAGTAAAACTGAGTTCATATGTACAATAGCAACACAGCTGCAGGCACTGTAATCAATTCACAGCAGCTCGATTCAAACTTGCACCATTATTAGTCGAATGTCGCCCTTCACGGGTCTGTCTTAACCAAATTCTTTCACATTCATTGCGATCTTCACGTTCCTGGGCAGTACGATTAGATTGATAATTAATTTGATGTGTTGCATTTCGGGTTTTTCTGCCTAAATTTGTCCGCCGCCTTATAGGAGGCATATTTAGTAAGTCACAAACACACAACACTTTAGTAATTTTATAGAAATTTGTGGCTTTTAGATTTAGTAATATTATAGATGCACAGCAAAGAGATGTTTACATTTCAAGTGACATTTTACCATAGTCAATTTGTTTTAGAGTAATGTTACCATCGTATAAAATATGACAAATATTGGCATTAATATTTATACGATACTAGTGTCACTCAATTGTTTTGCCTTCCCAAAACCCCTCCACTAACACTATATGGTATGGTATTAAAGTTCAAATTGACCTTAATTTCGTTAATTTAAATTGCATTATTAACATGTGATTCTAATGTCACCTAGTGATTACATGTTCTTATTTATTTAATTTTTTTTTTGCTTATACACAAATAACCAAATACGTTAACTGTTAAAAATATTATAATTGAGAACATATGTTTTTATTTAAAAATGAATTTGCGTTAAGGAAGTGAAAAAGACCAGAAAAGTGTTGTTTTTAGACTTTTTCAGACAATTTTTTTAATTTTTCTCTCCGTAAGAACCATCCTCGTACTTCAAGGAACATTATAAAAAAAGAATTAGCAAAATCGGTTCATTTTTTCTCGAGATTTGCACTTACCAACACATATAGCGATTCATTTTTATATAATAGATTAATAGGTAATAAAAAAAGTCAAGAAAACCTCAAATTATTTCTTATGAATTTAGTATAATGAAAATATACTACAAATTTTATGATAAATTAATTTAACCAATAAATATTATTTATGTTACAACAAAAGCACCAAAAAACAAAAGAATGATTCGTTTATCACAATTTGGAGAAAAGCATGCCTAGTGTTCAAAACGAGTTGGTTTCGTTCATTTTCTTCCTTCAGTAAGAACTTAGTTTATGTCAAAATCATGGGCTAATCCAAGCTTTGCAACAAAAAAATGTCCATCAATCAGGTTTCAAAGTAATATAGCTAAGATACATATGGAAACATCCTAAGATCGTGCAGCTCCTACGGTTCCTAGCCCGAGCATTTTACATCCAACCTTAAAAACACACATGTATGCACAATAGTATGTTTTCTCTATGAAAAACGGTATTGTGTTTCTTTCTTAGGACTATAAAAAGTTATTTGGCTTCCGATTTTCAAGGTCTGGAATCAGATATCCTTTCAATCAAGTGGAACAGAAAAACAATTGTTTTTATACGATATGCAAATATTTGTACAATACTTCTAAAATAACGTAGATAATAACATATTTAAAGGATACATAGTAAGCCAATCGATGTCTTGAACATAGAAACACCAGTAAAGAAGCCAACGAACTCAGCAGCAATGAAAGCAATTCCCAAAGAAAGGCCAATAACTAACCTGAAAGCATTTTAAATAAAAGAACATTTTAGTAAAAAGAATAATTGAAGAAAAAACTATTGCAAGAGTACAATAGGTATTTTTTTTTTTTTTTTTTTTTTTTTTTTTTTTTTTTTTTTTTTTTTAAGGCGCATTGACAAATCTTTGCCATTAGCGTCGACGTCCAGGGTGCAGCCAGGAATTTCCTCAGCGAGCCCTGAGATGAGAAAATTCCTGCTGCCGGTGGGAATCGAACCCACCATCTCCCGCTTATGAATCTAGCGCGTTAGCCACTAGACCACGGCAGACCCCGGTTTTGATCTTATAGTCGCTAATAAGAATTTTGGGGGATTTTCAACTGACAAGAAATCAAATAAATATCATCCTCTAAAATTTAACATTTAACGTTTTAAACATTTCAAATTTTTTATAATTTTCCATTCGCAACAATAATGTAACTTGAACAATTTGAAATTATATAAATATATATTTATATAATTTCAAATTATTATTATTATTTATTCTTAAAAGTTATGCAACACTTTGTTGGCGATTTGCTATAAACATATATTAAATGTATGTCACGTATGAGCTGCATTACGAAGCACATATCTCAGAAAGGAGTTAAAGTGCACTGCATTCTTGAATATGATAGTTAAAATTACCTGTATAAATTCAAAATAAACACAACTGACTCAATTAATAATTTTTTTAATCTGGTTCAATTAATAACTATCAGGGTAGTAACCTATAGATAACCCGTCCTAAAATTCGTAGTTAATAATAACACAGGTCTACAAAAATAATCTTTCTGAAATTTGATTTGATGATTTTGGTCAATCTCTATGCTCCTTGGCGTGCTGAAGCAGAACATGAGGTCAGTCCCTCTCTATCACGTAAGGAAATTGTTCAATCTCAAGTAAGGGCAGAGGTACTACCATTAAAAGAAAACAGAATTGGCGAATAAGAGTTTTCATTTATTTCCATGATCTTTTAGTTATTTCAATGTTGTTTACTGTACAAAATACATAAATGTGTAGAAATAACAGCTTCAGAATTAACAGTGGCATATTTAGTTATTATTTTTATGAAAACGTATTTTTTTCTCTTGAAAATTTCTCCGTGTTTGTTTCCGGCTGTAGGACTCTTCAGATGATTCACGCTGCAGCATCCAACAATAGTCAGCCATCATGTTTACGTTCCATTTGCCCTGATACCTACGTTCCATTTGCCCTGATACCTACGTTCCATTTCCTGGATGTCCTGATGGAACCTTTCCCCTTGTTCTTCACTTACTTCCCCTAAGTTTTCCGGAAAATAGTCCACATGTGAATGTAAGAAGTGAACCTTCAAACTCATGTTGCAGCCTTGTAATTGAAATGCCTTCAACATGCGTTCCACGATACTTCTGTAGTTGGGATCCTTCACGTTACCAAGGAACTTCTCAACAACATCTTTAAAATAATTCCAAGCTTCCTTCTCCTTCTCATTCATGGTCTGAGTGAAATGTGGATCTGTGAAAAGTTTCCGAATATCTGGGCCTACAAAGATCCCCTCTTTTAGCTTTGCATCACTTAATCGTGGGAACTTGGAGCATAAGTACTTAAAACATTCACCTTCGTTATTGAGAGACTTTACGAATTGTTTTATCAGCCCTAGCTTTATGTGTAGAGGAGGTAGCAGGATTTTGTCAGAAGGAACCAAACTTCTCCTAATTACATTTTTTTGGCCTGGCGACAGAGCTCCTCGTGATGGCCAGTCTTTGTTGTTCCAATGGGAATTTCTGTCTCGGCTATCCCATAAACATAAAAAACAAGGGAACTTGGTGTACCCTGATTGCTGACCTAAGAGCATAGTAAGTACTTTCAAGTCTCCACATATCAACCAGTTATGCTCATTATAATGAATTTGTTCGAGAACTAATGACAAATTTCCGTATGTTTCTTTTAAATGTACCGAATGGCCAACTGGAACTGAAGCATAAGTATTGCCATTGTGCAACAAAACAGCCTTTAGACTTCGCTTTGATGAGTCTATGAATAGACGCCAATGAATCGGGTCATATTGTATACCAAATTGACCCATCAGACCAAGAATGTCTTTGCAATAAATAAGATTCTCATCCAGAGCAAAGTAAGGAACAAAAACTGCTTCACGGTGTCGATACCATGAAAAAGAAGTGCCTGGCTGTAATAAATTTTTGTTTTTAAGACGGGAGACAAGTAACTGAGCTGCATCTTTTGGAAGTCCAAGATCTCTCACTAAGTCGTTCAACTCCTGTTGAGAAATAAGCTGAGGTTCATCTTCTGAACTGCTTGCTTTGAACTCACTGTGTACTTCATCGCTCTCCGACATACAGTCTTCTCTATTAGCTTCCCTATCTATACTGCCCAAGTCATGAGGGGGCTGAGGAACTGTCAATCCAGTACCGTGTGGTACCGGACGACTAGCAGATTCCACATTAGGGTAGTTAATGAGCTTATGATTTTTGGAATTATAGCCTTGAACATGACAATTACAAAAGTGGTTTTTTAACGTGGTTTTTTTGCTCCCTCCACATCATTGGGATAGCAAATCCGAAAGATTTTAACTCTACTTTGTACCATAAGCGAAGTTTTTCTACGCAGCTATGGCATACTTTGTGAGGAGCCCACACTTTATCTTGATCTCCTATTCTCAAGCCACAAATATGCATAATATACATTTTTGACAAAACCTGTTATATTTCGTTGGTATTTCTTAACTGTGTACTCACCACAGATAAAACAGAAGTAGTCTGGACTGGTAACACAACGACGATGAGACATTTTGTCTAAATGCACTTTCAAACCTTAAAATACGTTCTTAATCACTTTGACACAACTAAGAGACCTCAGTGAATGTGTTCACTTCAGTTGATACTACTGAACTGAGAGAATGAACAGAAATTTAGCTCCAAGTTCCTGATACAACAGGTTCAATCTCATTTAGCTTCAGACGGTGACATCTGAGACCAAACAAGTACGTTCCTGTCTGAACAGGTCGTGCCTAGACACCCTCAGGCCTACAACATCTACTGAGGGAGTCATTGCCTACACCACCTAGTGAAAGTTGTCTGTTTATAAAAAGAGAAATCGTTTGGAAAAAAAAAAACCTACTTCTTACCAAATTTATGTGTATAGCAGGTATATTATGTTCTATGGATTTGAAAAAAATCTGTACGTGATAGAGAAAAAAGGACTTCATTCTCGGCCTCAGCACACCGAGAAACACAGAGATTAGCCAAAATCATCAAATCAAATTTTTGGTTGTAGACCTGTGTAATGGATGTTATAAAATTTAATTAAATAAATAATTTATTTTGGGATTAAGCCCCCACTTTCAATGGAACAATTTTGATTATTATTTTTACAAAATGTGTTCTTCATTGGCGGAGTATATTGAATCTCATTGCAAGGAAATATGAATAACGCCCAGAAGACAGGACTCACCACACATCTCCCTAGTCTCAAATCTTTACAGTATTTGCCTCTCTGAGCCCTTGTGGCCTGTTACAAGACATTTATATGCATACATATATAAATTTATGTGTGAGTGTATATATGTATATATATATAAATTTTAACAGAGATCATTTTCGATATCTAGTAGGTTGGATTGACGAGGATTTGAAAAAATTTTTCAAAAATCCTTTCTTCATGGTTACATCCTCGTTAAAAATTATACTTGAATTAAAAAATGCAATGCATTTTAAATATATATATATATATATATATATATATATATATATATATATATATATTAAAGAAATGGTGCTGATCAAATCCCTTCTCAAGTGTACTAAAATCCATTTAACATATTAATATAATTTTATTTAAATTATATTTTTCATTTTCATGGGTAGACAAATGGATTAAAGAAATGAGGAAAAAAATGATTTCTTTAGATCTCTAAAGAAAATAAATAAATGTTTTTTTCTATTACCAAGGCCAGTTTTACAAGTTACCTACTGGTTGTCTCCCCTTCTAATTATATATTGTTTATTTGTCAACCTCCTCCAGGTGTGCTTCGAACCAAAGTTATCGAACCCCAACTGACCCTCTCAAATCACATAAACATAAATAAATCTGGGTTTCACACAAAATATGAAATTCTGTAAAACTTTTGTCAAGTCCTTTTTGTAAGGTTCTAAAGTGGAGCAAATCCTAAATTAGTTTTGCCCAAACATGTCCCTTAAATGTTTATTCTTTAAAATAAACATTAATTACTTTTTTAAATGAATAAAATGTACAAACACAAATTTGTTAGTACAAGTGCATCAGAAAGAAAAGTTAAAGGGTACCAAAAGTTCTCAGGCAGAGGTGTGATAATGCCGAGACTTTATATCTTAACTATAACTTAGACTAACTAGGCTACTTAGATAATTAGAGAAAAGATCAGGATTAGGATAATTATTTCAATTATTAATTTTACTAATAGAGAAAAGATTAGGATTATTATTTTAATAATTATTTTCTGCATTGACACATACTCTTTGTCTTTAGAATAGTAATCGTCATCTTCAAATTCATATTGTAAGCTAGCAACAACATTTCCATCCTGAAAAAAATAATATTGAATAAGTAAAATCATTTTAAAAATATTTAAAAAATATAACAAAATTCAGGAAATTGTTTATAAAATTTTTTCATCAGTCTGGAATCCCTGGAAACAAACAAATGGGAAAGAGTTTTTGTTTTTTTTTTTCATTGCAAAAATATATACGGGCTATGACCAACTTTGAACATCTGTAAATATAATGTTAAATTATTTCTTACGAAATTTGAGCTACAAATTTTAGAAACATCTGAGGCTGAAAAAATTATAAAAGGCACTTTAAATAGAAGGGAACTATTACATGCAAAGAAAAAAAATAGGTCTAGAATTAGGACATTGCTATTATTATATTATTTGGGAGGTCCAGCAACAATGAGTTTTAAGGCCTGAGCAGACAGTGCCTAGGGCTGTGGTGGGTTCGAGTCCCATTAGGGCTGGTGGCTTTTCTTATAAAATAAAAAAAATAAAAATGTATTAATTTAAAGTTTAACATCAACTAATTCATAACACAGACTTTAAGGACAGTTTATCTACAGGTTACCAACTTTTTTTAGCCAAGATAAAGAAAAGCCACCAGCCCTAATGGGACTCGAACCCACCACAGCCCTAGGCACTGTCTGCTCAGGCCTTAAAACTCATTGTCGCTGGTCCTCCCAAATAATAATAATAATAGCAATGTCCTAATTCTAGACCTATCTTTTTTCTATGCATGAAATAGTTCCCTTCTATCTAAAGTGCCTTTTAGGTGAAATGGCTACTACTAGATTTGTTCTCATCACCCTTACTCTGAGGAAAATGTTCCTCCTTTTTGTCAGTTTTATTCAAGAAGATAACCAATTTACTGCTCAGTTCATTTCAGAAACTGAAAACTGCCCTCTTTAGGGCAATTCAGTTTTTTTTTTTTTTTTTTTTTTGGTCAATTCATGCTATAATACAGTGTTGGGCAAAAATTATTCAGAATAATGAATTAATTTATTATTTTATTCACGAATGAAGAATAATTACTTTTATTCATTATTCAGTGAATGGAATTTATATTTTATTTACAAATTATTCTAATAATCAATCAGAATAATCATATTTTATTGAATAATGAAAGATATATTATTATGTCGATAGCCGGAATTATGTATATATACATATATATTTGTGGTGGATTTATTCAGTAAACTAACTGGACATAAAGAATAACGAATGATGAATAATGAATAACGAATAATTCATGATGTACCGTTTGAATAAGATAATTTAGTGAATTATTCATCATTCACTAAAAATTTATTTGAATGATCATTCGAATAATGCCCAACACTGCTATAATAGGAGATAGAATTCTTTATTTATAAACTAATTAATACACAAATATTCTGGCCTAAATATGGATAATTCTTCGGTAGGACCTGTTTAAGCCATCATTGAAGGGTAACAAAATCGGTGTTTTTCAGTTATGAATATGAAAGACATATCTAAATATCAACATAGGTAAATATCTACTTATCAACACTGTATGTACCTAGCATCAGAGCTTGTACACCAGAGGGTACTTGTGTCACTCTTCCTGTCTTAATGCTATTCCCCCTACATAGGCAAGAGTGACACATTTTCATTTGATTTTTTTTTTTTTTTTTTTTTTATTATTTAGTTGTGTCACTTCAGAAATACTAGTGCGATATGTAATCTACCTTATACATTGGCCAGGTGTTTTGCTGTAAGAATTAAATAAGCAGCTGAAATGTTAACAAAGGAAAGTAAACCTAGTTACTAATAATTTTGTTAAAGTAAAGAATTACATTTAAATTCACATTTTATATAGGTATATATAAAATTTCATACAAATTTTAAGCTGCAGAAAATTGCAACCCCCTCCTACAAAACCATTAGTTCTTTAAAGAAATTTACTCTTCTCAAATTTCTATTTTTAAATTTCTAATTAATTAACATTTTATTTTTATACAACTTATTCAATCAGTTTTCATTTATTTCTGTTAATGATAAACAATCACATAAAATTAGCATCAATCAATGACAATCAAGTCCATTTCAAATTAATACTGGATTTTTTTATTAAAATGTATAGTAATTTTTTTCTATTTTTCATTCACTGAGAACCTCACCATCCAAGCAATTTCAAGCTGTGAGCCGTTAACACACCATGTCAAGGGTCATGGGTTCTATTCCCACTAGGGGGGTGGCTTTTCTTTGGAAAAAAGAAAAGGCATCAGCCCTAACCTTACTACAAAAGAGTGGTAACCTATAGATAACCTGTCCTAAAATTCTGAGTTAATTATAATGGATGTTAAAATATAAATAAATTTCTAATGAAGCTACTAACCCTGGTCCAGAGAGCAAGTATTAAAATAATGAGGTTGGCTAGTAGAACCAAGAACCTAGCTGGAATTAGGCTGTCTGCTTGAAAAGACATTTTTTATTTTAATTTAATTAGTATATGGAAAACAAGTATGTACACTGGGGATATAACTAAATTTTTCATTCCATTGTGTTACAACCAAAGAAGATGGATTATAACATTAAGTAATACTTCAAAAAACGATTTTCAACAACAACAAAAAATAAAGATGAAAGAGGAGACCAGCTAAGTTAACATGCTTAACTATAACATTCTCTGTTGCCAAGGAGACAAACATAAAACAGAAGCATTGGCATCTGTTGGTTTGAAATCAGCGGGAATTTAACAATTGGGAGCCAAAGAGGTATACGAATCTGTTAGACATAGAGGTATACGAATTTTCCTCTCCCTGAAATAACAGCACAAAGTCTGTATTGAATCTAAGTAACTTTGCCTTTCAGTTTCTCGTAAATATTGAGTTAGTAGATAATCCCTACTATCTCAATGCCAGTAACGAAAAAACGACGTGTTACGAACGAGTCAATGAAATGAATAAAAACAATTTTATCAACTAATTTTAAATCGGCCTACATTGGAACGGAATTTAATTTTCGACAAAACATGCTAACCCTAGGCGAGAAAAGGAAAGCTTACAATAAAATACTTTCTTTGGTATCAACTTGCTAGGTTTGCTGGGAACTTAAACAATAAACTATTTTTGCTGTTAAACATAAAAGAAATGGCTGCTGATAGCAACTCTCCAAGAAAGATAGATATTTGGCGCTAAAATAACCCCATTGCAGATAAATTAGTCTCTTTCGAATGTTTAAGTATCACGGCTTTATTATTAATTAATTCCTTAAAAAAAAAAAAATCAGCCCCGTAACAGTCCACGAGGGGCCCAATGCAGATACTATAGAGGTATCTGATTCATGATCATACGGCACACTAGGGAAATAGTGTGGTCAGTACTTTGCTCCGGCCGCCTGATTTTCCCCTTGGCTGCTTCGACTGCTAGAGCCATTAGCACCAAGGTACCCATTATTAAATTAATTAAAGCTGGGTTGGCCTAGGGACGGTCAGGGAGGCCGAATCAAACCCATGGAAGAAGACCCTAGAAGAAAAAATCTTTAGTGCTTGCCCGGGATTTGAACTCAGGTCCTCCAACTTAGTCCAGTGCTCTACCGCTGAGCTAACCTCGCCCCCATTAATTACTTAAATGTGGCGGAATTAATTATTATAATAATAATTATAAAAATTATTATTAAAATTATAATAATAATGATTACTGACCTTCCGCCACATTTAATTTACTGCGTTCTACTCAATTAACCTATTTTACATTTCTTTTTAGTGTTGCTACATACGGATGACACCTTGGTTTAAAGACAGCATTCTAATACAGAATATAAGGGAACGATAAGAGAATGTATCTGCAGCAAATAAGACTCTCTATTAGCATATACGGAAGGATACATTAATACATTTATCTCTGTCTGTTAACACGATAGTAGTTACAAGTTACAATTTTCGTTACTACACTCGGCGTACAACACTCTCATAACAAGTGCACAAGGTCGCACCGGGTACCTTCCAAGCCTGCGGGATTCAATGTTAACCAATTTATGCTGATTCGGCTGCTGAATGGAGAGATCGAATAGAGCTGACCCAAAGTGAAGAGTGACCAAGTATGACGTGTTTTAGCTGAAGGGAATTTTTATCAGTAACTGGTGCCAAGCGAGGTGACGAGCCTTGTTATGTTCAACCACAGGTTGGCCATAGCAATCCAAGACACCTAGAAGAAAGAGGAAGAGTAATACCAGAGTAGACATGCGCGCCGCGCCGGCACCGCTACGCGACGCCACTTTTGAGCGGCGCCGCCGCCGCCGACTCTAGTCAGTCGGCCTGCCGATTTGTTTGGAAATACAGGACGAAATCTTGTAGCGGGTAGGTGAAGAGAGAAAAGCTGCGACTGCACTGAGTCATAATTTTGTTCTTAGCTTCTGTTCGAGTAAACGCTTTTGAAGATTGGAAAATTACAAATATTGGATTGGAAAAGTGTAAAATACAAGAATTTTATATAAACGCGCTCTTTAACTCAAAAAATTAATCCAGGTTTTGTTGAAGATATTTTATATTGTAGGCCTCGCAAAATCAGCTTAACGCGGTTCCGTTCATTACCCTACTAGCATTAGTAAACGAGTAGAAGCAGTTATTGTTAGGTTTATCTTTCGTTAAAAATATAAAATTAAGGAGGGCGTTTAAGACGCCACGACACGAAACTGTCTGTATCCTAAGCAGATGTTACTCCCCCACCTTCTCAACGTTCTCCCTGGGAAAACACAATTACCAACAAGTTTCTCATTACTTGCCTTCTTTTATTAAAAGTCTAATTGTACTGATATTTAAAATTTAAAACAAAAAAACCATCAATTAAGAAGTGAGTTAAATAAGGACATGAGGCCGTTCAAAAGAACAAAACAAATACTTCCGACATTTTATGCCCTTATTTCGCAGATTGACGTCGCCCCATCGAAAATTGCTTTAGAACCTTTTTTGTAGAGCCTTTAGTAAGCTTTCGAATGGTCACTTACCACGATTTTCCAACGGTTTTCGAGAGATTTACGAAATTAATATTATATATATTTATTTATTAATATTATATATATTTTATTTATTAATATTATATTAATTTATTTATGGTAAATCTGAAGGAGAGCGTCCTCAGCTACGATTTTCTTCAAAGTTTGCACTATAACGTATTTTGATGCACTAAACACGAATCTGTTGGAAAAAAATCCCGCTCTCAACTAGGAAAGAAGTTATTTTAAAAAAAAGTTCACTGTTATGAAGGTTAGGGAAGATTGCCTAGGACGACTTTTGGGAATAGAATTCTTTTCATTTCTGCGAGGTGGATTGACTAAGGGTTTTGATGTTTTCTTGAGCGGGCGGAGCGAGCGGAAACGCATAGCACGTTTGCCCAAAAGCGACAGATTACGACCAAGTCAGCTACCACAGGTGAGTCTGAATTTCAATTACACTTCGTGATTAAGGACTATTGCGCATGCGCCTGTTTACATATAAGCTGTTTACCCCGTCTTTTATAACCGCCATAACAGTGAACTTTTTTTTTAATAACTTCTTTCCTAGTTGAGAGCGGGATTTTTTCAACAGATTCGTGTTTAGTGCATCAAAATACGTTATAGCGCAAACTTTGAAGAAAATCGTAGCTGAGGACGCTCTCCTTCAGTTTTACCTTATTTATTAATAAAATATTTTAATCGAATATTTTCCTAACTCGAAATGTAAATAAAATTAAAACATCTTAGTTTAGACGAATTTCAAAGATGCAGAAATCATTTCAATGGAATCCCTCGATTCTATGTACCCTAAACGAAAATGAAATACATTAACATTTTATATCTATTTATAGTACCTGCAATCATAAAAACCCGAAAACGCAAGCGTTACGATTTCTTTTCGCGCGAATGTCGTGCCAAAAACTATGTCCGGGGGGCGGATTCTGCTGGTTGTCGAACTTGACCTTTCAAATTAGACGAAAAGACCGTCAAGATTAAGCCCCGTAAGAATAAAAAAAATTATATTTATGCATTGCAATAACGACGAAAAAAATGTAATTTAGAATAAGTACTGTAATTGTAATCATAATGCATGCCAAAAATGTCAAATAAAACTGTAATTAGTGTCTTTGTTAAAATTGTCCATTTGTTTTCCTTATAAAATACATTTTCTAACAAGCATAAGTATACAAAACTCAAAAAAACCCGACAAATAAAAACAGCTTAACCGATTTTGATGAAGATAAAACCCTCATTCAAACATGAAAATCTAGATCAAAATCGTTCCATCCGTTTGCGAGCTATGATGCCACAGACAGACACACACGTGAAATGGGGGACTACCCCTCTTTTTGTGGGTTAAAAAAATAGTCCACGCCGCGCGTGCCGCCGCCTGAAATTTCAGCGTCGGCGCGCATGTCTATTCCAGAGAGTTCAACAGGAGGCGTATATATATATATATATATATATATATATATATATAGAGAGAGAGAGAGAGAGAGAGAGAGAGAGAGAGGGAGAGATTAAGAGAGATTAAGAGAATGAGCGGTTAAATTATGTTCTTCTACCTTATGGCAGAGGCCGAAAATTTTGATTTACTGAACATGATCTTTAAGTCGATTTCAACTTTTAACTACTATGGAAATTGCTCAAAATGATGTGTTTTTTTTAATATATATCTTTATTCGACAATTACACATTACATAATTTTTTATAATTATTTTGTTCTTGAATACATGAAAGACCGATAGGAAAAAAGGCCCATTGGCCAAAACCTATTGTCTTGAACTTTTAGTACATGTTACATTTTCTCTTAAAGTAGCTATTTACAATGTTTACATATTTCATATTTACATTACATAGTTAGATCACAATAGGTCTCTAGGCCTGCGCTTTGCGCTTAAGGCGACGGCAAGGGTTACCGGGAATTCAGGATGAGGATAGGTTATTGATTAGAGGATTGTCCTGACCAGGCAAGCGGGAGTGGAAGCAAAATGATGTAGATCCTACCTGCGATGAAGAGAGGAAGTCGAGAATGACGAAAAAATAGTTAAAAAAGACCTTTCAACATTTTATTCAGGGAGAAAATAGAAAAACGGAAATAAATAGCAACGATCACTTCCTGCCGAGTCCATAAGGGGATCATGCCATTTAGAATAGGGTCTTTCAGTGGAGAAAGGAATAGAAAAGGAACAAGAACTTAAGAGATTAAGCTTGACCAGTTTTAATGGATTATTGTACAATAAATTGTATATAGTACGAACGAAAATTTTTTTTCTTTTGCATCTGTGATGAGTTTTAAAATTTGCTTAGAAAATAGCTCGTTGTGTTCAGCTAACTTAAAAAGGGTTTATATAAACATTAAAACAAATCATGAAAAATTAACTTTTCTAATAAAATATTCCAAAAGTATTTTCAAGAATCACTTTGATTTTAAGCGAAAATCCGCCGAAGGCGATTCAATTCCATTTTTTTTTTTTTATCTTCTTCTTTTCTTATTCGTATTTATCTTTAAAAACATCTGCAGTCAAATAAATTATTAATTGTAGAGATTGCGAGAGTTTATTTAACACAGGTGCTCTTATACATAACCTTTCTAAAAATGTTATACATAGTTACAACGATCCTCTTTGGTAAAACCACCAGAATGTATCGGCCAATAGGAACGTAGCTTCCATAACTTTTTGAGCCATATTTTAACGGTTTTTTCGTCGGTTCAGTTAGTGTACATTTTAGCTTAAGTTTTTCTCTTGATCTTGTATATATATTTTTTTCATAAAAACAATAGTTCTAACTTGTTTTTCCAAAGAGCATTCTGAATGTGCCTTCTAATCCCAACTGCCAGATTTCAGAACTTGCTGGGCAGCTTAAGGTTTAGGTTGAATATTTAGCAGTTAGGGCGTTGAGGTGTTAATTCTTAACTTTTAGCATTGGCAAAGAATGGATCCAGACTCCTTTTCGCTTGTTGATGCATTTGACAAGTATCACAATGAAGTTAAAGAAAGTTGGAATGTTATTCCCAGAATAATTAAAGGTTTGTGTCATATTTTGTACAGCTCATAATAAAGGTTCAATTGAGTGGTTATGAGAGTATTACTTGAGTGTTTTTGTTTTTTTTTATTATTACCCTCCTATACATTTTAATAAATAAGATATTAACCATTTTTAGTATTCAGTATTAATGTAATGTAGTGTTTTGAGGAAAATGTTTTGTATTACTTGTATTAAAAAGTTTATTGGTTTACAATTCTCATTATTTTCGTCTGTGGTAAAAAAACAAACACCTTGGCTGGTAACATTTTTTTTTTAAATTTTAAACAGCTATTGTATTATCAATTTTGTTCAAAGCTCAGTTTTGTTGTCATTTCCATTGAATATTCTTAATTTTCTATAATTACATATTAATGCTTTATGCTTTTATACTAATATATATTTTTTTTAGCTTATGTGGAGACATTAAAAGGATATGAAGAAGTACGAATTAAATGGAAACATGCAATTGAAGAATCAAATGAACTTAGTGCCCAGCTTTCAAACTTACAGAAAGAAATACAAAAACAAACAAAGCAGATGCAAGATATGCAGTTTGGAATGACTCAAGTTCGTAACATTTTAGATGCAGAAAGGAATAAAAGGAAACTTGCTGAAGTTGACAGAGACTTCTTTGTAAGTATTGGTAATAATTGAAGAAAAGTATTTATTTAGCCATAAATTATT
This sequence comes from Gonocerus acuteangulatus, assembly GCA_946811695.1. Classification (NCBI taxonomy): domain Eukaryota; kingdom Metazoa; phylum Arthropoda; class Insecta; order Hemiptera; family Coreidae; genus Gonocerus; species Gonocerus acuteangulatus. Next base: position 57,817,838 of record OX328123.1, on the reverse strand, counting down.
TAAGTTTGTTCTTAGGGACTTTATATGGATGAAGAATGGTTGTACAAGGTTCTATGTTATTTTATGATTTTTATTTTATATTCATCCTAGTCCTGCCTTGAAAAGTAGAACCACCACGTCTTTTAACCCTTGGTTACTAACCTCGGGTCAAATTGGCGATTGAAGGCTTCATTATTGTCTATATATTATATTTATGTGATAAATTTGATTATCCTAAGACTTCTGAAATGTGATCTTATTGCATTTATATAATTATTCCTTATTTTTGTAGTTACGGGTCAATATGACCCGAGGTTAGTGTGAGTGGTATAAAGCAGGGTGTAAAAAAATCATGATTTTTTTAAAAAAATCAAAAAAATCGGATTTATTTGATTTAAATCAGATTTTTTTGATTTAAATCGGATTTTTTTGATTTAAATTGAATTTTTTTACTAAAACCGGCTTTAAAAAAGAAATCAGCCTTTTGAAATGTATCTAGTCTATATAGAGAGCTGGTTATTACCTAGTTGTTCATTATATAAACCTGTAACTCAAATATTTGCTTATTTACAATGCAAATAATAAAATAACTACTCTAAAGTGGTGGGTCTTAAGTGGATAATTTTGGGAGCATAGCAGAATTGACGGATCATATATACAGAGGTTGAAGTTGACCTATATTTTGAAACAGGAATTTCTGTAAATTTAAAGGCTTAAATCAACAAAAATCATTAATTTTCGGCGTTTAAATTTAAATGTACAGAATCTCTGGTCTCAAAATATAGGACAATTTCGACCCCTGTATATATAATGACTTAATTTTCAAATTTTAAAACAACAATTTTAGAAATGAAGCTTTACAGAAATATTAATCACTAGGGAACAGATGTAATTGTATTTACATATTCTTTTCTGATTTGTAAATCCTAAGTATTGATGTAATTCTGCAAGTTTTAAGTGTTTTAAAAGTATTTAAACAGTTTTTTATTTTACATATTTTGTCAAAACTCCATATTTTTACATATTCTGCCATAAATACATATGTTTGCTACATATTTTAATATTCTTATTATTTTGTAATTGAAGAAATAAAGGAAAACCAAGAAAAAAAATAAAACTTTACCCATTGAGTCTAGGTAACTGTGATTTTTCTAATTCCAAGAAGGTGGCTGTATATGTACTATGTCAATACTAGGTACAGGGTGTCACAAAAATAATGGTCATCCGTTGGCCAGATTATTCTCCAATGCGAGATCGGAAAAAATAACCCCCTTAGTAACCCCCGCAAAATTGACCTTGAAATGTTATTCAAGGTCAAATTTTTTTATTGCATATTTCGAAACTGCGAGAGGAAAAAAAAAGTCAACGGCACCATAGGTCAGAAATGACTCCTTATGGTCAAAGTGACCATTAACAGTGTATACGTGGGCCATTCCATTACAATCGTCAAATGGTGGCCGATTTTGATATTTTTTTTTTTTTTTTAGTATGTTCTACTAACATTGCCTTACACAAAAATACCTCGTTTGATTTTTTTTTTTAAAAAGGCATCTTCCAATATAAAATAATGTAAGTATATTGAACAACAGCCCTCACAGCGGCAATCATTGGAGGACCAGAACTTCCTTCGGGAAGAACGTCTTCCTTCAGATTACAGCTAGTGCAGGAGTTGAGGCCCGGGGATCAGGAGCAGAAAGCATTGTTTTGCAGGTGGGTGCTGGAACGTCATCCAGACTTCCTCCAGCGATTATTGTGGATGGAAGAAATTTTGTTTTCCAACGTTACCATCCACAGCAGGCAAAATGGATGAGAATAACTTGGGCATTTAAAAGAATTTGGAGAAAGTCTGGCAGCTTGCCTCAGAAATGAAGTCCGAAATATTTAAGCTGGTGAACGGGCACAATTGCTACGGGCGCTGGATTGATAATCTTCCTTATTAAGTTTTTTTTTTTTTGATTTTTTTTAGGATGAAACTTTTTTTTCTGCACACGGGCAAGGACAATTATTCTATCCTCTATTCTAAGAGCGACTCGAGGACTGGTTGGTTCATGAAATTCATACATGACCTATGAAATCCTTAATGATTAATTTCAGCGATTGGTTGAAAGCTTATGGCCAGGAGCTCTTGATAAGCTTCGAGAATAACCTCATGAAGGCATTTCTGTCAATTGTAAAATATGCGTTCTGGTCCTCCAATGATTGCCGCTGTGAGGGCTGTTGTTCAATATACTTTTTTATACATTTTTTTATACTGGAAGATGCTTTGTTTAAAAAAATCAAACGAGGTATTTTTGTGTAAGGCAATGTTAGAACATGCTAAAGAAAAAAAATTATCAAAATTGGCCACCATTTGTCGACTGTAATAGAATGGCCCACGTATACGCTGTTAATGGTCATTTTGACCAAAAGGAGTCATTTCTGATCTATGGTGCTGTTGACTGTTTTCTTCCTCATGACTCGCAGTTTTGAAATATGCAATAAAAAAAATTGACCTTGGAATAACATCTCAAGGTCAATTTTGCGGGGGTTAATATGGGGATTATTTTTTCCGATCTCGCATTGGAGAATCATCTGAACGGATGACTATTATTTTTGTGATACCCTGTACAAAAGGCATGTTGTTAGTGGATAGCATTAGAATCATACGAGAGTAATAGAGAAAATCCAGGTTTTAAAAGGAGTTACTGGGAATAAATTAAAAATAGAGTGAAAAGACAGTCTAGAATAAACCCCTGGATGGAAAAATATCCACATTATTGGAGATATCCATAGCGGCAAAACAATTAACAGTTTAGTTGAATCCCACTCTTCAGAGCAGTTGATTGTAGCCATAAAATACACACCAGAGGCTTTAGTAGATGTTGAAAGATAATTCAGTCGCTTCAAAAGTATACTCAGATCAGACCGGCATCATTTCACGTTTGAAAATTTCAAAATTCAAGTTGTAGCAAACAATCTTCCAAAATAATGTTCATTTGTAGAAATTTTCAACTTTTTCCTGTTTTATAATGAGTTCCTAATTCTTATTTATGCTTAATTTTTCTATATGTTAAACATTTTTAGTCATTTTGTTCTTTCCATTAATAATAGAGTTCCTACTTATTATTTATGCTTTTCTATTCAATATTTTATACTGTTTAAGGTATTTGTTTACTAAATATTTTCAATTTTGTATTACATATTTTATTATAAATAGTTAAATATATATGTAAATATTTTGAATTTTATGTTACATGAACATCACGTACACTAACAGTAATATTATTTATTTAAAGCTTTGAACAAAAAACCCAGTTTGCCAGTCTTTTCACATCTAATTAGCTAGTTTCTCATTTGACAGTGAACAAAACCAAGGGTTGAAAACATTCTTTCAACCCCTGCAGAAGCTGCCTTTCCTGTCATAAGCTACTCTATTATTAACAGTTCTTTTGAGGAAATACAATATTTTAATGCCGACGAAGACTTCCACCAATTTAAAGCATTCACTTTGCCCACTACCTGCCAATCTCTTTTATCTTAAGCTTAAAAGGAGATTTATTTGCAGAATTAAAAACAAAGAAAGGGTCATAAAAGAAACAGACTTTGAATAGATAAGAACGGTCAAGTGAGTGTAGGCCCTAGGGACAAAAATAAAGACGAAATGTTGAAATGGCTGAAAAAAAGGCAGAACTAGTTAGATTTAAGTTAAAAAAAAATAAACTAAAGTTAAAAAAAATATATAATAATAAAATCAATTGGTTTAAATTAATTTTTTTTCATGAAATAAATTGATTTAAATCAATGATTTTTTTAAAAAAATCAAATGATTTTAATCATGATTTAAATCACTGATTTAAATCAATTGATTTAAATCGTTGACACCCTGGTATAAAGTAAGGTTAGTTACTAAGGGTTAATGTGGATTTAGTAATAAGTACTTAGATTGCTTCAACTCTCAATGTCATTAGGACCGAGCTTACACAGATTACTATGCTTTCTAAACATCTTCTACATTGAGTCCTTTTTCAATGAGTTATTTTCTGGTAAAATTATTTGTGTGTGGTTTAAAACAATCCATGACTAGAGCCACTGCAAAGTCCTCAATATGCATATATATTGCTTTATTATCATTTATATGTGTGTGTGTGTGTATATATATATATACACATATATATATATATATATATATATATATATATATATATATATACATATATAATATATATTTATGTAGAAAAGTAGCTTCATTGTTTCTAATCCACCGCCTGCAATTGAAGGCTAATTTTTATAGACCTTATGGCATTTATAAATATATTAAAGTGAGATTTTGGCAACCTATTATTTAAAACTAATAATAATGCACAGCCATTTTAATTTAATCTCTCTAATAATATCCAGTGGTATTTTACAATTAACGTTTTCATGTTCTTTAGGAAGCTCAAGCTACTCAGCTTTCTGACATTTTGAAAGACAATATAAATAAATTGTCAAGGGAAACAAAGGAACAGTTAGAGATTATGAAAAAAAACCGACCAAGCACCGACATGGTTGAAGACCGTTTAGGGACCATAACAGAATTTGAAACAACCGGTAAGCATTTGTAATTAAAAAGTTATTATTTTATTAATTTGATTTTTCTGTTGATGTTGAATAAATTATTCAGTTCTATGGTATTTGTAAATTTTCAGCCTTAATAAAGACAAATTTAGTGCCAAACTTACCTATACTTAAATGGTAAGAAGGTACTTCTGTACGGAAAAAATAAATGGCCTACAAATTTTAAAGGTAGACTATTCAATTTTTTGTTCTTTTAAATCCTACAAATTTATTTCCTTACACCTTCATTTTTTCTTTTCATAAATTTATTTTAAATGAATATGAGTGTAGACATTTTAATTTGTTTATTTAAATTTTAACGTCCATATATAGTTAACTAAGAATTTTATGACGGGTTATCCTTAGATTACCGCCCCTTTCTAGCCAGGATAGGGCTGATGCCTTCTCTTTTTTTACAGAAAAGCCACCACCCCTAGTGGGAACCGAACCCATGACTCTTGGCACGGAGTGAATACGCCTTAGTACTCACAGCCACCGGGGCTCTAGAAAATTTGATAATTTTTGTGTGTGCTCAGTTTTATATAAATAATCATTAATTTTTCAATTAGAAAACATTTTTACCTGCATAAATTTGAGTTATTAAACCATTCTTAATACTTACAATTATTCTGAAAAAGAGTCCATGAAAATCCTTTTTTTAATGATTTACCATTTTAGGACTGTAAGCCACTTTTTTGCTATTGAGCTGGCTTGCCCTGTGGACTGATAGCCACTTTTGTTTCAAGGGCATTTCTTCAGTCTGAGACTGAAAACCACTGTTGCGACAGCTTTTTGCAATATCTAGCAATAAGTTAAATAAGCTTTAGGCACTCTAGTGTCAGCTAGAGTTCATAAAAAAAGTCCGACTCGCAGGAACTGCGTCATCTTAGCGCGGTTCCAGTTTTTTTTTTTTTTTACGGCACATCTACATCTAGGTCATTAGCGCCGACATCCAGGGTGTAGCGAGGAATTTCACCAGCGAGCCGTGGGATGATAAAATTCCTGCCGGAGGTTGGGAATCGAACACACCATCTCCCGCTTATGAATCCAAGGCGCTAGCCATTAGACCACGGGAGACCCCGGTTCCTGTTCATATCCCTATTCTCATTTGAAAAGCATAGAATAGAAACAGATAATATTTTCCTCGGCCTTTGTTCAAAGGGTTTTATGGCTGGCTATACCTGGGGTCAGGTCCGCAAGACCCTAGAATCCTCTTCTACCGATACTTCATTTCATACGTTTCAATGAATTGGAAAATATCTAATATTTTCACACATTCCTGTGTTCTTTTACTATAGTAATAATTCTACAGATAAAATCAATTAAAAAATAAAATAAAAAAACCAACAGCATGAAGGCAATTGAAAATATTCAAAAGACGTCAACGAATCTTTTTCTCTTGGCAAGCTATATTTCTAACAATGAATTGTTTTTCTTATTTTGCCTAATCTGTTTTATTGTAAAATACATTATCCAACTATAAGCAATTAAAAAATAACAAGGAATAAAAACAGACAAAAAGAACAGTTCGAATAAGCAAAATCAATTACTTTAATGTTTTAAGCACTTATTTCTCCGATTGACATCGCCTAATCAAAACTTTCATCAGAACCTTTTTTGTAGAGCATTTAGTAAGCTTTCTAATGGTATTCTTTCGTTTACCAAATTCTTAACCTTTTTCGAGATATTAAGGAAAATATACAAAGTTACCAAAACTTATTATGTCTGTTAATAAAATATTTTATTCTAACCCTTCCTTAACTCCAAACGTAACCAAAATTTCAACATATTAGTTTTAATGAAAGTAGAACATGCAGAAAATGTTTCAACTGAATCCCATGATTCTAAGTACCCAAACCAAAAACGGTATTCAAAAACTACTTTTCCAATTTTCTCGAAAACGGTTAAAGCTATCGCCTTGAAAATGGTTTCATTCGTTTTCCTAGCCCAAGAAGCCTATAAAAAGAGTACTTACAAGCTTATGAATTCAAAAACGTAAGCGTTACGATCTTTTCTGCGCGAATTTCGCCCCAAACTCCATCTTCCAGTGAGCGGATTTTGCTGGTTAACGAACTTGACCTTTCATATTGGACGACTGATTTTTGTACCAAATTTCATCAAAATCAGACCATTCGTCTTCGAGCTAGAGAGCGAACAGACAAATATATATATATATATATATATATATATATATATATATAAATATATACATATATATATATATATATATATATATATATAAATATATACATATATATATATATATATATATATATATACAAATTTGAACCACCGTTATTTTCGGTCTCTAGGGGTTCTGAAACGTGAAATTTTCTTGTCGGCACTTCCGGATTGTTTCATTGTATCAACCTTATAAGCGGGGTTCCTCCCTATGGGGGAGGGAGGAACCGCGCTAAAAATGAAGTTTGTACCTATTGAATGAGGGTTTCCTTCTGAAATGCGGTTTCTTTGCATATTTTGGTTCCCTCTGAAGGCTCTTATTTCTTTTTACCAGTTGATGTGAACATAGAGATAATATTATGTAAACATTTTACCAACACTGAGATATTTTACTTGATATTATTCAAGCCTGCTATTTTTTAGTCCAAAGCTCAAAATTAGAACATGGTGACAGAAAACATGTATTTTTAATTTCTGGGCTCAAAATTTCAATACAAATTGAAAACGTAGAGTATATCTGTTAAACTTTTGACAATCATACGAATTTAGGATGTAATGCAAACATTAAATGCTTCTCACATTATCAAGAAAGCCTTTGTTCAAAACCCCCCACAATTACTGCTATTTATTTATCATATTTTATAAAAAAATATATTATAAAATTAAAGAACAAATTATAATAAATGAATACTAGTTTGAAAACTATAGTAAGGTAGCCGATTGTTTAAATCATAGCATCAAGAAAAGCATAGGAATATCTCTCATGATTTTTTTTTCTTTATTTTTATTTAGCTGGAAAAAGTAGTCCTATAACGCTAAATGTAAAGATTCTTGTACTGAAATGATAATTTATATTATATAATAATGCAAAATGTATGTAACTATTTCTATTTTTATCAATAATATAGAAATTTATGATTTCAGGCTCTATGATATCTGATCTGAGTTATACTAGGGATGAAGATGATTTTGAGATTTCTTCTTCTGAAACTCCAGGACAAAAGAGACCACATGATGGCAAACGAGCCCGCAGTAAAGGAAGAAAAAAGAGGCGATCGTCTTCTGCTGTACGGTTTAATGAGGTATTACAGTTGTTTTTAAATTATATAGGGTGTCCCCAAAATAAATGGTCAAAGTTCGGGAATCGATTCAGGATAAAAAAGGAAAGAAAAAAAGTCCTTTGGAGTATATCTCGTTTATCCTTCGTTACTAAGAAAAACGCAAGAAACTTAAAAGTAAGAAAACTATATGTTTCATCTTCCACTCCCTCTACCCACCCACCTACTACCCCAATAAAACAACAAAAACTCTTCTTTGTGATGATTAGATAGTTAGCCATCGAGGTGTTAAGTAAAGATGGAGTGGTTGGGATTCGGCTAAAGAAACCTCAATATGATTTTTGTTAAAAAAAATCTATATTTTGGACGTTTCGGCTACTCATTGGTAGCCTTCGTCAGCTAAAATGACAAGAAAAACAGAAATTAATACAAAAAAAAAAGTTTATAATTGAGGTAAGTAACAGAACTTTAAATACACTTAACTTATTATAAAAGAACAATTTGGTCTAAAATTCTTAGAATGATTAGAATGAAAATCAAAAGAAACATAACAAAAAAAGAAGAAAAAAGGCTATTATATATTGAAGTTTATATAAGTATGTAGGTATATAGTTGCTAATAGTAACATACATTAATTATAACAAACAAATAAGATACTACATACCTATGGAAATGCCTGGAGGCAGAGGAAGACCAATGTTGACAGTTAAGTAACCATTGTGGAAGTGTCTAAGAAAAAAGGAATCTACTAGGGTAAATGAAACGGAAATAAACCAGGTGGTGGGAGGTCAGTAGGGATCAAAGGCCTGTTTATGACATTTTATGACAGGAAAGGAGAGAAAGGTGTTAATGGAAAGATACACAAGAGGCATGGGAAAATACTAGGTGGGAGAGTTTTTGAAAAATATTAGCCTATAAATGTACGCTAATATTTTTCAAAAACTCTCCCGACCTCCCACCTAGTATTTTCCCATGCCCCTTGTGTATCTTTCCATTAACACCTTTCTCTCCTTTCCTGTCATAAAATGTCATAAACAGGCCTTTGATCCCTACCGACCTCCCACCACCTGGTTTGTTTCCGTTTCATTTACCCTAGTAGATTCCTTTTTTCTTACACACTGTTCTTTTACATCCTGAATGTGGACCTTTGCCATCTATCACTTTATAAAATATGTGTTATTAACCATTAGACCCCAAAAGAAACATGATTAGTATGCGGGGCTTTGGTTGAAATAGTTCATGTTTTAGCGTGGTGCCTCCCTCCCTATAAGTCAACCCGCATATGACTTTGGCCTTGGGACTGTAAATCATTTTCATTTTATACCATCAATGATATATGTGTACTTGGTAGATACATCTGATAACTAAAGTTGTAAATTTAATAATGAAAAATGTTATTCTATTAGTCATTTTTATTTCTATGTATTTTTAAAAGATAATAATGCTTTTAATTTATGTGTTTATTTTAGATAGCGACAAAGAATGATCGAGTTGTAGCTACAACAACAGTCACTGTAGATGGCTCTAATGTCCATGCTACTGCTGTTATCGAAGCTAAACCTGAATCAAAAGAAATGGCACCCCAACCTAGTGCTCCACCCATTGGTGAGTAAATTCTTATTTTCACAAAAGTTATTTTTAAATGTTTTTTGTCCTTTATCACTTACTCTGAACAAGAATTCTCGCCAATATTAACTGTTGAAATCATAGCTTTTTTGTTAACTGTTGCAAAAACACAGTGTACCTGATTTTGTTTTGGCCTAAAGTGCAAGGAAACCGCTCGAGAGTAGCAGTGCTGAAATTAAAAGAAAACCTATTCAAATCACCTAGAAAAAGGAAAATTAAACCATTTGACTAATCATTGTTATACCAGATATTATAAATATGACCCTTATATATGAAGGGAAAGTAGTAACTAGTACTAATGTGTTACTTGTTTTTCAAAACTATTCAAAGAATTACTGTGTTGATCTGCATGTTATTTTTGCAGTCTCACTAAATTCTATGGTATTAATGAGGGGTTTATTACTTCTATCCATTGATGGAGATATTCATAAGTTAAGAGTTTTAGGAATTTTCTATTTCATTTCAGAGTCAGAAGATGATGTGCAAATGACACCAGTGAGTGAAGCAAGACATCCACTCTCATCAAATATAATGAACACTCGGGCTCACAATTTCCAACAAAAAGCAATGCTTAGGAGTGAATCGTGCAATGTTTGCTTGAAAAGGTGAGTTATAATTATATTTTTAAGTATTAAATACATAGATGAAGGCTAGTAGTATAGTTGCATGAAAATAACTAACTGATTTTGTAACACCTTTTAACTTGAAGGTCCTTGACAAAGTAATAAAACTCCGTAGATTACTTTTCTAGTGAGTTCTATTACTATGATAAAATGTTTTAGCATGGTTCTTCCCTCCCACCATTGGAAGGAACCCACTTATGAGGTTAATCGTAGTAAGTGGAAGGTGACCATTCTCAAAGGGTTTGAGCAATTTTCGATTAGGCAATGTTGATCGGAGAAATAAATGCTTAAAACTTCAAATGAGTTAGTTTTGTTCTTTTGGATGGTTTATTGTCAATGTTTAACTCACTTTTTAATTGGTTGTTTTTTTGTTTTAAATTCCATTTATCAGTAAAAATAGAGTAGGTTAGAGTGTTTTCCTAGAGTGAAATTTGAGAAGGCTGGGAAGTCATTTTTTCAGGTACAGGTAGTGGCAGAGAATCCTTGTCATCTGTCATGTATCTGGGGTTATAAAAGTATGTTTTTTTTTTGTCTCTGTTGACCTCAATTATTAATTGGTTGTGTTATTCACTGTTTGCCTTAGTTTTAAATTTATTGTTCTTATTTTGATTGTATTTTTTTCAATAAAACATGACAAGTAAATGTGAAGCATTTTTGTAGTTTGTATTGACTTAAAGAGCCTTGCTTTAGATTGAAGGAGAGCCGGATTGTGTGAATGCTTCTGTGTAAGTCGGCTACTACCAGTTTCCTTGACACCTTAATATCGTTTTTATTCGAGATGTTCGAGTAGGTGTTGACAATTTTCACAACAAATATAAAAATAAATTGTTTATTTCTATTCTAAGCTTTCGAAATGTTACTAGGGATATGAACAGAACCGCACTAAGTTGAAGCAGTTCCTGCGAATCGGACTTTTTATCATTAATTACATATTACTGTAAGTTTGGAAAACTGAAAACCTTAGATGCTGTTTTCCTAAACTGTTAACAATCTCAGGGGTATGTTTTTGATTTTGGGTATGTTTCTGCCCTCTTTTTTTGGAAGAAACCCACTTATGATGTCTACTCGATGAGACTTTTAGAAATCTCAACCATAAATTTCAACATTTTGGATCCAAGAGAACTCTCTGTTAGCGTCTACTATCTACAAAAATGGTTAGATTTTGATGAGATTCAATACAAAAATAGTTTGTGTGAAACAAATGTTTCTCAGCGCAATACTTATGTTTTGGCAAAATTTGCGAAAAAAAACACGATGTTAACAACCATAGGCTTCCTAGTAGAGTTTTTTAAAGGTGTTTTGAGTTGGGCAATCGAATAAAACGACTTCCTAAAAGATATCCTTATCTGATTTTCTGAATAGAGAAGAAACTAGGATTTTGTGTTTCATTCATTCAGAAACATGGGCTGACTTAAACATTTGTTTCCCATACATCCTAATTAAAAATTTAAAATTTTACATTATTTTCTGAGAACAGGAAATAAGAACCTTGAATTACAGGCACTTATTAACCCTTAAGTAGAGAGGCCTCCCTACCCTAACGTAAGTAGGGAGGTGGGGTGCTCACAAAACCCCAATGAAAAATCTCCCCCCCCCCTCCCAAAAGGGGTTTTAAAAATTAGCATCTACTTTATTAGTTCACTTATTTATTACCAAATAATTACTTATGTTATAAAACCAAATAATTAATTAAAATGCTCAAATATGGTATTTTGTTTTATACAGTTATCAAAATATGACTTTGTTGATGATGTTTGTCAGTGATGCCTACATCACCTTTTGGTAGATTATAAAATGTTATTATTTCTAGCTTTTCATCTCAGCCTGCTCTAGTGATTCTTCATCCAACTGTTCACTTGATGTTTCATGCAATGATTTTTCAAAAATATCTCTTTCTCCTTCATCCGAATTAATAAACTCAACTTCTCCTTCCTCTTCACACATTTACTAAAAATACCTCTTCATTTTTTCTTGATTCTCTTCATATAAAATGTCAAACTGTGGTTGATACAAAAAATTATATTTTAAATTTTTGTTACGTAAGTAGGGAGGTGGGGTGTTATGAGCACCCCAAGCCAGCAAAAGACCCGAAAGACAAACAAATAAGGTTTTTTCTGATGTGAATGAAACCACAATGCGAACACAACTACTATTTAGGAATACGAAGCCAGGTATAGTTGGGATTCGGCTAGGAGAAAAACGTCAGACTTTCAAAAAGAATTCTGTATTTTGGACGTTTCGACTGCAACAATGGCAGCCTTCTTCAGCACTAGAGAATGCCTAGGGGGGAGGGAGGAAGACCTCGAGGGCAACTTAGGTAACCATGGTTAGAAGTATCATACTTCTAACCATGGTTACCTAAGTTGCCCTCGAGGTCTTCCTCCCTCCCCCCTAGGCATTCTCTAGTGCTGAAGAAGGCTGCCATTGTTGTAGTCGAAACGTCCAAAATACAGAATTCTTTTTGAAAGTCTGACGTTTTTCTCCTAGCCGAATCCCAACTATACCTGTCTTCGTATCTCTACAGCGGCTAACTATCTCCATCTATACTATTTAGGAAGATACCAAAGAGGTGAAAAGGATTGAAAATATAGAAATAATTAAGTCATGGGGTGCTGAGAACACCCCACCTCCCTACTTAAAAGTTAAAGCTGTCTGGCAGGTGTCGTATTATTAGAAAATGCCGTTATTTTTCTACTCAAGACTTTTACTGATCTGGCCAGACAGGAGAGTTCAGTTTTGAACATTTTGCAGGGTATATGCTTAACAAAATCATTAGCAGTTTTTCACCAAACTTGTTAGTCAAATTTTTACGTGCCCTGTCTGCTTTAGATCAAAGCCCAAGGAATATGTCTTCGTATAAAATGAGTTTATTAGTTTAACTTTCCTACAAGATGGGCATACAGTTTTTTCCTGATCACACCAAGGATAAGTATAGTAAGGAAATGTGCTTAGATGATGTTGTTCTTTGAAAACAACTCTATATAAAACCAAGTCTTGTGATTCCTCCTTGTTTATTGTCCTTTTACACAATCAGTATGAAGAAATTAATATCTCTCTACAAAATAGGATTCTGATGCCAATCTTGTTTTCAATGCACGATTAGATCAATTTAAAACCTGGTCAGAAAGATAAATTGTTTGTTTTCTAATTGATATCTTCAGTTATAGTAATAATTCAGTGCTTCTTATTTTTGAATTTATTTTGTTTTTCTACTTTTTTCTAAAGTATATTTATGATTATTATTATTTTTTCATTATTTAGCCTAGATTAGATTAATTCGGTTTTTATTCCTGGGCGATCAACAGCAGGGTTTTCAGTAGTTTGGTCTTCAATTATACATCTGCAGAGATCTTCTGATTCCTCCGTGATTTTATTTATTAATTTCTTCATTTTTTTTTTATTTTATGTATTATATTTTATCATATATGTTCGTAAGCTTTAATATTTCTACCAATTTGTCCATCTGCTCTGACGAGTACTGAAAAAGTGTTGATGCAGGTCGTCGCATATCAGGAACTTCAAAGTGTTTACTGAGTCTTGTGCAGTCCTTCAAGATGTAGTGGATAGTGAGAGGGATCTGGCGGGCTTTTCAATGATATAGACATGAGTCAGGTTTGTGTGGCCCATTCTCATTCTTGTCAATATCACCTCTTCACGTCTATTACCTCTGATGGCACTTCTCTATTGTTTAGTAGTGGGCTTAATAGATCTTATTTTTTTTGTGTGAGATACTTCCGTCCACATTGATTCCCATTGGGAGTTAAATCTTCTTCTGAGCCAAGCTTTGAGGACTTCTCGTCCATTTGAAGGTGATTCCATTCTTGTAGCCTCTTTGGCGGCTTTGTCTGCTGCCTCATTGCCGGCTATACCTCGTCGTGCAGGGATCCAGAAAAAAATGAATGATTTTCCCCCATGTGTTCAGAATGGCAAGATAATTGGTAATCATGATCAATGGGAGACAGGATTTATTGTAATTGCTGATGCTTTGTATTGCAAAGATGGAATCAGAACAGGTAAGGCTGTTAGAACAGGTTAGCTTAGAAATTAAAAGGTTTGATAGCTAACAATTCCATACTCACCTTCAAACGCTGCGATCCAGAAAAACAAATAATAATAATTATTTTCATTTTATTTTTCAGAATAAAATTTTCAACAATGAGTGTAAAATGTCGTGATTGTAAAACTGTGTGCCACTTCATATGCAAGGAAAAAGCACCTTTGCCTTGTGTTCCCTATGGAAATACTCCAGGAAAATCTACTGTATGTATTTTACTTTATTTAATAACAAAAAAAATTGATTGTTACTTAATGAGCTTTATTTAATTTATTTATTTAAATTTTAACGTCCATTATTATTAACTAAGATTCTATATTCATATCCAGGGCCTGGCGATTTAATTTTTCTACAAAATAAAGATTTGAGATTTATTTTTTATGGTTTTTGTTATTTGTTTAAAAATTAATTTAGATTAAATTACCTGAATAGGCCAAATTGAATAAAGGCCTTTCCTGATTTGATTCTCCTCCTTGCTCATTCTTTAAAAAAAAAAAAAAAAAAAAAACTTTATTACAAACATATTTCTCATTAACTTCACTAGTTTTATTGGCATATTTATTTTACTGTTAAATGTCATTAAACAACAACAATTTATTATAAACTGTGTACATCACTGACAAAATTTCCCTGTGATCTAGTAGTAGCTAACGCCTTGGATTCTCATGCAGGAAATGGGGATTCGAGTCCCACCTGCAGCAGGAATTTTTCCAGTAGATAGCCCAGAGGTAATGGCCTGGACATTAGCGTGCCATAGAAGAAAAAAAAATTCAAAGGAGCAAAACACTTTTTTTATGAAATTTAGTTAGCTTTTGAAAGGTTACCTTCCACTTACATTGATTTTCTAACAAATATTTACTTTTTTATTAATTATCTTCTAAAGTTGCTATGCCTAGGAATCGCAACATGATCTCTTTTAAAAATTTAATTTTAAAACATTCCTTAGTTCTCATTTACCTTTCTTTGTTCAGTCCAATGACTATAGTAATGATGTACCATTTTTTCTTTTTTTATAGGGTTTTATTTCAGACTATGCTCCAGTTATCCCACCAATGGTACCTGCTATTGTTGTTCATTGTATTAATGAAGTTGAAGCACGTGGATTATCAGAGGTTGGAATATATCGGATACCTGGATCAGAGAGGGAGGTTAGATCTCTTAAGGTACGCTTTATCACACTAGTTTTATTATACATTCACATGCGTTTTTATTTATTTATTTTTTTTAAGTTGTGCACATTAATATCACGTTTATTCTTTTATTCTGTTAATCAATAAAGTTAAGCAACGTTGGGCATTATAATTATGCTCATGATGGGCATGTCTTAGCTGGAGCATCTTGAAAAACCATGTGTCGTTAGCGCTATAAAACAATGTCGTACTACAGGTAACCCAGCTGATATACCATGAAAATGAAATTGTATATATATACATAAATATATATATAATTTTATTTGTTTTAATTTAATTTTGTTCGAAATATAATAAAATGAAATTGAATATATTTACTAAAAATGGGTCGTGATGGGTTTCATACAAATTTAGAACTGTCTCAAAATATAAAACATGGCTAGATATACGAACCTTACTACAACGAAACAATATCAAATGTATACTACGTAAAAAAAATTGACTTACATCCACTGGCACAGCCACAGGTCACAGAAAATACCCCAATATTACTCTTCAAAAACCTTCTTAATGAAATTCTAACAATCTAGTCAGAGACTGTTCAGCCACCAAATTATGAACAGACTCTTCTCTCTGAAAAACAACTGACGATCTCCCAGATTGAGATGCCTTCTTGATTTTAGATTAAGGAAATTTTTGTTATGTCAGCAATTTCATATTACTACGAAGTAGTAAGATATTTCTTGATGATAGTTGGGATATCATTACAATATATATATTTATAAACATACTCAATTAAAAAATCATAAGTCTTTCTTGTTGCATATTCAAATTAAATAATGCCCCTGCTGTGGAAAAAATGTCTTCCTGAGCATTCCACGTAGTCTAAATAATATTAATATTTCCATTTGTATGCATTGATTAACAGAAATTATTGTTGTACTGCACATAAAATTACTATAAGTTAGACTTTTATAATGATGAGTTTTTCCGCGAACATTAAACGAGATGTATTGTTACAGCAATTACAAAGTTAACACTATTTTTAAAATAAATTTATTCAGACTAAACCACCTGCTGTTAGAAGTACTTAATGAATTTGAAATTTATTTTAGGAAAAGTTTTTACGTGGCAGAGGTTTGCCAAATCTGGCACAAGTAAGTGACATCCATGTAATCTGCAGCTGCCTCAAGGATTTTCTTCGGTCTTTGAGTGATCCTCTTACAACTAGAGCAAGGTACTTATTTTTGGCATGCTTCCTCCCTCAGTATGTCGAAGAAAGCTGCTTATAGCATTGACTTATAAAAGTATTTTAATTTTTCTTATTTAATGACAGTTTCTTTGAGATGAGTGATCTATTGATTTCCACTATTTCTAGCTTTTGAAGAATTTTTTTTTTAGTTTTGTTGAGATCTTGTAGTTTGTTAGAAGAGGAAAATCCCAGTTTATGTTTGGTATATGTGTTACAAAGTTTTTGGCTCTTTTTTTTTTAAACATTCAAATTGTGGTACCTGGAACTTACGTACGTACTTACGTTAACACTTTCCTTACTAAAGACTTCTGTAGAAGTTGAGAGCTGCTGTGCCCCTGGAACGAAGGATTTGTACAGGAGTCCGACCCTCCTCTCTCCTTTACCGGCTCCCTACAACCGACTTTTCCAGGAGTTTGACCTTGGGGCTATTAAGCAAGGACTGAGGACAGCTTTAGCTATTTCGTTCATCACTAGTTGTTGAGAGAATTTACTATTTTTGTCGAGAGAGGTACGGATTATGGATACCTGGGTTAGGCTTGTAAAAATTAACATCGCCAGTGTTAGATCCAAATTGAAAAGAAGGATGGATTTTTCTTTGTTTTAATAAAAGAAAGAGGCTATTTATTTATTTAGCTTCATTGATTTAGTACCTTTATCATAAAAAAATAAGATTTTTCGTATTAAAAAGAATAGACTATAAAAAAAAAATTATTGGAGCATCTAATAAATAAATAATATATATATATATATATATATATATATATATATATATATATATAAGTTTTCCTACAATTAGAAATGTTAAGGAAGGAAATTTATGAATGTTTACATACATGTAGAGAGGAGGGCGAGGATAGCTTTGTAACTAGGGCCCGGCCAGGTAGAGAGATTGCCGTACTACAGAATTTCGCTTAATATGCTATTGTTACATTTTTTTTTTTTTTTTTAAGTTTTCCGTCACCATTTTCTCATCCTGTACTTCGGACAAGTCAACGGCAGGCTTAAAAACTTCAGTTTAGAATTTTATATCCATTGAAAAAAAAGTCTAAGTTCGAGGCCCCTCCTAAAAACGGTTTGTCTATGAAAGTTATGATATACTATTGGGCCAAGTTTTAGTACCTTAATACCTTGTCCAGAACCTAATAATACCCTCTCACTTATTTGTGAATTTCTAACTTTAGCAGTTTACATAGGGTTCATAACCCGATCGTTTTAAGTCATCAGAGAGTTTATAACCCTGAATCATTACCCTAAGGTCCTGATGAATCTTTTAATACCAGAAGTTTTATAATAAAACCAATCACACTGTTTATTGGGTATTTTTGTATGTATTCAAAGCCCCAACTCAACTTGTCTGTATTTTTGGATTTTCCCTTTAGTTTTAGGTTCTCCTTACTGAGACTATTCATTTGATATACCACTTGATTTTTTTCCGATGGTACAACAAGTACAAAATAAACACTCTCCTGGGGCGGTGTCAAACACAACTTTTTCGAGGTTTTCCCTTTAATATCACCCTAAGGTCTATCATCCTGTCAAATTCCAACTTTACAGCTTTTTAGGAAGTACCTTATAATTTAGATGATGAATGAGAGTGTCAAAATGCTGATTTTTTAAATTCTCTAATTTCAAATGGTGCAATGTTCAAAGCTGAAAATTTCAGGAACACATCAACAATTTATGGTTAAAATTTCAAGACTATCAGATAAAAACAGAGTTATAGTGGTGTGAAAACTGGTAATTTTTTATTCTTGTAAAGATATACACGGTCGAGCTTGTTGGAACTTGGCCTAGCGCCAAGTACAAATCAACTGGTAAAACACAAATGAGGCCTTTTAGGGGAACTCGAACTAAGCAAAGGGACCGGATATCTGAGGGAAACCCCCATTCAATATGCTCACACTACATTTCTCTGAACTCTAGCAGATACAAGAGAGACTAGAGCTTACAAAACTTACTGCTAGATATTGCAAAAAGCTGCACAGCAATGGGTTTCAGCCCCAAAGCGAAGAAATGGCCTCACCACAAAAGAGGTGGGGCATGCCGGCTCGTCACAATAGTGGCTATCAGTCCACAGGGCATGCTGGCCCATTGTCACAAAAGTGGCTAGCAGTCTCAAATGGTTTAATAGTCTAGAAAATATTATTTTGAACTAGCCTTAAAAACCTCCTTGTAATTTTAAAATAAACCTTTAAAACAATTAACTAAATTTATTAAAATCGACACCTTTCTTATTTCACAACAAATTTAACATCAAAATCAAAGGGTTATTTCTTGTGAACTGCTAGATCTAGGTGCAACAGTGGTGTATCCGCACAGAAAATTAATGTAATATATGTGCATGTGTGTCCTTTATTTTTTTTAACAGTCCAGTTTTTTTAAGTCATTGCCAATAACTCATTGTTATGATTTAAAAGGGTTTTGCTTTTACAGCGATTTTAATTCTGCAGGGTGGTACCTGTAATGAACCAGCCTTGTGATCAATACTTAATTGATTCCTTATTCTTCCCATAAATAGATATTTGAAAATGTCTGTAATATGCTTGAATTCAACCAATTTTATTTCCATAGATGGAAAGATTTCGCTCGAGCTGTTGAAATAAAAGATGAAAATGAAAGAAAGCAGCAATTGTACGGAATAATTGGCAACCTTCCACAACCAAACAGAGACACCCTTGCTTACCTTGTTCTCCATTTGCAAAGGTAAGACCAAATCTTAATTCACATGATTCACTTTCTGTAAGATTGTATGTCTATAATGCTCTTTATTTTCATTACTATTATTGTTATTCATATCCCAATTTTTTCCCTTCCCTAATTTTAAACTTTATCAAATGCAAAGTTTCAATTATGGATCAGTGTCCATTTGTTTAGTGTGTTTCCTCCCTCCTTCTATAGGGAGGAAACCCCTTTATGACAAAATCCAAAGGTACAATGAGAAATGTACACATTTAAATTCCCGTAGGTCTTGAAACTACCAGTGGTTCGAATTTTTGTGCTTGTATCAGTGTCTACTTTGAGTAGTTACCTATATTTTAAATTACTAATTAGAAGTTGAGTATTTACTTTGCGCAATGACTAACTAGTAATTAGTATTTATTAATGAACATTTACTTTTTTTTCAATTTTTAGTTAGTAGTACTAAGGAAAAAGTAATATTTATTTATTTTTTTACGGCGCTTTGACAACTAGGCCATTAGTGCCAAGGAAAAAGTAATTTAAAAAAAAAAAAAAAACAGGTGTGGTTTAGATAAGAAATACACAAAAAGTTTTGCTCCGTAATTCCAACAGAAAAAGTTGCTTTCAGATCGCTTTTTTTTGGCGTAGTTGTCATAAATACATCCCAGGCAAGCTTACAAATATGAAGAATAGGAGAGGAAATGAAAACAATTCAGGTTGGAAAGTAATTTAATAAAAATTACTATCGAGGTTGCATTAAATTGGGGGCTGAAAAACTGTAGAAACCTTATTAATTTAGTACGGTCACATCAGGAAGCTCAGTGCCCAAGCTGTACATTCTATTGTGTTTTTGTTTTGTTTTTATTAATTACATAAGTCTATTAACTCTACAGCTAATAAGGAAGTTTTACTGTTGTTGTCCCTTGCACAACAACAACGTTTGTTTGATATGGAGTGATGGGATGTAAATATTTTAGAAACTTCCGTGGAAGCTTAAAGATGTAAGATTATAACCTTGTAAAGCATAACCTATTTATTATTAATTATGCATTTAAAAGAATATAACCAATACTCGTACAAAAACACATTTACTGTATTCGAGAGATGAGCAATGTTACTACTAGAGCTTCAAAGAATGCCGTACCCCAAAATACGTCAATTTTGTCAGAGAATATCGAAAATGAAGTTTCTTCAAAAACTCTTTGTGCAACATGTGGGCAAACCTTTCGGGGAATTAGAGGACTTCGGACTCACATAGCGAAAAAACACCACAAAGAGGCTAATGAAGCAAAACTACAGTCTATGTTTAAGGTATATAAATCTTCCAAAGCAGATAAGAAAGATAAATTATTAGATACGAATATAAAAATTAGACTAGAAGAATGGACTACTGAGTTCAAAAAAGACATTAATAACTTTGACCCAGTAGGCTATGACAATATAATTAAAAACTTCTTGAAATTCCTTAAAGAGACGAATGACACTTTACCAGGACCACCTGCAAAGCACCCTGCAATCAGATACTATAAAATGAGAAAAAAGAATAGATCCAAGAAAAATGGCAAGGGTGCAAGTGAATCATCCAACCCCCAGAGGGCGAACAAAGCAGCAAGGGCGAAACGTGCTGAGCAGTATAATTATGAACTAGCTCAGTACAACTATTACAACCGAAGGAAGAAGGTTGTCAATCAGATTATGAGTGCAGATTCTCCAAAACAGTGCCAGATTCAGCCGAAGAAAATCCTTGAGCATTTTAAATCGACGTTTGAGCATGGGAATCCTTGCATTAGAGAAAGCTACACGAAGAGTCCTACAAGTCCTAACTTGATGAACATAGACCTGAAGATTGTCCACAATGCCATCAAAAGGACTTCAATGGACACTTCTCCAGGCCCTGACGGAGTGCTAATAAGAACCATAAAGGCCCTGGGTGTGGCCCATATTCTCAAAGATATATCTGAGATATTACTGAAGACTGCGTACGTCCCAGAAGCTCTCAGACAAGGCCGAACGATCTTGATATATAAAGGTAAAGGCCCTGTAGAAGAGATTGGTTCATGGAGACCCGTGACGATCTATTCCATAGTCCGGAGAATCATCGAAAAGGTGCTAGATCACGAGCCAAGGCAACAGGTTACCTTTCACTCTAGCCAAAGAGGATTCATTAAAGGGTTACCTGGTTGCCATGTCAACACCCGCATCATCCAAGCCATATTGAATGAATCTGCCAAGAGAAAGGATGATTGTGCTCTAGCATTTTTAGATGTGACGGGGGCATTCGACAATATCGGTCACATACATATTTTGAAATCTTTGGAAGCTCAGGGAATATCTCCAGACCTAGCCGCCTTGCTCTGTAATAACGAAATAAGAGTTGTCTCTGGTATGAAACAAACTGATGCTATAAAGGTTAAGCGAGGCGTGCCGCAAGGAGGTCCACTGTCACCTGCCCTTTTCATAATAGGGATAGACCACCTTTATAAAGAAGTATGCGAACCGAAATTCGCTAATGAATTTGGCTACAAGCTACATCCTGATTCGGACGGTGTTATTCTCACGGGGTTTGCTGATGACCAAGCCGTGACAGCGTGCAATGTGACTGCAGTTACGCGAACGATTAATATTGTTACGCGGATCTTTAACGAAATAGGCTTATTTATAAACGCTCGGAAAAGCTCAGCTATTGTAATGCGCAGAAAAGAAAGGCGCACTGGAAAAAAGAAATTTAATCTTAGAAAACAAGGACGAGATTCAATCAATCGATGAAAATGAAAAGATCAAATATTTGGGTTGCAATTTCGCCAAGGAGCTCATTATTAACGATAACGCGATACTGAACATAAATGAAAATTTAAATAAGCTTACCTTGTCAAATCTGTTAGGAGGAGACCAGAAACTCAATATTATAAATCAGTATGTTTTTCCTTCATTAACATTCCCTCTACAGACAGCTCCCTTGGTAAAACTTCGTCCTACTTTTCTAGAAGGAATCGATGTTATAATTAGAAGGTGCGTCAAAGCCATGCTTGGTCTCCCTGCAAACACCTCCAATGCCATGCTCTATGCTCCTCGAAGATTCAGAGGTCTGGGTCTTCTGAAGTGCGAATGGGAAGCTCCACTGCAGCACTGGTCAATCGCTCAGAAGTTGGATCGAATATCTGATGGACTATTTCAGACGATATTTGATTATGATAATGAGTCAACGGAATGCATAAGAAGACTAAGTATAGACCAAACAGAAGACCACAATATTAGGAAAATTAGAAGAACTCTGCGTGAAAATTCATTCCAGGAGTGGGCTAAGTGCAAATGGCAGGGCATTGGTGTGAGGCATTTCAAAGAATGCCCAAAGAGCAATCAATTTATCTATGATAAAAAAGACTTTTGTCAGGCTCTGAATGGACAAACGCCCTAAAATTGAATGTTTTCTCCTCTGCGTGGCGTCCCCGGTGTAGCGGGAGCAGCTGATATTGGACCCCTTTGTCGCAAATGCGGCAGAGAGCCTGAAACTCCAGCCCATGTGCTGGGTAGTTGTCCAAACAGTATGCTCCTGGTTACTCGGCGACACCACAATGTGAAGCACAGGCTCATTGCTCTTCTTGAAGGGATTGGCTACAACTGCCACGAAGAGGTGTACGCCATCGACGATCATGGGTCTTCTAGGTACGCAGATATAGTCGCCTTTCCACGGAACAGTAATTTGGCCTACGTTCTCGATCCGACGGTCCGTTATGAAACAAACGATCCCGAGCAAGCGGAGTCAATTGGCATGGAAAAGGAAGGGATATACTCAAAGTGCATTGAATATCTCCAAGATAAATTCTTAGAGAAATATGGATCCAGAAAATTCCTTGTCAAGGGTCTGTGGTTTGGTGCAAGAGGTACAATTCCGAAAATGACCTGCAGTATCTTACAAGAACTTGGAATCCTGCCGGAACACCTACCTGTTATAGCTGAGTCAATAATTATTGACTCGCTAGGCATAATGAGCCAACATATTTATGGTCACTAACGGACTACACTCCTTTTTTTTTTTTTTATGCAACAAACGTCGTTCCTTAGACTCCGCTGTCTCTTGTGTTTTTGTTGTTTTTTTTTTTTGTTTTTTTATTATTATTATTAGGAGAAAAATTTGTATTTTTTGGCGGGTCTAATGCCCACGAACTTTTGGAAAAAAAAACCAGAACAAATAACAAGATTATGAAGTAAATGAATGCCTCCAGGAATGATGAGCATGCTGTGTATCCAGCAACCCAATAAAGTTGGGCAGCCCACTTTATTATTTCATTAAATAAAGTTTTCTTCTTCTTCTTTTTACGGCGCATCGACATAAATCTTGGCCATTAGCGCCGTGGAAAAAGTAATTGTAACTACATATGTAGTGAACTACTTTTTGGAAAAAGTAATTGTAATTATATATGAGGCGTTCCCTGGTGAACTCACAAAATGCAATTGTAAATAAAAATGTTTCAGTTCGCCCTTCTGTTCAGTGCATGTATCGCTCAAGCTGAACCCCTTGGTTTTTATATGTAGATTTCTCGTATTATAAAAAGGCAAACTCAACATACTGCATCTAGCAAACTCTGTGCTGTTAATGAACGATTTGAATTGTAAAATATATCAACTGGTGAGTTCCTCCTTCTGGTCAGGAGTGACTCATATCTGGTTAACTACTTTTAGGAAAAAGTCATTGCAACTACTTATGTATTTAATATAGTTATATTAATTACATAAATATAGTTAAATACAAGTTAAATTTTGACTTTTCTTATGTCTATACCTCTCTATAATAGGACAGGTATAGATGAAATTGGAAGGATACAGTAGGTGGTATTAAGAAGTATATAGTAGGTGGTGTGGTATTAGCAAGGTATTTGAAAGAAAATAGCAAATGGTATTAGGAAGAATATAGTAGGTAGCAGGGTGTAAAAAAATAAAAAAAAATCGGATTTATTTGATTTAAATCAGTTTTTTTTTATTTAAATTGATTTTTTTTACTAAAACCGGCTTTAAAAAAGAAATCAGACTTTTTAAATGTATCTAGTCTATATAGAGAGTTGGTTATTACCTAGTTATTCATTATATAAACCTGTAACTAAAATATTTGTTTATTTACAATGCAAATAATAAAATAACTATTCTAAAGTGTTTTGTCTTAAGTGGATAATTTTGGGAGCATAGTAGAATTGACGGATATATATATACAGGGGTTGAAGTTGACCTATATTTTGAAACCAGAATTCCTGTAAATTTAAAGACTTAAATCAACAAAAATCATTAATTAATGACTTAATTTTAAAACAACAATTTTAGAAATGAAGCTTTACAGAAATAATAATCACTAGGGAACTGATGTAATTGTATTTACATATTCTTTTCTGATTCGTAAATCCTAAGTATTGATGCAATTCTGCACGTTTTAAGTGTTTTAAAAGTATTAAAACAGTTTTTTATTTTACATATTTTGTTAAAACTCCATATTGTTACATATTCTGCCATAAATACATATGTTTGCTACATATTTAAATATTCTTTTTATTTTATAATTGAAGAAATAAAGGAAACCAGAGAAAGAAATTAAAACTTTACCCATTGAGTCTAGGTAACTGATTTTTCTAATTCCAAGAAGGTGGCTGAATATGTACTATGTCAATACTAGGTACAGGGTGTCACAAAAATAATGGTCATCTGTTGGCCAGATGATTCTCCAATGCGAGATCGGAAAAAATAACCCCCATAGTAACCCCCGCAAAATTGACCTTGAAATGTTATTCAAGGTCAAATTTTTTTATTCCATATTTCGAAACTGCGAGTCATGAGGAAGAAAAAATTCAACGGCACCTATGCATAGGTCAGAAATGACTCCTTTTGGTCAAAATGACCATTAACAGCGTATACGTGGGCCATTCCATTCCATTACAATCGTACACCTATCCCATTAACTCACAGATGTCTCAAAATTTAATTAAATACCTAAATCAAACATTTATAGAAGAACCCAAACCTCTTCTAACCAATATATTGGAAGGCGCAAATAACCTAGCAGTAGAGCCTCAAACTCCATATCTATCTATCTATCTATCTACCATTACAATCGTCAAATGGTGGCTGATTTTGATAATTTTTATCTATAGTATGTTCTACTAACATTGCCTTACACAAAAATACCTCGTTTGATTTTTTTTTAAAAAGCATCTTCTAGTATAAAATAATGTAAGTATATTGAACAACGGCCATCACAGCGGCAATCATTGGAGGACCAGAACTTCCTTCGGGAAGAAGTTCAGGAGTTGAGGCCCGGGGATCAGGAGCAGAGAGCATTGTTTTGCAGGTGGGTGCTAGACATGTTGGAACGTCATCCAAACTTCCTCCAGCGAGTATTGTGGATGGAAGAAAGTACGTGAAATGGACAAGAATAACTTGGGCATTTAAAAGAATTTGGAGAAAGTCTGGCAGCTTGCCTCAGATATGAAGTCCGAAATATTTAAGCAGGTGAACGGGCACAATTGCTACGGACGCTGGAGTGATAATCTTACTTATTAAGTTTTTTTTTTTAGTTTTTTTAGGAAGAAACTTTTTTTTCTGCACACGGGCAAGGACAATTATTCTATCCTCTATTCTGAGAGTGACTCGAGGACTGGCTGGTTCATGAAATTCATACACGACCTGTGAAATCCTTAATGATTAATTTTAGCGATTGGTTGAAAGCTTATGGCCAGGAGCTCTTGATAAGCTTCCGGAATAATCTCATGAAGGCATTTCTGTCAATTGTAAAATATGCGTTCTGGTCTTCCAATGATTGCCGCTGTTAGCGCCGTTGTTCAATATAATTACCTTTTTTTATACTGTAAGATGCTTTTTTAAAAAAATCAAACGAGGTATTTTTGTGTGGGGCAATGTTAGAACATGCTAAAGAAAAAAAAATTATCAAATTGGCCACCATTTGTCGATTGTAATAGAATGGCCCACATATACGCTGTTAATGGTCATTTTGACTAAAAGGAGTCATTTCTGACCTATGCATAGCTATGGTGCCGTTGACTTTTTTCTTCCTCATGACTCGCAGTTTCGAAATATGCAATAAAAAAAATTGACCTTGAATAACATTTAAGGTCGATTTTGCGGGGGTTAATATGGGGATTATTTTTTCCGATCTCGTTTTGGAGAATCATCTGGCCAACGGATGACCATTATTTTCGTGATACCCTGTACAAAAGGCATGTTGTTAGTGGATAGCATTAGAATCATACGAGAGTAATAGAGAAAATCCAGGTTTTAGAAGGAGCTACTGGGAATAAATTAAAAATAAAGTGAAAAGACAGTCTAGAATAAACCCCTGGTTGGAAAAATATCCACATTATTGGAGATATCCATAGTGGGAAAACGATTAACAGTTTAGTTGAATCCCACTCTTCAGAGCAGTTGATTGTAGCCTTAAAATATACATTAGTGACTAGTAGATGTTGAAAGATATAATTCAGTCGTTTCAAAAGTATACTCAGATCAGATCGGCATAATTTCATGTTTGAAAATTTCAAAATTCAAGTTGTAGCAAACAATCTTCCAAAATAATGTTCATCTTTAAAAATTTTCAACTTTTTCACCTTTTATAATGAGTTCCTAATTTTTATTTTTCAATATTTTAAACAGTTTTAGTCATTTTCTTCTACACTTTTGTTCTTTCCATTAATAATAACAGGGTTCCTACTTATTATTTATGCTTTTCTTTTCAATATTTTATACTGTTTAAGGTATTTGTTTACTAAATATTTTCAATTTTTTATTACATATTTTATTATAAATAGTTAAATATATATGTACATATTTTGTATTTTATATTACATGAACATCCGTTCCCTATTAATCACATACACTAACAGTTATATTATTTATTTAAAGCTTTGAACAAAAACGCCAGTTTGTCAGCCTTTTCACATCTAATTAGGTAGTTTCTCATTTGACTGTGAACAAAACCAAGGGTTGAAAACATTCTTTCAACCCCTGCAGAAGTTGCCTTTCCTGTCATAAGGTGCTCTATTATTAACAGTTCTTTTGAGGAAATGCAATATTTTAACACCGAAGAAGACTTCCACCAATTTAAAGCATTCACTTCGCCCACTACCTGCCAATCTCTTTTATCTTAAACTTAAAAGGAGATTTATTTGTAGAATTAAAAACAAAGAAAGGGTTATAAAAGAAACAGACTTTGAATAGATAAAAACGGTCAAGTGAGGGTAGGCCCTAGGGACAAAAGTAAACTTGAAATGTTGAAATGGCGGGGAAAAAAGGCAGAACTAGTTAGATTTAAGTTAAAAAAATAAACTAAAGTTAAAAAAAATATATAATAATATTTTTTAATAAAATCAATTGGTTTAAATCAATATTTTTTTATGAAATAAATTGATTTAAATCAATGATTTTTTTAAAAAAATCAAATGATTTAAATCACTGATTTAAATCGTTGACACCCTGGTAGGTAGTATTAGGAAGGGTATTGAGGGCAGTCATTTTGTTTTTCTTTTTATGGTGTACCGACATCCATTGTGCGGCTTAGAACCATCTCAATTATTTTGTATGAGAATCAAAATGATTGTTGTTAAAAGTGATGACTGGCACCCTTAATTCACAAAATTCACCCCGGTTTTGGCCTTGATTCAACAAAATTGGTTGTCGCAGTAACTGAGAATGCTTCAAACTTTGGTTTTTGGCCAAAATGTGTATGAAAAAAATCGTAATGCTCGTGTTTTCCTGGTTTGCAGGTACACATTCAATAGGTTTTCCCATGAGATCTAAAACTCTTCTGAAATGTTTTGTGTTGATGAGATACCCATTTTTGATATCTGCACATTGGAGAAAGGGGATCATGAAAATGAATTTTATATCAATATAATATTTATGCCAAGTATTTATAGACTCCCTATATTCTAATTTCAGGGTTGCTGAAGTTCCAGATTGCAAAATGCCCTTAAAAAATCTAGCTAATGTTTTCGGCCCTACGGTTATTGGTTATTATTGTAATGAACTGGAGAATGTGTATGGAGAGACTCAAATTGGCAATAAGGTAACTTCCTATGATAAGACATTACAGTTGTGAATGGATTTTTTAATAATTATAAAAAATAATGACTTTAAAAATAGTGGTGAAACTTAAAAAATGTATTACATTTTGTATTTTAGGTAATGGAACATCTTTTATCCCTGCCTTCCGATTATTGGAGGTTGTTTATAAAAAACCCAGAATACAGGAAAGTGCCATCTGGATTCTTATCAACTCCTAATAGAACAAGGTATGTGTTATTTTCTATCACTGTGTTAAACCTAAAGGTGATTTCATCAGTCTAAATCATGCCAGCCTTCCACATATTCTGTATACTTTCAATACCTACTTTTTTAAGGATCACTGAACATTATGTTTCAACAAAAAAAAAAAAAAAAAAAATAGTTTAATTAATTATGTAAATTTACTTGAGAAGGTTAATTCATGAAAAAGATATGTAGTGATTATCTTAAACTCTATCTTATTCCAACCTTCTTAATTTTTTAAATTGTGAAAAATAAATAAATATTTAACTAGTGAAATTGCCTTGAACAGCTAGAATAGTTGCATGATTTGTTTAGTTCAATCTGATTACGCATTACCTAGCACTCTTAAAAAAGTTGGACTTGCAACAATTTTGTCATCTTAGTGTTTTCATATCATTCATCATCATTGCCATAGTTGCGAAGCCCTTAAAATATAATAATATATTATTCTTACTCCTAGCCCTAGTGCTATATGGAAAGCTTGAAATAGAAATATCTAATTTTGTGTGAAAGACTAACACCTTGTTGCACTGAAAAATTCATTTTGCTGCTAAACACAATTTAACCTTTTCGATGTGATGTGGGCTAGCGAGAATAATGTCGTTGAAGGCGGAGAGCGCTCGCTGTCTATTCACTCCACAGGCGGACCAAACTCCCTCTCCTAGAGCGGCCTTACGCACCCGTATTTTTTTTTTAAATTTTTTTTTTTTGTTTAGGAGCTCGTTACTAATCATCAATTTCATGTTTATCTTGTACGTGAACGATAACGTGTATTACTTGAAACGATTTATTTATTTAGGTACGCAGAAAACCTAAAATAACCATTTAAAACAAAATTTACTTACTTTTGTTCCCTATATTTATCCTTTTATTTCAATCCGAAACCACTGCTTTTTCTTAGACATGATTTTTAAATGTAGCCATTTTTTTTTTTTTTTAAATTATTAATATAATAAGCTACTCCTTTATTATTTACAGTTTCACTAAAAAAATGCCCTTAAGACCAGTTTTACCATGCACACGTCTCAAAGAGACATGTTACTTATAACGTTCTAAATTTGTATGTTACCTGTTACGGGTTAAACCAGAAATTATCCCCCATTCCCTCTAGAGCACTCTGTACATGCTCATGGCTAAAGAGGGCTCGCAATCAAGAGATACTGCTGTGGCGAGAATACTCGGGCGTCGCTTCATATGCGTTAAGAAATCAACAAACAATAAAAAACTGAATTCAATTCTTTAAAAATTGTAAGCAGATCTTTCTCTGACTGAGCTAGCTCTATAGAAAAAACATGTCAACGAAACCATGCTTTCGAATGGTTCCCTAACACTTAACATGTTTTTCTAACCAATTTGAAGATTTAAGAAAATCTCAAAACTGCTCATGAATGTTAATTTATTTTTTTATTAATACTTCCCAAACTCTAAACCTAACCAATGTTTATATATCTTATCTTAGCCGGAAAAAACGTATTCCCGTGAGTGGATTCTGTGGGTTAAGGAATATGAAAAAATTCTCCTCCATTCCTTTCCTCTAACCGATAATAGTCGCTAGGGTTGATAAAGGTAAATTCAACCGTGTTTAGCTACATGGGCGTAATATAGAATATAGAAAATAATTTTGGAGGGGGCTGGGAAAATTTTTGGGGGGGGGGGGGCTGAGACCATTTCCGGTGTATGGAATACTAACAATTTATATCTTGGAAGAGTTTTAGCCAACTAAAACGCTATTACACCCAAAATAGAATATGTTTTATGAACTAAATTATCTTATTTAATTTATTTTTAAGGGTTTTATGAAATTTTTACCGATCTAATCAAAATTTCGGGGGGGGGGGGGGGGGGCTGCAGCCCCCCCCTTATATACGCCCATGTTTAGCTATGTCTATTTTTGTTTCCTTAGTGTCATCGACGTCTTTATTTTGTCTTCAAGCGAAATTTTTGTTCTTGTTTTTTTACTCATTTTAAAATATGAAAGGCAATAGAACACGGCTACTAGAATGACAACTGTATTGAGATGTGAAAAACGAGAGAGTGGAGGGGGATGAATCACTTGTAGTTGCCGTGTTATTAGATTGGATAGAAGGAAATCACACAAGATAGAGTGCATATAACACGACTGGAAAACTAGAATGACAAGGAAGAACTGAGATGAGTGAGAGAGAGACTGGTGGGGCTAAGTCACTGGTAAGTCTGTAAAACTTGTGGTAAAGCTGTGTCTCTTCGAATAACTGAATAGAATTTACACCAGGAGAACAAATTAGCTTTGGTATAAGTGAATATTGTGTATAACTGAATATCACGTAAGTGAATAATTCGATGCACAGGATTAAATGGAGCTTGGCCGGGGAACGGAACGAAAAATCCCTTGTATAACTGAATGTTTCGTATAAGTGAGACACCACTGTATATATATTTATATATACACACACATATATAAACAATATAAACCAGTATAACAGAAACATAAATAAATTAATAAAATATACTCACACATACATACTTATACATTTAGATGTACACATAGACATACACTATAAAAGTGTTTGTTTATACAAAATCAATTACTAAATATATTTTAGTTTCCAGGTAATGCATAATATAGATTTTAGTTTCATTAATACTGTTGTTGCATGCATGAATTACTTTTGTATTATTTTCTTTCTCTTGAGTTCAAAGGATAATCTTCAATGTGATATTACTAAAAATTGCATATTATAATTCATATATTTGTTTATTAATTGAATTTAAATTAATTCAATTTAGTTATTTTATTAAATTTAAGCATTTATATAATAATAATTAATTACCAGAAATACTGATTTTTGCATATGTTTCTCTAAAATCCCCCGGCAGAATGCAAATTTCATTATATTTTCTAGCCATTGAAAGTATCTTAGTGTTAGGTTTTTATGAATGATTGGGAGAAAAAAAAAGAAAAAGTCAGTCCCATTACTCGCCATGAGGCGCAGATACAGTAATTGATCTGTTTCATGACCATACTGCATCCTAGAAAGATAGTGTGGTCACTAGTATGTTCCAGTCCTGCTTTTACTCTTTAAAGGCACCTATTAAAACGTTCGTTGCCCAGCACAATTTGGTTGAGTTTCTTATGAGGTCGAAATCCAACTGTCAGCTTACTGTTACATATACAAAAAATTAAATGGCTTTGAAAAATTCTAAAATTCTAGTTTTGTTGTAAATTCTTAAGTTAATTTCAATTCATGGTAATATTTGATTGAAAAGAAAGAAAATTCATATAAAGTATTTCACAAGAACCATTGCCAATGTGTTTTCTTTCATGGCTTTATTATTTATTTATTTAAGTTTTAACGTCCATTATTATTAACTACGAATTTTAGGACGGGTTATCAGTAGGTCACCACCCTTTTCTAGCCAGGATAGGGCTGATGTCTTTTCTTTTTCCTAAAGAAAAGCCACCACCCCATAGTGTGAACTGAACCCACTATCACACACGGAGTGTTAAGTGCTCACGCCTTAACACTCAGGTCCACCGGGCCTCCGTGGTGGTCCAAATTGAATTGTACTTGAGTATAATTCAATTTGGATGGATTTTCCCTTAATGCCTACTAAGGAAACACAAGAATGTTTATCTTTGGTCATTCTATCAGAGATTTATAACAGGAAATAGGGCCATTACGATTAATAAGCGTTCATTGAAAAATTTCTCTCAAGTATGAGGACTAGAAAAAGAGTGGTGGTTTATGACTAAGTTTTATTGTAAAATTTTTCTTTTATTTTACTGTTGTCCTGAATGAAATGATACATTTTTGGAATCCACTGAATTTTTACATGCTAATAATTATTAAGTTAGATTATAGATTATCTTTGAACTCAATTTCCTAGGCTTTAGATTTTTTTCTCTGTATGTTTGGTTGTGGTTAAGGACAATTACTGAATACTAATCCATATTTAGACCTATACTAAAACTAACAATACTTAAGGATCATGAAGAAGTTCAAGTACTTTGAGACACCATAACAACTGGAGCTGGGATTTTGTGATTCTTCGGGAATTTTACATACATCACATAGACAAAAAAGATTGTTCTAAATATTTTATTGTATAAACTAAATTAAGTTATAATATTGTAATTAATCCTTCAAATTCTGATCAACTCTACTTTTATGCTAAATTCATAAGATACAATTGTTTTAAATATTTATTTGTTGCTGGAAGTTATAAAAAAAGTTGGTTAGGATTTAATCAGTCATTTTTTTTTCAATGAAGATATGTCCTACCAATGATTAGTTAGAAAACTTATAATTCATAGAAGATTATGTTTTGGTTATTAAATCAGTACTTTATTCAATAATATGCAATATTTATGTTTTTTTGATGAGTTAGTTAATACTACTTTTAAACGTATAATTATTTTTATGATAAAAAAATATGTAATCACTTAAATAGTATAGAAATGCAACATATTGTGATTTTTTTAACCTCCATGACTCTTTTATATCATGACATACCTAATTTTAAGAATCTCAGTTTATGCTCTCTTATTTGCAGTAATTTTATATATATATATATTTTTTTTCTTTTCTCGTTTTCCTTAATGGCTTGTGTAACCTGTTTAACTGTTAATTATAAGTCTAATAAACAAATATTAAGGTAGTAATGTTTAGAGAACAAAAGCATTTCCAGTAACACATCTTAAATGTTTTTTTTTATATATTTATTTTAAGCCATATATTTATAGTTATTTATTTTCCATGTACTTACTTAACTATAAATTTGGGCATTAATTAAATTTTAATATATTTTAATAATGAATTAGACATATTATTCTGGGAATGTATTATTTAATGTAAGAATTCTTATTGTGATATATCTCATTAATATTGTTGAAAATAAATGTATAGAAGCTGTTGATTTTAGTTTTTGTTTGCCAAATTCATTTTTTTCTTTTCGCATTTACATATTTATAACATAATAATAATTATTATTACTATTATTATAGAAGCACTCATCCTTGTGGACTAAGAACAAAAATAAATTCTTTAGATTGATACAAAAATATAAAAATAAAAGATGGCAATATGAAGGAGAGGCACCCAAAAGCAGGTGGAATTATTTTTAAAAGCTATTTATTTTCAAATGGTTTACAGAACAACCTTATCTCATTCAAAACACTCTCCATTACAACTAATAAATTTGTCCCCTCAGTGCTTCCACTGTTTAACACGTTGGCGGCTACCCAGTATGGCATAAGGTCATTTCCAGAGGCTGAAATTTTGTTTACCAAAAATGTTATCTTAATCAATGCTTTGAATGTATTAAGACAAATTTTAACGAATTGAAAAATTTTCAACGGTAAAAACGCCTGTCGAACACCCTTCGCCAGCCGCCATTTGAAAGGGATTCGCTTTCAGACGGGAGTTTGAAAGGCATTTTTTACTAGTAAAAAATGTAAAAATCGGAGAAATTCAAAATGGAACATACTTAAAAATAAATAAATACTCTTTACAAATAATATTTTTAACCTTTAGGTAATGAGGAGGAGGGGCTTATTTATGGGGTATGGTGCGTATGTGAATGTGTGTAACAATATCTTAAACATATTTTAGACCTGTGACGTGAAAGGTCCTTGTTCCCCAAAACAAATAAAAGGATAATAATATACAAAGGGATGTTTCATATACCTGAATATCTTTTCAGCCAAAAGGATAATTTTACCCAGGCAATAAAATATGTTACCTGGGAATTACCCATTCACAACTGAAGGATATACTTACTAAGAAAATCGTTTCCCCAGCTTGCGATTTTCAAGCATTCTATTTTTATAAAAAAATAATAATAACAATTAATTTGCATAGAAAAATAATAATAAATATTAATTTTGATTTGTATGGAAAATTTTCAATTTATTTACAACTGGTGTTCTGTACTGTAATCACACTGAGAAAACATGAAGAATGTAATTCATGGATGTCTGAACAACGGAAATCAATTAATTCAAATATTTAGTAGTATGCAACATTAATAATTAAAAAAAAAAAGATCCAAACTTTATGGAAAAATTGCAAAAAGTTTTTTTTTTTCGTCGTAACAGAATAATTTTGTAAGAATAGATTGGCTTTGCGTTGAAAAATAGAAAATTCCAGTGACAGGCTGGTCAGGTTTGAAGAAAACCCCTTTATAATGGCTACAAACAAATAAGGAGTTGTTTCAGTGTGGCAAGACAAGCACAGACTGAATTAAGGAAGCACTATCAGGTGTCGAAGACCCTTCGACGCCCGCCATTTGGAGAAGGCGCACCTGTCGAACCTCCTTCGACAGCCGCCATCAAGGTGTTAACAAGATTTTATGAGGTTTCCTTTAAAAGTGATCGTCACCAGGCTCCACCATCATTTTTTTTTTCTTGACTTCTTCAAGGTTGTTGACCGTTGATACCCCTTTTAAAATGCAGTAAAGAGAAAAAGTCGCACAGAACCAGTTCAGGCAAGTAAGGTATGTGGGGCAGCGGAACCATAGCCAAGAACAGTTGAACAAAGATGGCTGTATGTGCAGGGTACATTGTAGTGGGGGAAGAACCACTTCTGTCTGCCACAAATTGTATCCATTTTCATGAACACATTTGTGGAATCTTCTTCTCACTTCCAAATAAAAGTATTGATTGATATTTATTTATTTAAATTTTGACGTCCATTATTATTAACTACAAATTAATTATTAGTAACTACGAATTAATTGATTGAGTGATAATCTGGCATTGAAAAACGAATCTAAGAACTAAACAGTGCTAGCAAAAACAATCAATACAGACAAACAGAACATGCTGGGTTGACAACACAGGCGGAATTGAACTGTTAGTTTCACTACATACATACATTTAGTAAAAGAAATGCGTACTATACAAGCTTTGCCCATGGCAATGCTATACAGGTGATTTTTGGGTACCCATTCACACTTAATTTCTTTTGTTGGACCAGTTTGATTATCCCTTGAATTTGTACAAGCATAGTCATGACCGCAGGAACTTTGATTATCTGAAATAAAAAAAGTGAATAAATAAATAATGATGATTCAGAATGCATAATAGTATATTAAGAGCAGGTAATACTATTCCATACTTCAAGGTTTAGATTTTTCTGGCTCGACTATGCTTTTAGGAGATGTTCATCAAAGAAGAGGCTTACTTCCTAATCATAATTGATATGCCTCAGCCCTTCCAACAGGGCATTGGCTTATTTTGCAAAGATATATCAGTTCAAACTTCCTTTAGACAATAACTTAGTATTTTTCTAAAATAATACTGATTGTTTTCTAGGAATTGTAAAACAAAAACTGAAGGAAACAAAAAAAATTGCAATATCATTACTAATGGTTTTGAATGTTAAAAATAATGGAGTAGTGATCTAAATTTTAATATAATAATAATAATTCAATTTAATTAAAATTTAAAAGAAATGTTATTTTGTTTCACTGCTCCAATTCATATAATTCTCTGTAATACCTCCCTCTGCATCTAATTTTAATGATAAACACTGGTGGGTAAAATTAAGAAACTGCCTAAATTTCTTCAAAGATAACCATAATAGTTGAATTTTGGGGTCTAGCAATATTTTTATAAGGTTTAAGTTATACATGAATGAAAGTATTACAGAGAATCGGAGGAGTTTCTATTATTTATAATGTTTCTATTATTGGTGTAACGACTCCCCCCCCCCCCCCTCCCAGTGATAGGTTTTGGCAAACAGCACTTTGTTTAGAAAAGAAATTGCTGTTTGCAAAGTAAAACTAGGGAAAAAAAAAGATATGTTTCCAACAACTTTTTTAAGCTTTTTGAGGGAATAAGTATGTGCGATCCTAAGAGTCTACTCCCAATTTTACAAATGTATTCCTGTATATGACCTTTCACAATACATGGTGAAGGTCCTAGAGGTGTTGTATTTGAATTTGTCACATTTGGTAACAATACAAACAATGAAGCTCCCAGCTCGAGACAAAAAGCCTCAAAAACAAAATTAAAAAGGCAGATGTACTGTATCAGATAATAATACATCCAAAGTTGAGCCATGGAAAAATTGGATAACAAATGTGCATACTCACTGCTCTGTATGCGAGTTCTCATGAGAAATTTGTTTGAATAAAACCCCTTTATAATGGCTAGGAGTCGTTTCAGTGTGGCGAGACATGCACAGATTGAATTGAGGGAGCACTATAAGGTGTCAAAGACCCTTCGACAGCCGCCATCAAGGTGTTAAAAGATATTTGAGGTTTCCTTTAAAAGTGGTTGCAAGGCTCCTCCATCATTTTTTTTTTCTTGACCCCTGCAATGTTGCCAGTTGTTGTCCATTGATACCCCTTTTAAAATGCAGTAAAGAGAAAAAGTCGCACAGAATCAATATATCACTGCCACTCACCATAAAGCCCAGCAGCATGCAGCAATCAGGAGCTAAGGCAAGGGAACTTCGTTCCTCACTTCCAGCCAATGATAACTAAGTAACTTGTAAGTAGTTATTCATCGTTAAACCCAAAAATTTTCTATTGATATATCAAATGCTAACATCTCAAAAATTTGTCCATTTTTAATAGAACTCAGTAAGCCAATAAAATAAATAATCCTCTTATGATAAAGTTAGCATTTCTAGCTCAAAAAGTAATTTTAAAATTATTAAATATACCATTTTAGACACAAGAATGGTATCTTAACAGGTTTGTTAATAAACTATGAAGGGCTTACCATTGTTAACACAAAAGATTTGTGTTACAAAAAACTCAGGCAGATAGTTATCTCCTTTAAAATAAATTCAAATCTTAAAATAGTGTTTGCCAAAAGTTCAGAAATTTGATTTGTAATAGTGTTATGTCCTATATTCAATATATTTGGATAATCAATGTCAAGTGCTTCATAAAACAAATCGTCAGGATCAAGTGAGCAGGCCATTAAACATGTGCCTCATTGTAGTTAATGGATCTTTCTAATAATAAGAAAAACGTACAGAATAACTTCCAAAATATTATATTTCATAAATTTAAATAATATATTTCATAAATTTCTCAAAAGAATCATAACACAGAGATAAGGAAAGTGAGAAATAAGGTACATACTCATAAACCAAATAATTCTAGCTAATTATAGGTTATTTGAATACTAATCTACTTATTAAAAAAATGTATTTAGTATAATTTAATAAAAGCTATCTTTTTTCTAGTGATAAATAAACCTAAATGTGTTTTAAATACAATAAAAATGATCACTTTTGTTAAGTAAAATTCAATAGCATAAATTGGTATAGGAACAAGATTACAACAAAGGATGTAAAGAATAACTTGGAGAACCAGGATTTGTTATGGTAGGATGAGAAAGGGTCAGGTCACAAATAGGATTCTGGAAAAAAAGAAAGAGAGGTTAAAAAAAATGTGAAAAAAGAGTGAATGAAGAGAGTTCAAAAATTACATTTTGATAGAGCAAATATTCATATTTTTTTAAAGTGTTTTTCTTTATTTCATTTCCTTTCATAATTGAAGTGATTTTGAATGATTAATCTAGAAAGGAATAGTTACTCATATTTATAGTAAGAACAGCAATATATATATATATATATTGGCGTTACTGATCTAAACAAAATTAAAAATAATTAATTATTTACACAAGTAACATTTTAAAAAAACCTAAGTAAACAGGCATACAAAAAATTAAACATTGATTGGAATAGATCTCCACAAAGCAAATATATGGAAAACGCATTCTTTTTTTTAAAGGAAATAAATAACTGAAATTTTTCAGTATCATTTTTTCGAGTACGTAGTTCACTTTTCTTATTGATACAAAAAACAGATTTTATCTGAATACAGCCAAGTCTAGAGTAAGATTTGTACTTGTTGATATCTGAATAAAGGATAAATAAAAGACACTCTTCAAGACAATGGGTGGAATGAATAAAAGCTAGAATCTAGCCCTTAGATGTAGCATTTCCTCAATACGGAGTGAATAAACAAGAGCTACTTCTAGGTAGGAAGATCTAAGTAAGTTAGTCTCATCTCCTGATAAACTAAGGAAATTCTAAGGGTAGCTGTTGCTAACCCCTAGCTGCAGCTAGGACTCCTACCTCCCCTGTCTCATCCCTCTTCCTTCCTGTCAGGGTTTGATGCTTGTCTCTCTCTCTCTTCATGCAACTGTCGACACGAATGGCCCTATTAGGGGGGCTGCAGTCCCCTCCGAAATCGGTAAAGATTTGTCAAAAAAAAAAAAAAAAAAAAAAAGAATGAAATGATACCACTATGTTCAGAAAAAATAATTTCTTTTTGGTGCAATATCATTTTAATTGGCTAACTATTCCAAGATCTAGATTGATAATATTCCATACCCCCCAAAATGCTCTCAGTCCTCCCCCCAAATACTCCCAGCCTCTCCCGAAATTATTTTCTATATACGCCCATGCCGACCTGGATCAGTCACTTTTTATTAATGTATTAGTCAATGATCCTGTGACAATGGAAAAATCTAAATTACTAGCTGCTATTAAAGAAAGAAAACCTGCTTGGGACAGCATAGTAATGAATTTTCCATAGGGTAAAAGGTCACTGTTGCACAGTTAAATAAGTTACTGAGTAACATTAAATCAAACATAAAGAAAAATGACCAAAAAGCCACCGGCAATAAGCCTATAAAATTGAAGCAGTAGGGAAAAGATTTTTACAAATTATTGATCAAGGGCAGAAATCCCAGGAAGAATTCAAATGGATTCACCGACAAGCGTCTAACAAGGAAGTAGGAACCCAGCACTGCTACAACAAATTGCAAATAAAAAATTGAAAAAGTGCGAAAATGGTTGAGGTTTACAGTAAGGAAGAAAAAAAACATCCGACAACTCCAGAACTTCAAAGAATCGTTTTACTGCAGGAAATGTAGCTAAAGAAGATGAAAATAAAACGTGAAGACGTCCCAGAGCATATAATACTCCTTTTCCTTACGAACATGCGTAAACGCCGCTGTAATTGAACGAAAAGAAACGACTAACTAAAAAGCTAGCATGACCCAGACCAGACTAGCTTTTTCCTCAGCAATTGCTACCCTTAGAACCTAGTCACAGCTCTTTATTCACAACTTCCACCTAGCTGCAGCTAGGAACCATGATAAACTAAGCAAATGCTAGCCCTAGCTGCAGCTAACCTTTTTTTTCACTCGGCCCTTAGCAATTGCTTGGAAAATACCTAGTTCTAGCAATTGCTAGCTTTTATTCACTCCACCCAATATCATCTGACAAAAAAAAAATAAACTTTGAAAAAAAATTTCTGAAAGTTGTAATTTTAAAATCAACTTTTGAAGTTCTTTTATTATTATTCCATTAGCTTTCAAACTTAAATTTATTAATTGACTACCTATTTCATAGTAGCCAGTTAATAAATAAATAAGGTACCATTTTAATTTGGTTTGAAAAATTAAATTAATTCATTAAAAGTATGTTTATCTCTTTACTTGTAATTACATTATGTAATACAGTAGTTTCATTTATTCATTTAATTATACTGCCTCTACTCTGCTGGGTCATTGGCATTGCGGTCAGTTCAAAGTCAAATGGCTTTGTAAATGTTGATTTTTTTAATGAATGTGAGGAGTTTTTGAATTGTCTGTTTGTCGTCTTTTAAAATGTCTTTCAGTGTCTCGTGTTAATCTGATGTGGTCGTATTTGTGGTAGTGTATTAGTATATGTTCTACAGTGTTTTGTGTGTCACATGTGTTGCACGTTGGGTGATGGAGGTAATTGGTTGCTGTGTGTCCTAACCTCAGTCAAAACGGTCTCTTCTCGTCTTGAATTTCGTTGAGCTGTAGTCCAAGTGTCTGTATTCTTTTCAATTCTTATGATTTGGGTGTGATGGGTTCCGAACCATGTGAGGTTCCGTTTTGCTTTTGCGACGTTTTTCAAGTGAACCTTTATGTCTTTTTTGATTATTATTGTTTTGGTTTCTGATCGGACTTAAATAGATTGTTGGTCAGCTTCTTTGTTGAGTGAGATCCCCCAATGTGCTGGCACCCACATAAACGATATTTCTCTCTGATTGCACTGAAGGAATAATTCATGAACCTTCTGTAGAAATCCATGAATGGAATCTCCTGCCATGATTGCTTTTATTGAACTTAGAGACTCGGTTATGATCATATTCTTCATCTCTTTACATTCTTTTACATTTTCTAAGGCTTGTAAGATGGCATAGATTTCACCAGAGAACACTGAATTAGTTTTGTGTAATTTGAATCGCTTTGTAAATGAGGAAGACACAACAGTACACCCTACATGATCTGTTTTGGATGCATCTGTAAGCAACTTGTAGTAGTCCGAATATTTATTGACCTCTTCTAAAAACAAGGTTTTGTATACATTAGCAGGTGTAGAGTCTTTTTGGTGACGTGACATGGAAATATTGCAAGAAAAGTTGGGAATCCACCAAGGAGGTTCATTTGCTGCCTCAATTTTACATACTTGAGGTTGTAATATATTTTCTTGGCATAAGAATCCGGTAGTTGTTCCTTGTTTTAAATTTTTTTTTAACTCTTGC